>QVAJ01000151.1:1563436-1584437 GCA_003546035.1 Mixornis gularis | reverse complement strand
TAAAGTGTAATAAAAGGGAGTGGATTAGCTAGGGAAGGGATCATTATGGAGGATCATGAATGTAAGAATCATGAAGAAAAAGGATAGAAGAAGGATTCTGAGGAGAGAGAATCCCTGCTATGAGGTCAGTCTGGGTCTGCAGTTAGAGCCTGTTGTTGGAACCTGCAGCCATAGTCTAACCAGGTAAAAGCCTGCAGTCAGATCCTGCAAACTAATGTCTGCAGTCATGGTTTAGCAGGAAATAACCAGCAGTCAGAGCTGTAGGGGARCCTACAGTAGGAGCTTGCTGTAGTCAGAGTCAGTGACTAGTTGAAGTCAGGATGGCTGAACTGTGAAGAGGAATAAACCAGGACCCTTTTTATGCTGTGATAAACAAGAAGTCTGTGTCTGAGCTCATTTCTACCCTCTAACAAGAGGGCTGCTGCAACATTCTAGTACAGGAAACAAAGGCTAGGAAGATAGGTTATACATGCATCAGAGTGTAAAACAGAAAGAAGAAGAAAGTTTAGCAGGGCAGGTGGTTCTTGAAGGAAGTGAGARCTGCACTGTCTGAGATAATCCTAAAGGAGACAGTGGGGAAAAGTATTTTACCAGGTTGGTAAATAATTTTAGGAGAATTCTCTATAATTTCATGGAAGGAGTTTATATTAAATATTGGGAAAGATAGAGACTAGACATCRTCTTCTGACTGTTCTTTCAATCAATATGTAATAGGAGCTGAAACAAGAAAGCAGAACTTTTTTTAAGGAGAGATATTATTGATTCTGATGTACCTAGCACACAATGGATGTTGCTTTGCTGAATGGCTTGGAAATGTTAAATGCCTCTGTTGTAGCATTTTATATGTTGTAGAATTTTATATTTGACTGCATAGTCTTTGTGTTTGCAGAGAAGGGGCTATATCAACGGTTCCAAAAGAAACTSCCAAAATCATGCATTTAATTCTGGCTTTTGGTGAATTGTTCTTGATTGATTTTTGAATAGTTAAACTATTTTAAATAATACTATATTATTATATAGTGTACATGCATATATATATATTTATGAAATATTATGTAGTTTTACTCCTGCTGGCATTTAGTCTAGCAGTGATACTTGCCTCCATTTTATTAAAATCCAATTTTTTTTGTGCAAAGGTTCCATAGTTGCTCTGAAAGCTAATTTGCAGTCCTTTTGTTTTGTAATGAGGGAGCTCAAGCAGGCAAAAATATCAGCTTTAATTAATCCAAAAGGTCTTCTAAATGTAGAGTATGCTACTAAAATGTAGCATTTTGACTTAGGAGTATCGAAATGTTTGACTGAGTTGAGAACTTAAAAAATTACTTGTTTCAATATTTCAGATGCTTAAAATTAAATTTTTCACGATTTATGTTTAGAAGATTCAGAATTTCTGAGTGTGTAAAAATGTAGAAAATTGAGCGAATTGTCTTATGTCAGAAAACAATTTTGAAATGTGGGAAAAGAGCTGGTGTTTTCRTAGGTTATTTTTCGAGTAAGTAATAATATATATCTCCTCCTCTCCCTCTCTCCACTTTTATAATAATCCTTTCTTCCCACATAAATAAACATATGTATGTTTTGGGCATACTTAAACTTTAAAAAATTTTCTATAGATTTCCATGTTCTACTCCAGACAAAAAAAMCCCCCAAACTCTGGAAGACACTCTTAACAGGAGGTAGCATTGTATCTTCTTTTATGTCTTTGAGTCTGGGGGAAAGTGACAGTGACAACATACTTAAGTTAAGTATGGTTTCATGATGATAAGCTGCCACATTGGTGGATAGAATCCTGTGGATAGAATTCCTTACTGAGGAAGGAAAATAGATAAAATGCTTCCTACTTTTTACACTGAAGACCAAACCCAATCCAGGAAATCTCAAGAGAGTAAATAGAGATGCACTGTAAGAACCAGAAATGATCATTCAGACCTTGTACTTTTTAACASTTTCAAATAAGAACCGTGCCTGGATGAACTGTTACCGATTCTCCTACTCAAGGAACTATTCCTGGTACCTTTTCATATACTAGGTACTATATTGAGGCCAATTGTCACACTCTCACACTTGTGGAAATGCAGAATGGCTAATTCTGTGCCAGATACCCTGGGTTTATTAAGCAGCTTCTTTGTGTTTTTTGGACTGGTGCGAGATGAGAATAGAATGAAAAAGTGAGGCTGCTGTTCAGCATCTTCTTTAGAGTGGATTTCTTGTTGAAAGAGGCTGTTCTTGAGTGCAGGGGGAGATTCAACAGGAAGAGGATATTAATGTGGGAAAATAGTCTTTAAGTCCCTTCAGAAGGGCACCTGAGCAACGATTTAAACTTGGAAATACTTATTTCCTTTATTTTTCATTCTCAGAGGATCGATCTGAGCACATGCTTGTGATTTTTTTTTTTTTTTTAATGTGAAAGTATGAGTTGGTAGTTAGGCAGAAGTACCTTGGAGCTAGCCATGGGGTAGGTTGGAAGTGTCATGACAAGCCTTTGTAGGACCCTGAAGCAACTGTGAAGTGTTACCTGTCACTATGGAGATGCTTGAAATCGTAATCACCCGTAAGCATTAAGATGCTTTGTCATGTGGGTGTGCTGCAGGGCTGTCTGGGAGCAGCAGAGCAGTGCAGTGGTTTTAGCTCTGTGCTTGTATGTCTGGCAGTATGAAAACAGAGCTTTCAAATTAGTGGAACTACTCTGTGAGTACACTCCCTCCATGCAGCTGATCCTGAATGGTAGCTTTGAGTACCCTGAGATTTTCTGACTTTCCCAGAGCACAGAGCCTGGTTTGGTGCTTTGATAGAAGGATGACACTGGACACTATGGATTTGTTGGCCTGYCTGCTAATTTCCTCCAAAAGGACTGCCACAGATACAATTCTCATTTTGCTTTCAAGCTTAAATATGATGAAAATTCTACACAGGTATAGGTKTTTTTTTTTTTGCCAGATTTTATTTCATTTATTTCACTAGTAAGGGTGGGGAGACCCAATTGTATACCAAAGTATGTAATTTACAATTTACCTGGGCAGAATATTTGTTTAATCTTACAATCTAAGTAGTTCAGCCTTGTACCAGTRTTTGCTAGGGAAGGAAATTGTAGCCTCTGGTCTGTTGGTAGTTAATGTCTTTATCATGAAGTAGTGCTTCTGTTTTTAGTGGGAGCTATAGACAAAATGTACAGTAGTTCCTTATCAAAGATACCTTTGGAAAGGGTCAGCAAATCTTGGGTGCAGCTGATCTGTGCTTTAGCAAGAGCAGCTATTTAATACATGTTTCTAWAAATGCCTACCTAGTCCCACATGAGAGTGGGATTCCCCCCTGTGAGGGGGAATTGCTGGAACTGAAAAAGCAGAGGATTCTCACAGTGTTGTAATAAGTTTACATAGATAGGAGTTTGAAATGTAGCTGAATTTTAGGCCTTGAAATATTTGGAGCATAGAAAGTTTCTGAGCTGCAAAAAATATTTYATGCAAGCAACTATTGTATCTGTAAGGTATATGTGTAGCGTTTATTGATTAGCTTAAGTAGATGCTTGTAAACTTTTAGCATTAGCCTATTGGCTAAAAAACTTTCAAAAGGCCTTGTAACAAAGAGAACTTTGGCTTCTGTTGTCATGGTGTGAGTTTTACCGTCTTTAATGTCTCCACCTTCACTGATACTTAAAATGGAATAAAAAACTCGTGGAACGCCTCTCAGTTGCCCTGTCCCATTATTGGAGATTAGATCCAACAGTGAAGGCTAGAAGAAAGAGACATCTGATAACTTGCAACCTCAGTTTAATGAAGTTATGTTTTTGTATAAGGGGTTGTAATACTCCATASAGTTAGGAGAAGAGATCAGTCTGAGAGATCTCCAGTCTCTGTGAAGGGGTAGAACAGAAGTGTTACACGCATAACCCTGGTGTGACTGAGCCATAGGTTAATAATCATCCTAATCCTTATCCATGCATATGAACCTCTGCTCCAGAACAGCGTTATCACAAAAGTTATTGCATTTGCATGAACTCTTGCTGCAACACCGCTTGCTGTGTACAGGTCATGMTGGTTAAAAAAAAAACATAGTAGAACTGTAAAAAGGAACAAAGAAGGCTTTGAGAATTAGATCTAATAGAAATGGATTTCATCCAGAGATTGATTAGACAAGAATAATACAGCTAGGAAAAGAGGTGAGTGAGAGAGAATGAGTAAGAGGGAGTTAGAGAGTAAGCAAAAGTTAATGAGAGAGAAAGATACGATGTAAATGAGCTTGAAAAAGGGGRTCAGAGAAAAGTTGCCCTGTAGTTCTTAGAACTGAAACACTCCAAAGTAAACCAGTATGAAGTCAGTGGTATTGAGAAATAGTTTTTAGAAAATCATGGGCGGTAATAAAATTGTAGCTGTCATGAATTTGAAAGAAGTGTTAGAAACGGGAGTTTGGACAAACTGGTAGAAGCCTGCAAAGATTTACAAGCAAATTTTAATGGAGGCTGGGTGGGAAAAGCCCACTGAGCACAATGGGAGCTAYGGCTCTTGTTCTTTATGCTTGCCTCAGACCATTTTCAGAGACTAAGTGCTGAGTTAAATGGCAGCTTGCTTTTACTAGTAGAGTTTCATTTATGTACTAAACAAAAATGTGGCAGAAATGAATAGTAGCATGCAGAGAATATATACACTTAATTCAGCAGAAATATTACTAATTAAATATCTTGTGTGAAGATTAGTAAACTTGCAAACTAAATAATTTTGCAAGATATATTGATAAAAACAAAGATGATTTTCCCATCAGTTGTGAACCTGTTGCCTGTGAGAATGTGGTGGCTCGTGCATAGATCAATATATGTAGATTTTATGGCCAATTGTTCAGCTGATGTAGAGACTATGGATAAGTTCAGCTACTCCAACACACAGCAGTGATAATTTGGAAATTTGTTTAATAAATTCCAGTTTAGAATCATACAAATGGTGATTCTGTTCCAGTGTGTATGATTACCTTTTCTGGACCAGATAAATATTTGAGATAGTCATGAATCTTGTTTCTTCCTCGTTAGCATGCCACTAAATAGTATCACTGTCCGGATTTTGGAAGAWATACAGAGGAGCAGCTCTTTTGCTGCAACAGAACAATGTCAATATTCTAGGTATAAAAGTTTTTGAAATCATGAAAAAATGGTATTGGTCTCAGGCCATGAAGAAGGAGGCACATGTTATGTCCTGGGCTCTTTGTCATCTCTTATGCCTGTATGGAGTGGACACCTAATTAATTCCCCTATCTGAACTTCCATGAGCTTTGGATATTTTGTTTTGAGTTTGGGTTTGTTTGTTTGGGTTTGTTTGTTTTGTTTTGTTTTTTGGGTTTTTTTGGCAGGTGGTAACCCCATGCAAGTCACTTCTTTGAAGCTAAAGCAAATTTACCTAGATTTTGCTATTCACTCAAGAAAAAGATAAAGATTAGATCTTCATTTTCAAGATTAATATAGGGTGGAGTTTTAAATAAAATTATCTCTTTACTTTTCTAGCAGTGTTTTATATCTCCATTCTCCTGCTCTTTTCTGTCGATTAAACAAAGTTTTCCAATCCAGCCCTTGCCTGGAATATTCTTCTAAAACCTGCACTTTCTTCTGATTCTTTTTTACTCTATGCACATACAAGCACTTGGCTAAGTATTGCTTGCTGAGTGAAATTTAAGTATTCATGGTATTTGGCCATTTTCAGTTGCCCCATCCTAACTGCTCCTCTTGCAAACATAGGGACTTAATCAAAAGCCTCTTGGCTTGGAACAGGTAAGACACTTTGCTTTGAGAGTGGTGAGGCACTGGCACAAGTTGCCCAGAAAMGCTGTGGATGCCCCATCCCTGGGAGTGTTCRAGGCCAGGTGGAATGAAACTCCRAGCAACCTGGTGTTGTGACAGGTATCTCTGTCAATGGCATGGGAGGTGGAAAAAAATAGTCTTTAAAGTCCCTTTCAACCCAGGCCATTCTATGATTCTGTCACTGTTTCCTCTTTCCTCACAGCTTCTTATTTTAAGAATCTTAACCCTGTGCTGAATCAAGACCAAGATCAGTCCTCTCAGACCTTCTCACTGAAAAGCTTCATTTGAAACAGGTTGAAACTGGCTAAAGTGCTTTTACTAAAAGCATATCAGTGTTTGTGGAGTTAAGTTGACTTTGTAGAATGGTGCTTTTACCCTTGCAGGGTGTCCTTGTTCACCCTGAGATTTTGCTGTGAAAGCTGATAGCACATCAGCTGCTCAGCATTTGTGGGTAAGCAGGAGCACACCTGGCCTCACTAATGACTACTCAGCGCCATTTAAAATCTGATCAGAGGTGAAGGCTCTATTTACAAAGTAAAAATTGCACTAGTCTGAAACACAGCACACAATTGCAGTGAAATTTTAGTCAGAAGGCAAGGCTCAGCATATTTTAGGATCCCAGCACCAAAAGTGATATCCGTGGTATCTTGTTTACGCACCACCTGCACTTGAAGCACCAAGACTTGTTAGCTATCCCATGATCGACCTTCAAGACTTCTATATATCTTTCTCTCTCCTGTTTTCTGTGGGGGCATCTGTCTGATCACTGTGATACCCAGCAGCTACTGAAACCTCTTTTGGCAAAGAGATTAGAAATTAGTAGTGCTGAATGTGAATCTCCTCTCAGGATGCTTGGAAATGTGTTAGCACGATTAGGATCAAAGTATTTTCTTCCCCATTGGGCAGAAACCATGTTGCTAACATACTTTCAATGAAACAAGAAGGTCAGTCTCTGCAGGAATGATTTCTGGTGATCATTAAGTACTATCACACATAAAGACAAGCTGGTTTAAGGGTGTAGGCCATCCTTCAATAAAAGGAGCCTTTGTGGACTACAATGTCAAATAGGAGACAGAAATGAAACTGCTTAAAATTGCTGGAGTTCTTTTCTCTCCCTCATTTGCACAATGTAGTGTTAGTAAAAAAATAAAAGATTATTGGCTCTAGTTACAGTCTTATATCTGACTAGTTTAGTTTGGGTTTTTTATTGTCTTATCAAGTACAATAAAGGGTACAATAACTCCTTACAATGAAGAACTGAAAACATTTGTGGACTGTGCTTGCAAGGCAGTGTGGCATACATATTAATGACATGTTTTTGCAGCTGAAAACTTAAAAAGTTTCTAAAATTTATCTTCAAAAGCTCACTCAAAATCTTATATTTTCCTTTCACGTAAGATTTTTTTCTTCTTCAGGAAAATTGTTCAAAAAATATTACTACATGGAAAAAGCATTTTGGAAAACCAAATACTTTTCAATTTAAAGTTTCCGCAGAAACACTTTGATTAATTTACAGGAACTTAATCTCCTCCTAACTATAATAGCTAATTAATCTTGGAATAAATATAGCTTGGTTACTGCATAGTAGAGATGAGGCACAGGTATTAATTATTAATAGTCAATGCTGTAAGGCTGAAAGATAAGTACTCAGGGGAAAATCTTTCCTAAAACTCAAACTGAAATATGCAAACAAATATAAGGGTGGCTATTTCCAGAAGTCTTAGCAATGACTAGGTGTTTATCTTCCCCTGACAGTCAGAGAGCATTAAGCACCTAATTGCTGTGTCTTTCAAAGTCTYCACAAATTATAAAATAAGTCCTCAGTTTTCTGGAAGATTCAGCTGAATTGTGTGAACGTTTGCAATCTTCCACCAACAGAAGGTCACAACAGAAATCTGAGCTTGTAGAAACTGTAAGTTCCGTGACCTTTCCATGTGAAAACCTAGATTGCTTAATTGGATGGTGTCTTTCCAATCTGTTTTTAACCCATGAAGGTCACGTCTTAGTGAAACTTGTTTGATTTTGGATGCGTCGGGTAAATCTGCATTCTGGGGGTTTTGAGGAATTGCATCTATGTTTCCCCTCTTTCATTATTCACCTGGTTTTTATGAGGGTTTCATATTTGCAAATTGGCTTTTTTACCTCTGACTGTTTTGTTATAATAGGAAGTTAATAACTTCTGTGACCAGTTCTAAATGCTGATCTGGTCTGTGCTGATATTCCAGATTGGTATTTCAAAAAGAAATATCAAGGAAATTGTGTTGTGTTTCTGCTAGATGAAAATAGCGCATACTCTTTCAGTTTCCTGGGAGCTGTACAGCATGGCTCACTGCCCAAGTCCCCCTTTGCTGTCTGACTCTTCATCTAGGACTGGCCTGATTCTGGTGGATGTGGGGTGGGTCTGTGAAGACGTTAAGGGAAGTGCACTTGTATATCTGTATGTCTGGACTGGTTTCTTATCTGTGAATTCATTCYGGATTATGTAACTATAACACACTGCAGACTGTATAAGATTTCTTAAATCAGATTGTTTTTACCTTTTTATGAGCAACTCTCAGCCCCCATTATTCAGAGTGAAACATATAAATAATTTATATGTATGATCTAAAAAAAGAATGAAATTAAGCTAGATATTTCTGGTAAGTCAGTGAAGCCGTCATTGCTGATTCAATTCTGTTTCTTTCATCTTTTTCCCTTAGAAAGAGAGGTACTGGGAAAATGGAATAGGTAAAGAAATGTTGGAGGGTTGTTGTTTTGTTGTGTGTGTTGTTTGAAGTTTGAGGTTGTTGGGTTTTGTTTTGTTTGTACCGGGGTTCCATATTAGTCTCTCAGTGATAAGTGAATTTCAAATAGAAATATGTTCCAAAGCTTATCTTCAGTACTACTGTAAACTATACGTGTGTGTTTCTSAGCAACCATGGCAAATAAACTGCAGATATTTGAAAATGTTCTTTTCAAGGTATTTCTTTTGTAAAAAGTTCTCTTTCAAGAAACTAATTTGCAGTTATCCTGACTTCATTTGAATTCTTGATGCATCATAATTTTTGAAGTAATATTTTTCTGTCAGTTATTAACAACTCCTACAAACTATCTACCCCTGACCTTTCTCTGTAGTAGAACTACTAAAGTTTAAGAGGAGAAATGGTAGCCCACGTAGGATAATTTAAGTATTATGTATGGTTTAATAAATACTATGTTTTCTTTTTGCATTTGACCAAAGGGTTTTAAAGCTAGAATGAAAGGGTTAAAAAAATGAAACTCCTTGGTGCAAGGCCTTCCAGTGTTGAGTATGCTTATTAAATTGAATGCTATGCTTTTTGACCAGCTGCTTCCACAGCACAAATCTCATTTTACTGTGGAGGTTTTTGCTTACATGAAAAATACTAATACAAAAGCTGCTGGCTGTGGCCAGAAGTGGCATTTGAATATCAGCATGTTCTTTTGTCTGACAAAACATCCTCCTGAGGAGGTCAGKTTGTGCTAGCAGGGGGTATGCTAAGGCTCTTAACTAAAATGTGAGCCTAACTCTTGGTTACAGAAGCACCTGAGTTAATTTTCTAAGAGAATAAAAATAGAAACTTTTCCTACCAAATGCACCTTTTCCTGTGAAGTTATGCACTTGCTTATAAGCATCCATACCTCTCTCCTGCACATTAGCTCCCTGTATTGTGAACATCTCCTGAAAAAGTGCAATCTTTTTCCCTTGAGATTTTTAGTTATTGCTAGAAGAGAACAATAGTTTGTCCTATGTGTTTTGACTGCGGATATAGTACCTAGACATTCTTCAGTTTTAAGAAACATAGAAGACAACACTAAAAAAGAGACAGTGTTGAAGTTTCTGAATTGTCTGCCTTACTGGCTGATATGATCATTCTTCTGAAAAAAAAAAAAAGGCTGAAAGTTTGAGACTAGAGTGTCTGCTGCAATCTGAGGACTACAACCTGTCTGCTTTAAATGTGTCTTTGAAATATCTGTCTTATTTCTATCTCAACTACATCCATATTACAGGCACTGATGATATCAGGTATGCTTATACAGTACAATTACAGTATGGTGGTGCAGCTTTTCTCATTTACATATGTCTCAGTGAAACAAAATTCCCACTTCTTATTTTTGGTACCATAGACATTTACAAGGCTATTTTTGTCTGCTGTGATCCATATTAACCTCTGCCCTCTGCTTTGTCTTTCCAGCACTGGCTTGAGCCCAACAAGTCCATCTTCAAGCAAATGAAATGTAAGTCTTGAAAGCTCATGTTTTTAAACCGATTTTTAAATAACTGAAGGTTTTCTTGTGCTTCCATGCAGTAATTTAGAATAAGCTTAATTTGTTTCTCAGTGCAAACAGGTTCTTCATGTTAGCACATGAAGGAGTCCTAAAAACTCCATTCTACCCTGATCTTACCATCTCACAGTGTTCTGTGCATAAAAAGCTTTTCCTTACTGCTCATGGCCTCTAGAGCTGCCAGAGTCAGAGGCCAGCAAACATGGGGTGACAGATCTGGTCTGAAGACCTGCATGTTCCAGCTCTCATTTTCAGTCAGATGCAATCAGCAGCTGGGATATGGCAATAAAAATGGAGTGTGGCAATTACTTCTGGGTCTTTTCTGCTTTTCCTTCTTTCTGCTGTCCCTTGCTTCCTGAAAATGCAGAGTATTGACTTGAGATTGTTGTTGCCGTCCAGCAAACTCAAGTTCTGTGGGCTAAGTGATGAGCTTTCTTTCCCCCCCACCAGGTGGGGAGAACTTAGGATCAGTATTTTAAAAAATGTCTTTAAACCAGGAATGTATTATTTTAATTATCTTTTTGAAAYGTTCTGTCTGGCCTATGGTTTCTGTTAAATAGTCCAACTGTGAGGACCTCTTCAGGAAACAGAACTGATTTGGTACTCAGAACCTTACATCGAGCAGCAGAAGAGAGTTTATTTAACAATTCTGGAGAACTGACATGGAACATTAGAAGTTGTGCCTTAGCTGTTACCTATTTACCTATCTACTTACCTACCTGCCTTGTGAAATGAAGGAGAATCCTTATATTGCTTGTACATAGTTGTATGCAGTTTTCTGTTTTAAGCATAAGTACAAGTAGCCGTTTGTGTGGGACATAATGTATTTGCTTTAAAATCTGGTGAGGCTTGAGAGATTGTCTAATACACAAAATCAGTTAATACTGGATGTTGACTGCACTATATGGAATACTTCAAGGAATTCTTCCATTAATGCAGCCACAGTACAATATATGCATACATGCCTATATATGCCAACACACATATATCTGGCATATTCAGTGTGAACTTCTATATCTGGTGTTTAGCTAGCTGGAGTACTATCCAGTAACAATTAAATTCAAACATGTCAAATTAGAACTAAATTGTGCTCCTCAGGCAATGCTAGTAAAGGAAGAAAAGAAGGAAAACYAGAGCAATTGTAGTAATTGTGAATTATCTTAATCTCTTGCTTCCTTCCAATGTGTTATCAAAAGTTGAACAGTTTCTTGAGTGTATACTCTGGCCTGCATTTGTGTCACTGCTTTTACCCAACAAAGTAAAAGGGCTCATTCCTCTTGTGGAGCACTTTGCATTGCAACACATGCAGGGGCTCTGCCAACAGATGTGCTGAGAATGTTTTGACTTATTCAAAGCAACCTTTCCTGCATAAAGATGTTGCCCAGATGTGAYAGATGGTAGTCCATGAATTCCACAGATGTAGTGTTTTGATGGCCTCATCAGAGGATATCTGTGATTTTTGTGATAGAATCCTAATCAAAGCTCTAAAAACAATGAACATAGCATAAAAACAAAATGCAGCTAGCATGAGGTTGCTTATCATGGTGAAAAGGTCTTAAGAACAACAGCCAAAGAGAATGAGATTATAACAGAGGATTTTTGTTACCAGTCTTAGATTTAGGATACAGAAGTTGAATTAATTATATGATTGGCAACTTATGCTTAAAAATACTACTGTAAGTTAGCTTTTTCTTATGTCACAGAAGAAGGACTTCAGTTGSTACAATAACCCTTTATTTTTTTTTCCTTAAAGCTATGTATATATACATATATATTTTGTATGTGTGTAGAATCTATGAAGATTATGCTCCCATAGGTTTCAAAAACATTTTGGTACTAATTTGGCATCAAGAACCTCTTGATTTATTTTTCTAAAGCAGGCTATATTAATGTAGAAAACCAAACAATTTTTAAAGGAACAAGGTTAACTCATATTTGATCTAAACATATTCAGTTTACTATGAAAAGGTTTAGGCTCAGAAGGAGAAATTATTGATACTCATTTGCAAAACATCTGTCTCAGGTGGCACAAGTGAGGACTGAACTTAGTAGAAGGTGGAAGGTCTGAAAACTGAAGCAATTAAGTGACTAATAGCACATACGTTATGTACACCTGACTTCTGGGAGACATGATGGCAGCAAGCTATTCACAGTGACTCTACTAAATGGATGTTTTATTTCTTTTCATTAAGGATTTCAGGAAACAATGAATAATTTTCTCTGATAATACTAGTGACTCAAGAATTTCTAAATTCAGCTGAATGTTTAGATTTACATAGAATTGTGAAGCAYTTGCATATGTGCAGAAAAATTACAAAAATGCTATGTTCTTGAGCTCAGCTACCATTTGTGCAGAGCTTCCTTTTCTTCCAGCACAGCAGCAAGTTTTTCAGCCTGTTTACTAATGCAATATTGAAAAATATTTGGAGCAGAAAAAATTTCACTAGTAGAAGCATTCTAGTATACATTTTTGTAGGTCCTAGCTTTCATGGGCTTCTGTAGTACATGAATCATTCAGGCATAATCTCTCTATATAGTCAGGTTGTACAGAACTCACAATCTGACMACAATACATTTCTGTCTGTGGAATAGAACGTTGTATCTTTGAAGCTCTGAAGTTGTCCAYAGGATCTTGTATGATGTGCTACAATTTTCTTTGGCTTTGGAAAAAATCGCTTTATCCTTACATTTAGTAGCATTGGTATATGACATGAAGAATCTTCTAATATGTTTTCTACTTTGTCTTATCACATATGGAACTAAATTAAAATGTGTTCTGCTGCCACACAAAAAGAATGAYGGTGTGGTATCTTTTTTTCTCACCATCTACCTTTGCATTTTCCATTGTTATTGTAATGTTTGTGTTTTAATGTGATGTGTAAAGTCTAGRTCTGTGTCTCAGCCATTTTTATCACTAATTTTGCCTGAGAGGGAAAAACTTAGTTTGAGAAATGTCCCGAACCATTGCCAGTCTTGTTTGTACAGATTGAAGCCAATKGGTGACCCATGATCAGCAGCTGCAAACCGTGTGTTTCCAGAAGTGTGATGGAAAACTCTGTGGAAGGTTGCCTTAGGAAGCTGTATYTTTGTGGTTCAGAATACAGAACTTCTAAAAGAATTTTTTCTGTTCTTTTACATGTTTTTGTGTACATTTTTGTAATCTCCCAAATGTTGGCAGTAAAGTTCTCTATTTGGCAACCTTACGCTTTCTGTTGCTTATTTTCTGTCTAGGAATGTTATGGTGTAAAACCTGAGTCACATCAGCACTAATGTTTAAGTAAAGAAGAATTTTCCCAGGCACTTTCTCTCTTGCTGTTTTTTGATTACTTTTAAAGATTATTCTGCATAGTAATATGCAGCTCTCCCATAACCTGCTTGGTCGGAAATATCCAAATATATGTTCACTGCTATGAACATCACTTGAACAATATTTGTTMTTGATGACAGTGGAACAGAATRATTTTTGTTGTTCTGATGTATAGGAGTTCTAAATTTCCATGTTTTCCTTGCTGCCTTGCATAACAGAAAAAGTGTAGSTTTAGATTACATATTAGGGAAAAATTCTTTACTGTGAAGTCGTGAGGCACTGAAATGGGTTGCCCAGAGAAGTAGTAGGTTTCCTGTCCTTGTAGGTATTCAAGGCCAGATTGGAACCTTGTCTAGTGTAAGCTGTTCCTGCCCATGACASGAGGGTTGGAACTAGATGATCTTTAAGGTCTCCTCAAACCCAAACCACTYTATGATTCTATGACCTAAAAGAGTAATGCTGAAAGGATGTTCTCCTGCRTCAGGTCATTGGAATTTTTCTATTAATTTCTGTGATATCTAATGTTGTCCTGAAACCTGAAAGGAGGTGAAATGAACCAGGGGATCTCATTACAAATTTAAAGAAAAGTTTAATCAAAAATGAGATTCATAAATACATTTGCAATGAGAATGGGAGTTTTGTGTAATCCTTCAGGCACTAATCTGAATGCTGTGTATTCTATGATCCTCATAAGAGGGAAAGGAAAAGCACACACAAGCAAAGCAAAACAAGGGATTCATTCAGCCCTTCCCATGGGCAGGTGTTCAGCCATCTCCAGGACAGCAGGGCCCCATCACATGTAACAGTGATGTGGGAAGACAATTACCCCAAAAGTCTTCCCTTCCTCTTTCTTCCTCCTACTTTATATACTGAACACGATGCCATGTCATCTGGCACATTCCTTTGATCATTTGGGGTCGTCTGTCCTGTCTGTGTCCCCTCCCAACTTCTCATGCACTCCTGGTCTCCTTATCAGGGTGTCAGTACGAAAAACGTATCTCCAGTATCAACCCTGTGTTCAACACAAATCAAAACCACAACCCCATACCATCCACTGCAAAGAAAATTAACTCTACCCCAGCCAAAACYGGCACACATAAATACTTTCTTCTTTTTTTCAGATTCTTTTTCTATGAAGAAAATTGTAATATGAATGTGGGATTTTTTTGTAGACTGCTTAAAAATATTTTGTGTCAGAATCAGTCCCTTACTTACTAATGTATGTACCAAGGGAGGCTTCTCCTATATCCTGTTTGTTCTGGTTGTGGTGTTGTGGGTTTGGGCGTACTTTAGGGAGATCCTTCCTGCTTGATATGTATAGAATACTGTGTCTTAGTTAAATGTAAATGAAACAAACTTTATAAACATACAACTAGTTGCCTGGGAAACTATGCTCCATGTAGCTCCTTCATGAGTGTTTAGATCATGGCTGGTTTCAGCATTTAACATAACTTAAATKATTTTATTTGTACTTTTTCCTTCACCTCTTATGTACTGTTAGCATATAAAATGACAAATTAATCACTCTGCTTCAATGGAGTTTGCTGTCAATACTATTCTCCACACTAAAATCCTTTGAAATTATTGTAATTGTGAATGGTTTTTAGTGAGAAAGTGAACTCTGATGATAGGAAATCCTGACAGAGCCTTGGGCATTTCATTATGCCAGCTTTTCCTTATCTGAGACATAAAGGACCCTCAGAAAGAAAAGGCTTATAAGAAATAGCTATTAAAAAACTGATTATGTGCTTGCTAGTTTTGTGTTAATGAAATGTGCTTTTGCAAATTCTGCTCTGTTTTGGGTAGGTTTGTTGTTAATGTTTCCACTTTAATATATAAGCAGTCAAAAGTAATTTTACTTTCAAGGAATTGAGAAATTATCTGTCTTGACAGTCATAKCTCTTGAACTGATAAAATTCAATGCCTGTCTTGGTTTCCACTCTGAGAAACCAAAGAGGGAACATGAAGTCCTCATGTGCATTTCTCCGGTGTGGTAAAATCTATAAGACAAAGGCCTTGCTAAATGTTTACCTATCATCAAATGTGTCTTTGGAAGAACATTAAGCTTATGATCTGCCTTAAAATTAAGATGGACAGTAAAGTGTATAACTTTGGGAATTCCCTTCTTCCCCATTCAAATTTTCACTGTGGCTGGTTTCCAATCGAGAATAAGAAACAGAAAAAGAGGATCTCCTTCTCTATTTGCAGGGAACCTTCTTATCTGCAGAGATGAATTAGATGATATGTTCATATTCTTTTTACCATTTCAAAATGCAAGTTATTTTTGTTTCATTCTTGCACAGCAAGAGAGAAAGCATCTTGGCTTAGCAGGCTGCAGCAGACTTGTATAGTATTGCTGCACTGCTGAGGAGGGATGTTGTTACAGAGGCTTGAGTCTAGGAAGMGATTTGAGAAATAGGCTTTAAGCTGCCTTGACAAATCTCCTGCATGTCCTGTGCATTGGTGTGTACTTCTGTCACATACTGTTCTTCTGCTGCAAGTAAAACATTTCCTACTTTAACCTTTACTATGAATGTGGGCTATTTTTRTAATGCAGTACATGCTGTAATTTCCTCACTGTGATATAGGGCATATAGGGCAGCTGATACTTTTATGTGGTTACCACCACATACTACCAGAATGGGGCTCATCTAATATAGCTTTTTTTTCTTTATTTATTTTTACCACAGGCAAATTTTCAATTTTTTTTAATTGACATCTGGAAAATTGAGTAAAATTCAGTACATTTTTGGGGTCTTACAGTAGGCCCGTATTTGCTAGAGTCCTGAAGACCCATACATTAGCTATTCTTATATCTGCATCGCTATTTCCAAACTAATTCTAAAAAGCCTTTTTTTTTTTTTTTCCCCCAGAGGAACCGCTCTTGCTTCTTTAATACAGGTTGTCTCTTCTGTCGTGTTTTTTAAGTGGAACAGTGTTCCAAAAGTGCAGATTTTCCTCCCTTGCTTAGTGTTAWCGTGACTATGGAGGAGTGACAGAACCTTTTAAGATGACTTAAGTTAGTTTTGCTTTGTCCAGGCAACATGACTCCTTAATGAGTTTCTGCATGGCTGCTTTCCTTTCTGGGACAGTGAATTCACTTTACCTTCCACTGTGCTGTTAAAGGGCAGGCAAGACAGAACGATGTCTTCTGTTTTGCAGACTGTTTCCAGTCACTGTAAGACAGTGCTGCAGTCACATCTTGACAGCAAAGCCCACAGAAAACAGAGTGTTTCTCTAGCCTTCAGAGGGCTTCTCCAGATTTGAAAAGTGTGAAAGTTCAAACCATTTCTAGATAACAATTAAGGCTTTTTTTTCCCTTCATTTCCTCTTAATTTCTATTTATTACTGATTACTTGTTTCTTCTTTTCCTGTGTTTTTCGTATTTCAATTCTCATCCATTCTGAAATTCCTCCTTGTGTCCGAAATAAATGGCTATTTAAACAATGGGGAAAAAAATGAAATCAAAAGTTTTTGTTTAGGCTGACTGTACTTAAAATAAGTACCATGTGAGGTTTTTCTCACAGAAAAATATTTCCTCACAGAGGAAAATATTCCTGTATCTTCAAGAAGAATTAAGCCTTCCAAAAGGTACCAATAATAATAAAAGATGGAAAGAATTTTTATTTTCTGTTGCCGCTGTAYGTCACATAGAACTGTGTGATATCCAGAGATGTGTTTCTGGAACACTGCAGCATACAGGTAAATCCTGCAGTCAGAGTGGCTTGATGAGTGTCATGATTGAACTAACTACCATATGAAGTTTATATGAGCCTATGAGCTGGTAGGCTTAAGAAGATGGTACATGTAAAATGTTCTGGTAGCTTACTAATTACTGTTATAATTTACAGTTTTTATAAGTAATTATTGATTTCACCTGATGTTATCTTCCATTTTCTCTGTAATGTCTTTTGCCCTTTTCTTCTGTCTTCCCTTTCCCGACCGTAAAAGCACCATCTCTTCAAGGTTTTGGACATTTAAAATTGACTGTGTACATTGAGAATATATCAAGACAAAAATATTTTAAAACTAACTAGAATATTATCGATCTGCACTTTGCTCTGCCTCAAAGTGCCTGAGAGGCACTGATTGCAAAATTAAAATATTTCCTGTTGCTGTGATCCTTTCCTCTTTCTCCTTTTCCATTTTCCCTTTCSCCTTTCTTTTCCCCCTCTTTCTTTTTTATTGAAAAGACGGTATTTCAGGCCTGGTATTGATACCATTGCTCAGAGTTAGGTGCTATGACCTTATTAAATATTGGGAACAGAAATATTTCTACTGTCTTTASTTTCCTTAGCTGCATGGTGTCTTCAATTTTGTAGTATTATCATTGCTTAGTGCTTATTTGCCAAAAAGAAGCCCCCCAAAAAGCATATATAGTAATGCTCTTGTATGACTCTCTGCTTGAACTAACCATTAGTAAGACTCTTTGAGGTCTTAAGAGCGGCTTAAGAGTGTTTGTTTGATACTGTACTCATGCTTTTTCTTTTCTTTTTCAGCACATCCACCATATACCATGTGCTTTAGAGTGAAATTCTACCCACATGAACCCTTGAAGATTAAAGAAGAGCTCACCAGGTATTTTTTGTTTGTTTTTTGGGGGTTTTTTTTGGTTTGTGTTTTTGTTTGTTTGTTTGTTTGTTTTGTTTTGTTTTGTTTTGTTTTGTTTTTTTCTTTTTTTCCTTTTTTTTCTTTTTTTTAGCCTGTGCATTTAATGTGCCTTGCTAACAATTTCAAGAAAAGGCAGATCTTTGTGTAGGGTAGGGTTCACACTATTTCTGATAAAACCAGAATAGGCTGACATTTGTAATACTCATCATCTTCTTTTTACTGTGATACATATAGATTTTTTTAAAGCAGTTTAAAGGAACTTTTCTATAACACACAGACAAATAGTTACAGTATACATGAACATTCAAAAAATGAAGCAATGGTCAAATGCCTGGGCAAAATTTATCCTGGTTCTTGGAAGGGATAAGTTCACTTCCCCTTCCCCTTTTTTCCTTTCTCTCTTTACTTTTTTTTTTCCCCTGAAAAAAATCTGGGAAATTTAATTCAGCCCTAACTATTTCAACAGGTTTATGTATAGTCTCACTTAATTTTCTCTTGGGTGTGTCTTTAGGATCACAAATAGGATAATCTTTTCAAAGTAGTGACAGACCTTTAACAAACTGATGTATAGGTGAAATATATTCATATTTTTCAAGTACAGCTGCTCTGGAGGGTAAGAATTCTTGCTGCTTTTGTTGGAATTTTTAAATTTATGCTGTGAAAACAGAGTTGTACAACAGCTCAGTTGTACGTAATGAATGGGAGCTTTGTCCTTCCTACTGGCCATTGTGAATATTCTGTTGCTCTGGGCATTTTTCCAAGAAGTGTGTGTGTGGGGAAATGTAGGAAAGCAGCAGCTCTTTTGAGCTCTGTACCAGCTGTGCAGGACTGTATGTATGCTTTACCACCTTGCTAGTGAGCAGGCCACGCTGCTGACTGTTGGCTGCAGAAGCACCGAGTGCCTTAGTGCTTGTTGCCTCAAGTTCTTTGTTGATCCTTTCCCCGAGCACTGCATGTCCTTGTGCTCACAAGTCACTTCATTAATGTGGGTGATCCCAYTGTCACTGGCCTCATACTGAGAGTTTCAGAAACAGCTTGTGTTCTGCTGAATGGTGCATTTGTAGTGTGTATAGAACAGTTGGAGCGTGCTGTTCATATTATAGCTATTTATCTTGAATGAAACACTGAAACTCTTCAGCTGAGTGAACAGGTTGTAAACCAGGAAGTCAATGGATTTTCATTATTTGCTACTGTTTGTCCTTGGATGAACATTTTACCTTTTATGATCCAGAGTATGATTGTATAGACCGTTCTCATTCAAGAGTCTAGATCAATTGACTTTTTAAAACCTCTTGGATACCGTTCCAGGATAAGTTTTACTGAAGTGCAAAGCACCAAGAATAGGCTCACTGATGTGTATTGTGCTGTATGTTTTAGTCTTTGCTCAGATGTTTCAAACGAATTTTTAAACTCAAGTTGTTGTGTGAAAAATGGGTTACAGTCTTTTACAAAAATTAATACCATTAAGAGCTTAAAAAGGAGAAATAATTCGAAACATCATTGATTCAACAGGTTTTTGTATTGGATCATCTTAATAGTTTCCCAATGCTGTTATTTGGGAAGCTTTGCTTCGTCTCTGCCCATATGTCTTACACAATAACAAAAACTACAGAAAATGATCCTTGAAATCAGCAAGTGAAGTGCAGTCATGTAACCCACCTCTGAGAATTGCTTCATGACCAAAGCAGAGGGTCAGATTCAAGGTGATGCTCTAGATTGTCTGGAGTTACTTTCTTTTCCTTGAATTGCAATGATTGGTGAAATTCAAACAGAAGAATGTTTGTTAGCATTTGCAGAGGACAGTCATGAAATCTTGAGGACTAGTTGGTTTCTTGGTAGATTTTTGCTTTGCCTTTTTTTTTTTTAAAGCTGCTGTGTTCACTTGACAATTGTATTTTTTGCTGTGTGTTCTTAAGATATTTYGAAAATAAATTAATAATATTGTCGCCTTTTGACTTAAAAGCCATCTGAATTTCACAGCTGTATGTACTGTGAGCTGAGTGAGAGTAATARTGCTTTGCATTTCTCTTACTGTCTTTTCCTATGCATGTCAGAGCTGCTCTCTCACTTCTTCAGCTGGGTGGAAATCTGATGGGTGTCTGTGGGCCCCATTTGAATAATGAAATTAAGTTACAGTAAGGCATTCTGTCACCCTGCCATACTCTTCTTTGGTTCAGTACATTAATTAACCCTGTGGTTAATCCCTCGTGTGGATTATTGTCGATGCAGTATTTGTAAAATAGGAATCTTTAATAAAGCATCTTAGACACATCAGAGAGACTTACAGTTCTTTAAAAGAACTGCTTTTCTTACTCTTCCGTAGAAATTGCTTATGCAAAAAATCATCTATTCAGTACATGAAGCTGTGTGTCTATGGGGTAAAGGTTTGATTTCTGTGAAATCAGTGTAACATGGCTAGAGATTTCAGAWTTCTGGATTTAGAAATCACTTACAGGAACAAAAGAGTTGTCCCCTCAGATTACTGATGCTTCATTTCTGTCCTACCTTTTATAAGTTGGACATGACTGTAATTCTTGAGTTACTCTGTGGTTTAACATGTGAAACTGTTTTCAGAAAATGAAGGTGGAGAATGACCTACCTGAAGTTATCACTATGTCTATGCTGTTATAGAAAAAAACCCCTTGTGGTACACTGTGTGTTTGAAGGCCAGGAGTGGCTTGGGCAACAGATGATGCTGTGTCCTTGCCTTTTCACTTGTTCTTGTCACTGCATTTTATTACACTGCTATGGACAACTAAGAATATTGTCAGTCACGTTGTACCTTTCCAGCCCCTTACTTTCATCTTCTCTTGTTTTAATTAACAACCGCTTMCATAGCTATGCTTTTGAAGTAAAATCAGTACCTGCCTTTGGATGTCAAGGCACTCTGAAATATTACTGCTAAAGAAGAAATTCAGTGGAAAATATTTCTGCCTCTCACTATGGAAGGGAGGGTCTGTGTGTCACTATTTACTCTCGAGTGAGCAGGTGTTAGGATGGTGTCTTGGTTTAGAAAGACA
>QVAJ01000151.1:1530239-1562846 GCA_003546035.1 Mixornis gularis | reverse complement strand
CTGTTTTCAGCAGATGAAAATGGAATATACTCTATAACCCAGGACAGATGGTAATTCAGAAGTTATCTTCAGAGGCCATGGGGGTTGTTGCCTTGATCTCTCTTACCTATGYAGTCATAGATCACCTGAAACCCTACTTGTCAATGAAGTCTAAATCTTAATGGACTTCAGTGCTTTTTAGCTCATCATCTTAATGGATGTCAACATGGATTWAGAAGATCTGTCCTTATTTTTGGAAATTGTTTCCACAGCTGGGCACTGAGGCTGCACATTTGAAACATGTTTGAAAAAGACTAAAGATACACTTTTTAATTAGGCAGTTTTCCCAATGCCTTTTAAAAAATCGTGATAGGAAAGTAGCAAGGATTTAATTTATTTTTCTTAAATGATTTGGCCTCCTCACGTACACTGGAGGTCCGGCAGACTACAACACAAGCAGTGTATATATATATTTGAATGGTTTTTATAATCTTTTAAATGGAGAAAGATGCTCAGCCTAAGCAGAAGAGTGATGCTCCTTGTAGTGCACTGACCCTGGCTGGCTGCCTGGCACCCACCAAAGCCTTTCTCTCACTTTCCTCCACAGCCAGACCTCTCACAGGAGAGAGAAAATGTAATGAAGGGTCCATGAATTGAGATAAGGAACAGGAGAGATCACTTACCAAGTAGCATCATGGGAAAAGAGGGTAGAATTTGAGACATTAATTGAATTTATTACTAACAGAATCAGAGCAGGTTAATGAGAAGTAAAATAAGACCTTAAAAATGCCTTCCCTCCCACCTCCAGCCTTCCCATCTCTACCTGCTCTCTTCAATGGCACAGAGAGATGGGAAATGAGGATTATGGTCAATTCACCACAAGTTGTTTTTTTTGCTGCTCAGGGGGAGGAGTTCTTCCCCTCCTGCACTGTTGGAGACAGTTCTCCATGAACATCTCTGATATGAGTCCATCCCATGGGCAGTATGGGCATCCCAACAGTCCTCCCAGAACTTTTGCAGCCTGGGTCACTCCACAGAGTGTAGTCCTCCAAGGGCAGGCTGCTCCAGTGGAGGGGTTCTCTTTCCATGGGAGCTCCATGATCAAAGTTGCATCCACCTCCTCTGGTGTGGRGCTTGTCCAGGGGCTACAGGTGGATCTCTGTAWMCCTGTGGATCTCCAGGGTCTGTAGGGGAACAGCTGCCTCACCATGGTTTGCACCATGGGATGCAGAGGAATTTTGGCCCTGGAGCCTGGATCATCTCCTGGCTCTCCTTCTCCACTGACCTTGGTATCTGCAGAGTTGTTCCTCTCATGTGTTCTCACCCTGTTCTTCTCTGCTCCATGTGTAGTATGTGGAGGGTATCAGGCTTTTCTGAATGTTACATCTGTGGCTTTCTAGGTCTGGTTATCTATCTCTTACAGATGGTGTGAAATCAGGACAAAGTCCTTCAGTTTTAGAAAATAGCATTTAACTGGCATCATTGAGCATATCTAATGATAGTAGTAAGAGCCAGTTTTTAATTACGCAGTAGCAACATGACACCAGATTTTCACATCTCCCCTGCCACACATACSTGTAAAACATCATTTCAGTCTCTTTTCTTTTTAAATCATCATTTGCATTGTAGCTTGACAGGACTGGGTGTAGAGGCCTTCAATACATACAGTTTTGGCATTACTTAATTTTCTTTTTAAAAAGAAAAAAATTTCTTTTTTGTTAATTCCCATTATTTTTCCAGAAATCATGATAGCTTGATGGGAGAGGTTTTCTTTCGCTGCGTGTATCAAACTGTGTGCAAAAAAAAAGGATATTCTATAGTTCACTATAATGCCCAAGGTTATTTTGCTGGCATGGCATGCAAAGATATAAAATTGCTGTGAAGAAAGTTTTACCTGCAGAAATCACTCAATCTGCAGCATACACAGCATCCCAGCAGACTCTGAAAAGCACAGATATTTAGCTCTGTGCCCTTCTCCCCTGTTCTTGGTCACAGCTCAGAACCCTGAGAGGGTCCACAACTGGGAAAACCTGAGATGTTGTACATGAACAGGATGAGAATAGTCAAGGGACTATAAACAGATCCAAAGACCATACTTGGGCATAGATTTCTATCTTGTTATTTATCTTCAGTGTTCTTGTTTAGGTAATAAATAAATCAGTTGTTTTTTATTTCTTATMTAAGAAAGCATCCCAGGGCTTCATGCTCTCCTGTCTTCAAATCCCTACATTTTCGTGTGTATGCATTATTAAAATGAGAGAATATAAAGTCATTTGAGGTCCCAAAGGAATACTTTAAAATGCTACAGACTGTATCAGCAGTAATCTATTACTATTATTATAGAAAAAAAAACGTTCTAGAAGAGGGCATGGGTGAGTAGCTGGTGGAATTAACCAAAGATGGATTATATCAGCTAGCTTTCATCATGCCATTTTTCCCTAATCCATACTTCTTAATCCAAGAAGCAGTTCTTCAGTGACTGGTCTGTCATAAATCAGTGTAGTCAGTATTTTGATGGCAGGAAAAGCAGATGAAAAAGTTGTTTAATTGGAAGTCATATAAAATAATAAAAACTTGGGATATAAACATGACATGACTCATGACACAGTCAGTGTTTGTCTAGTCCAGTCTCAATCAGCTGTACTTGATATTGCCAGGTGCTGGAAGGGTCTGCTTCTTTTCCCTCCAGAAGCAGGAGGCCAGTTGAGGTTGACAGTATTTGTTAAAGCCTGAATGGATCTGGTTGTTAGTGTCTGAATATCAAATGATTTATTTGCAAGTTGGAAAGTTGTGCAATAGGTTAATAGTTCTAAGGTGAATTCATATGAGTTGGGCCTGCACTGCTAGCCCTGTTCCAGACATCATTTAGTAATATCTCTGCTCCTCTCGGTACCCTGTTGTGATCTTCTTGAAGTGTGCAATCACAGCTGTGTTTTGATCTCTAACAAAGTCCACTTATCTATTTTGGCTTTGTCAAGGCAACTTTGGTAGTTGCCAGGTGAGTTTATAGTTTTAATAGTATTGTGGTCACAATTTGGATAGCGTAAGTCTTAAAAGTGAATGTTTTGTTAGTAAGAGCACTTGGCACTGCAGGCTTGCAGGTAACATTCAGCATGGGGAAAAAATTACCTAGAAGGGTCATTTTTTTTAGTGGAGATTGTGACTGAGGGGTGAGAGACCTTGTACGTGTTCAGAGCTTTCTTGTAGCCCCCTGAGGAAAAGGCAGAATGGCAGAGAAAATGCAGTCTGGTCATGGTGTTTTGCAGAGAAGACTATTCCTGTGCTGTGGTAGGACTTTTATGTAGCCAGGAGCCCAAATAATGCTTATCTTTTACCAYTCCTTTGTCTGCTTTACTTATTAGTGAAATTAATTATTATATAACAATAAAGATTTTTTCTCCTGTAGCCCTGTCAAGCAACTCACTGGGATGGTAATTTTCACCCTTTTCTCAAGGAGAGACCATACACTGTAATGCAGGTGCTGACCAGCTCTGAAGCCAGGAGGACAAACCCATATTTTGCTAGAGGCAAGTGGCAGTCATAATCCAACTGCAGAAGTCAGAGATTCGCGATTACCGAAAGCTGTTACAAAAGTCACCTTTCCACTCCCCACCCCAGGCATAAAATGAAGTTTTTCTTTTTGAAGGAATAGTTTTGGGTGTTTTGGGRCCTTTTTTTATTACTAGATATCCATAATTTTGGCAGTATAGGAGGGGCATAGGTTCAGAATGGAGATACGGAGTACTGATACCTTCAGTATGTTTTGAGTCCTTAGAATTAGTATACTTCTTCAGAAGACATAGAACAAGAAGGGTGATTCTTTCTACAGGTGCCTGTTAAYACAGAACTAGTCATGCAGTTTCTTAAATAAGCTAACAAGGTGATTCCTRCTACTTTTGGTATTAGATATTTTAAGAGAAGTAGAATTTACTTTTTTCTTGTGTTTGGATGAAGATTATGCTTTGAAATCATGATAGATATGCCCCCAGTTCCTAATTCCTCTGCTAGAATTTTGCTCATGACTGATCACATATGTTTAAAGGGCAACTGCTATACTGGCATCAGTGTGGCATACTTGTTGTCATGTGCATCTGTTTGACAAATGGAAAGCTGGGTTTAAGCCATGCTATCATGAACAGAACTTTCCTATTGTTTCAGAAAAACAAGAAAACTCATAGATGATCTCCTTCCCATTTAAATTCAATAAAGGGTTTTTTGGRTTGTTATATTAGGATTTTCAACACTTGAATTCATGTGTATTCATTTCAGTATTATTTTCTGGATATTTTACTCATATTTTTGTAATCATTCTTTTTTTCACTTGGTAATACTGTTTTTCTTCACAACCTCCTGAGAAAGCTGGCTCACTATCTGCTATGTCAGGTGCTTTCTTTCCTCTGCCTTCACAGATTTTCCCATAGCTCTAGTATTGCAGGATTCAGTGGATAGCAGTTCTGCATTTGCCTTTCCCACTACTCTCATGATTTCAGAAGACTCACTCTTATAGTGAAAGAGACCTTAGCCACCATCTTGCCCTGTAAGGGAGGCTCTGTCCTCTCATTCGTTTTAGTTCTTCTCCATTAATCAAGCTCAGCTATGTCCTACTCAGGCTGCAGGGACCAGAGGTAGGTAAAACATTCAAGGTGTGATCACTTCAATGTTTTAAGTAGTGGCCAAATGCCCCTCTGTCTTTTCCACACAATCATTGTCAGTGATACCCAGCATTCTCTTGGCTTTGCTTTTGGCTGCTGTTGTACCCTGAGTTGATGATTTCAGAGTGATGACTTTTCCTTATTTGAAAAGGCATAAAAACCTTTCTTAAGTATTAGCAAATAAGTAAGCAATATATTTTAGCTAATATAATTATTTTTTCTGTCACAGAATCAATTAGGTTGGGGAAGATATCTGAGATCATTGAGTCTAACCTAYGATTTAAAATCACTATGTTCAGTAGACTATTGCAGTGMCTGCGACATCCAGCCTTGTCTTAAAAACCTCCAGGGACAGTGACTCCACCACCTCTCTAGGCAGCCCATTCCAAAGACTAATCACCCATTCTGTCAAGAAATTCTTCCTAATGCCCAACATAAACCTCCCCTGGTGCAAATTAAGCCTGTGTCCTCTTGTCTTGTCACTGGTTGCCTGGGAGAAGAGACTGACCCTCATCTGCCTGCACCCTCCTTTCAGGCAGTTGTGGAGAGTGATAAAGTCTCCCCTGAGCCTCCTCTTTTCTAGGCCAAACAACCTCAGCTCCTGCAGCTGCTCCTTGTAGCACTTGTGCTCCAGTTATTTTCTTCACCAGTCTTTTTCATCCCTCTCTGGACTTGCTCCAGCTCTTCATTGTTCTTCTTGAAGTGAGGACCCCAAAACTTGACACAAGACTGGAGGTGTGGCCTGACCTGTGCCRAGTACGCAAGGACAATATCTTCCCTAGTCCCTCTGGACACAGTTTTTGATAGGGGCTGGGATGCCATTGGCCTTCTTGGCTACCTGGACACATTGCTGTTTTGTGTTCTGCYTTTTTCACTTCATGGCTCTGTAAAGCATAGAAAATATGTTCTCTTATTTGTGATATTAC
The DNA here is from genome assembly GCA_003546035.1 of Mixornis gularis. Taxonomy (NCBI): domain Eukaryota; kingdom Metazoa; phylum Chordata; class Aves; order Passeriformes; family Timaliidae; genus Mixornis; species Mixornis gularis. Next base: position 1,557,289 of record QVAJ01000151.1, on the reverse strand, counting down.
ATACTCGTATGCAGTAGCTAGTGTTTAGTTGAGATTCGTATTCTTTGGTAGAAAACAGTGCTCCTGCAGTGTACTTGATGTGTGTACTGCTGTGGAAGACAAAATGTGAAGTTGGTATTCAGAGTAATAAGCATAAAGAACTCCAAAATTCTTCTGGGTAAAAGGGACCCAATCCAGCAATATTGTAAACACATTCATTTTTTTCCTCTGCCACTCCGTACCTGAGTACACACAGTACCATGGGAAAAAGTAGGGAGTCAAAGTCAGACACTATGCTGAGATAAGAATTTTTGAAGAATTGCTGTATCTCTGGAGGTGATCACATCTGTCAGTTGTAAAGAGTGCAACAACACTGGGAGATAACATTTGCTGTGAGAATAAACTGWGTGAAATGACTTGAAGAAAATAAAAAAACACTGTGTGGCCAAATCACAAAGTTTGGCTGTGGGAAAGCTTTCTTGCCTCACTGAACATCTTAAAATAGATAAATTGTCGGTTAAGCAGCTAGCAACATGGTCTCTGGGGGTCATGATGCCTGCTTAAAAACAAGAATAGATATTGCTGACCCTTAATCTGCATRGCAGGAAAGGCTTGGCTGACCTGAAGTTGAGTCATCTGTATTGCAAAGAGATGATAGATGGAAATGAGGTTATTCCAATGAGAGACATTTGTGAGTGTAAGCACTGAAGCATAAGTTTACTAGCTTCTTGTTAAGCTTGGATGCTTAAGGCTGTAAATCAGGTTATAAAGATATGCCAGGGCTTGGAAAAGCAGCTGTGGTAGAAGGACACATGAAGAAGCAAAATCAGATCTGATTTTGCAAGTAATTTCTGTAAGTGTATACAGTTTTAAGTACATACATAATACCTTAGTRAATTTAGGAGTCAGGTATACATTCATAAGTTTTTGCTGACCTGGGGAATAAATTACTACATCAGGATTACAGGAAGTGTCTGAAGTCTAACAAGCCTTTAGCAAAACATGCAAAAATTCCTTTCAATTGAAAATCCATTTATCTTCTTCATTGGAAAGAACTCTAAAGTATTAGTCCTGTTCCAGGCTGCTCTTCTTGCTTTGGGGATCTCAGCCTGTCTTTGTAGGACAGGTGCTCTAGCCTTCTGATCAATTTGGTGGGTCTTTTCTGGACTTTTTCCAACAAGTCCACCTCTTTCTTGTATGCAGACCCCAGAGCTGGATGCAGTACTCCAGATGGGGTCTCACCAGAGCAGAGTAGAGTGGCAGAATCCCCTCCCTTGACATGCTGCTCACACCTCTTCTGAAGCAGCCCAACATAAGGTTGTCTTTCTGGGCTGTGATTGCACACTCTTGGGTCGTGTTGAGCTTTTCATCCACCAACATCCCCAATTCCTTCTCTTCAGGGGTGCATCCTATTTTTTCACCCTGGAAAATCATACAATTTTTTTTTTTTTTTCTTGTGTAGGAACTGCTCAATTGCCCAAGATATATATGGTATTTTACATCAATATACTGTACCTTTTCTGGTACACTGTCATTGCAGATTAAGAATTTTTACATCATCTCACTGAGGCCTTTGGTACAGGTAGTTCCTCTGGGATCTGCCTGTAAAATAGCAGTACCAACATATGGAAGTGAATTTGTGAGCTGTTACTGGACATTGATTRCAGGAGGGAAAAAAGGTGCTGCAAAATAGAAGAAAAATGCCATGAAGTGGAAAGATCCTGTAGACCTTGTAATGCAGCAAAGGAATGTGTTTACAATGAGAGAAAATTGCTTTTCTCATTGATAACTGCATCCCATTTATTGTATTCAGTAAAAGTCCAAGAAAAGGAGAAAAGTTTCTCTTGCCCTTCAGATAGTATTTCCAGGCTTGCTCTTGATGCAGAAGCTCATGATATGAGCAGGTAACAGAAGCAGGTAGCTAGGACAAAATATGTCTGACATTGGTGTTAGTCATAAAACACATTTTTATTGGTTATGCTGTATGTTGCTCAAGATTGGAGAGGACTGGCAGTGTCAAGGAATGTCCTGATGGTCTGCAGAAGCCACYGAGTCTTGATAGAACCCTCTAGATGATAGATTTTGTCTAGCTGAAGCCATGTTTAAATAGTTTATTTTCCCAGAGGGGTGAAGTGGCTGGATGGTGTGGCTTTAACCTGCTAGGTGCTGGAGAAGAAGCTGTGAGTGAATTGCTGTGCACTGGATTGATCCGTCTGTGGGAGGCTGTTCTGCAGGGGGGAAAGCAGAAGAGAAACTGATGACCTTGAGGCTGTGCCATTCCTTTTGCTATTAGAAATAAAGCTTTAAGATCCTCTTTTGTAGAAGGCAGAGGACAGGTAGAAGGAACATTTTGTTTTCTTCTCCCCATTTCTTTAGAGAAAGAGATGAATGGGAGGGGTGACCCCCACCCCCCCTCAGGCAGGTGCCCCATGCTCTTTAGGCTTCATGAAGTTATTTCTGCCTTCAAACTTCATTGGGATCCTTTACAGAATAAAAAAAACCCCAAACAACAAAAACAAAACAGAAGAGGAAAAAATCTCCACTGTGGTTAGTGTGCTATTTTGCCTACAGCAAGAGAAAGATTTCCTTGTGTAGACTTGTATATAATGAGAACAGAGATGCTCAAACAATCTTACATAACCTTAATTTATTTCACATTATTAATAAACATTGTAATAGCTATGTATTTTAAATAAAGCATGTTCTATGACATTTCTTAGTGGGATTTTGTTATTTTTGCTCTTATTATTTCACTGTTATTGAGAAAAAACAACTATTTACCGCTATTTTTTTTCTTGTGGTTGTATTTTGCCTCTTTTTCCTGCTATTTAAAATAACAAGAAAAAGATATAAAACAGTTGCACAGCTGGCTTCACACTGACATATTAAATCTGTTACAAAAAGATAGCACGTTGTTTCTTATTTTTAAAATTATATTTCAGATACCTCTTATATCTACAAATAAAAAGGGACATTTTTCATGGCCGTTTGCTGTGTTGCTTTTCTGATGCTGCCTACTTGGGTGCCTGTATTGTCCAAGGTAAGTGTGAGCACTCGTGTTGGTTCTATCAAAGCAGCAATACAGAACTTGTGTGACTACAGCTAGCAGTAATTTTATGTTGTTTTTGTACTGTTTCCCTGTATTGTGAAGCATGGTAAATAATTCAGCCAGTTAGCCAATAAGWGGAGCTTAAAGAAAATTAAACCGAATAAGTTATCTTAGCATTTTAGTGAAGAAGTAGTATGGCAGCAATGTTAGATTCCACTTACAAAGAAAGGAAAACTTCTTTCTGAATCCTGAATGGAAATGTAGCCTATTCTGTTTGAATTAAGCAGGAGACAGTGTAATTTGGTGCCCTTTCTTATGTTAAAGAAGACCTGTGTGATGATGGAAACAGAAGATGTAATTCAAGGGGAAAGAAATTTTGTTTTTATTTTTCCTATCTTTTTTTTTCCCCCCCTCTCTCTCCATCATTTCCTTAGGACCAAATTCAGATATATGTCTTGAATTGTACAGAGCTAAATAATCATTTATATGTCTGATTAAGGAAACGATTTGTATGAAAGTTCTCTTTATTCTGCCTTAAGTTGAACAAAGCTCTTAATGCATTACAAGGCAGCRTATCCAAACCAAAACTGAGCCCAGGCCTTATTAAACAAGGCTCATTCAGAAAATTAGAGCACCAAATGTCAGGTTTGGGTACCTAGGTGACACATCTTTTAGAGGAGAAATCAAGTTCTGCCCAGTACCTTGATTAGCATTGTGACCTCTGTTTCTCTGCTAGAACAGAATTAGGACCGGTTCATGCCAGTACAGATAAATCATGTGAAAAAGGGGAGAATCAGGAGTGCATTATTTTAGTTCTGCCTGGTACCAGAATAAAAGATACTCAAAGAGGAAAATTGCTAATGCTTCTGTTTTACAGAGTGTTTTTCTGCCACAGAAAATAGTTCAGTATTGCTAATTAATGCCGTAGTTAATAAGGCATTGAACTTGTCTAGAAACTCATTGATTAAAGTGACAGTTATAAGGATTTTGTTGCTTCAGTTAATTATAAATTCCTCAAAGAAGCATCTCTTGAGACATGCTGGATTCTTACTAAGTGTGGAAGTACCTTGATTTACACTGCATTTACCTTTTCCCTATTAATTAATGTTGCAATTTGATTTTTCTGTTTTGTTTTGTGTTTTGAATCTGTTCAGCTGAGCTTGGTGATTATGATCCCGATGAACACCCAGAGAATTACATCAGCGACTTTAAGATTTTTCCCAAACAGTCACAAAAGCTTGAGAAGAAAATAGCTGAAATGCATAAAAATGAATTCAGGTAATTTATAATCCTGTTTGTTAAAGAGACAGCTAAGAAATACTTTTATCTGTTTCCAAGTAGTGCATGTTAACTTAGGGGGATTTGTTCCATGAATTATAATAGAAGGTCTACCAATATGCTGTCTGATAGGCTGTATTTGAAAATGTGGTTTCAGCTTAGGGGGTTTTCTTTGCCTGTTAAACTTCATTTATCATAGCTGATTCCTGCATGAGTGCTGGTAATTTAGACTTCATTTGCTTGAAATGTAGGTCTGGTTAGTGGGAACAGCTCTCATGATCAGAGCTGCTCTAGTTGATTAGTGGAATAACATCTTTCATTTGGGACCACACGTTTTTTGCTCAGAAATTTCTGTTTGTAGTGTGATTCTAAAACTCTTGATAGATATTGACCTGATTGAAACTATAACTAGGTTAGGTTATCTATAGGTGGTTAACATAGTGGTGAATTGCACAGAAATGTATTTAAGTAACTTCCTTGGAAGACTAAGGAGGTGAGATCCAGAACTCTCTGCATGCTCTTTTTTTTCTGTCCTAAACTTTTAATACTGTAACAAAAGGCAAAGGAGAAAACAGATGAATCAATCTTTTAGTTTTTAAGTTAAATGAGTTTCAGGAAAGAAGGAGCAGTGAGCTGTGCAACTCTACCCTCTTCAGGGTTTCTAGAGAATGACATGMCAAGTGCCGAGAGGGAGATTTCATGAGATCCTTATCTTGCTTAGCTGAGGTTAGTTCTCAGAACATGAGGAAAGGTATAGGATGTGCAGAAAACCAAAGGAAAGCAAATGATTAATTACATAAACAGAAAGAAGGATCTTCCCTTTTTTGGAAGATTATGAGGCCCTTTGTACTTGCTTACCTGTGTTTTGTTTTCATATTTCAATATATGTSAAGAAAGGAGAAAAATTCCCTTTCAGGAGACTTAAAGCTTAAAACACTTTTTGTTTCCAGAAGCCTATAAAATATGTTTTTCAAGTGAAGTGCAACAGTCATGACAATAAGCTTGCCAGTATTAATGTGTCTTCTCTTYTTTCTTCCTGAACCTATATACTTTTTTTGTATTTCTTTCAGTGRTGTTTTAAATGGCTTATATCTAACATTTTTGAAGCAGTCCAGCCTGCACTGTACACAGASCCATAGAAACAACATTATAAAATAAGAATAATTTCTTTTACTGTCAGTGTTTTTCCATATAGTGTCTACAGATTCCCAAAGGATAAATTCAACCTTTAAAAACTAAGGTATTTCATTAGTTAAGCCAAGGTGCAATTGAAAAGTCTGATAAATTCTGTCTTTCAAGAACAGGCTCATGCGTTAGTTAAAGTTAGGAGAAGAGAAGGAAAGCTGATAGGCCAGTGCTGGTGGGTTTTATATTTTATAATGCTGGGAGACATGTATTTTTCTGTGTTGGTTTGCTTTTTCATGTATGTGTAATTCTGCACATCCTTTGTGGATGTAATCATCTATTTCTCCTGTTATGAATAAACAGACACATTTTGAGCTCATCTTTTAAATCCCCTTTCCTGTTGGTGTGATCTGTCTGATTCTGTGACAGGGAATGTTCTAAACTTTCACACAGATCCCTCTGGGATTATCCAGTTCCTGAATTCCTTCCATCAGTGGTTGCTCAGCACATGAGGATGTCCATGAATTTCTTCAGTAGTCTTGTCAAGGGACATCATTCATTATTGCTTTTAGGAAATCAGACAGTATCAGGCTGACATTTTTTGCTTGTGGATCTGCTGGTTCCTACAAAAACAAAACAAAACCAGGAGATGTTTGAGGCCTAACTATGATTTATAGCAGAATTCTTCTCATGTATTCCACTTATATGTTCCTTAATTTGATTTCTATTCAATATTTTACCAATTTGCATGTTATGAACTTTAGGCTCAGTGGCTTGTAGCCCTCAGGAACTGCCATCTTTCTTTTCTGTTTTCTGTGCTTATGTCAGGATCTGACATAAGCCTATTACCTATTTGACTATTTTCAGATAGCAAAGGCAGTTTCAGAGCTGTCTAGGTAGCTGCTGTTTGGCAATTTCCCACTACAGCTCTTTGTCTTCCACAAACTGATCATCCTCTAACATTTTTTACACCAGACATTTACCAGTTACAGAAGTTTTACCTTTTTCTGGATATTTAATTCTATGGATCTCTATTCTAGAAATACAAATTAATAAAACATATCTGACACATAGTGAACTATATAGTGCTATATTTCAGCACTAGATGATCATATTTTGATACATTTAGCTGTAAAAAAATGATAGGAAATAACAGGCTTGTCTATGGCATTAATTAGCAATTGTGTTTCAATGCATTTCTCAGCAAGTCAAATTTTCTGATAACAATTAATTTTGTGCTGCTCAGTGAGTATTTTTAAAAGTTGCAAGGGGTTCCTCAGGTCTTTTCTTACAAGATACTCAAGTGACATTTTAGCTGGCAGCTAAGAGAGAAGAGCAGATGAGAYTGAGAGCCTTTTTAATCCAGCTGCCATTCATCTGCCTTCAGAATTGTTACCTCTCAGTTTCAGCTCTGTGAGCCAGATTCTTTGTTTTCTTCACATTTTTTGTAAACARTAGGCTCCTGTATCACCAAAGCCCTGGGACTTGGAAGAAGCCAGCTSTTCTCTGAACACTGCGTCAACATGCTTAAGGCCTGTTCGTTGGTCCCATCTTTCCTTCTCTCCTAGAGAAAGAATGATGGAAAAATTTAGCTTTAGAAGGAAACATGAAGATCAAGAGAGGAGTGTCTTGGAAGTAACAGTAGGGTACTGTGACAGCTTCTAGTGACTCCTTGGGTGTTATTTAGAAGCCTTTTTAAATTACTTAAAGCAGATGTATGACAGGGTGTCGTTATTTCTTATYGGTTTTGGCTATGAGAACATAACTGGATTTTAGCAAAATGTAATCCATTATGTGACTTTCTGTTGCACTTGCAAAAATATAAATGTGACAGACAAAAATACATGGCAGGTTTGTTGAGTTGTGAATGTTTTGTGAATTTTAATTAATTATTTTTCCTTCATTAAGCAAGGAGGAGGTACAGAACAAGACAAAATGCAGAAGACAAAAATACCTTSTAATGAACATGATATCAGGTCTTATGTCCTTTAACAGAGTTTTTAGCTCTGATAAAATTCCCTAGTTTTGGAAAGATACCTTTCAGCCAGAGGTCCCAGAGGCTAGGCACCAGAAAACACAGAGATTTCTAAGGGAAATAKTGACACATGTCACTAAGAGAACATATGGGAGACATATTCCCCAAGGGAATTTATATTTATAGGACTAATGTTTTGGTAGGATTTTTTCTTTTTCTTTTGTTTTGGGGGGTGTGGTGGGGGTGTTTGTTTGTTTATTTTTCCTCTTTTTTAAAGAACTCACTGGTTGAAAGTCAAGCACTTTTTCCATCCCATCTGAAAACTAATATTTCATTTTTATTTCTGATGTTAAATATTGCACCATGTATTTATGGAAGTTTTATGTAAAAAGCCTTGAATTTATCTGAAAGCCCTCCACAAATATTTACTTTTTCAGAGTTACAYGACTGGTTATAATGCCTGTTTTTTAATGCTGATCTCATATTGTAAATGCAAGTTATTTTTTATTCCCTTGGATGGCTGATGTGGATGCAGGYTTAAGATACCTGAGTGCTACAGAATTGGCTGTTGTATCTGCTTTTGTATCAAATGCTTTGCAGAAGTCACATGTGAAAGATTGTCTTTTGGGAGAAGAAAATTTTCCTCTGAGGATGTGAAATCAYTGCCATTTTCTGATAATAACTATCTCAAAAACATTTAAAGTGTTAAGCTAAAGGGAGTATTTTCTTGAGAACCAGAGTAGCAAATTAATGCTTGTCTTTGATCCAAGGTAAATGAGAAGTGTTATTTAAATTTGTTTTGAAAGGTGTATAACATTTACATCATCTACATTGTAACTACTCAGTGAGGATTTAAGCACTTTTCAATTTCCTGTGCTGCTTTGACTCTTACTGTGCTACATTAGCCATCCCATCAGCTCCCGCCTGGCTTTTGCACTGGTGCCAGCAGGAGCACAGGATATCCCTCCCCCTCTTCACTGATGTGGCTCTCCAGGCCTTGTGCAGCTGTCAGTGGAGCCACTGGCAGGCGTAACTACAAATGTTACTGCCTGAGTACAATCTGGGAAACTGTCCTTGGCAACGGTTTCTAGAAAATGCTTTTCTTTCAGGGTGTTAATATAATTTCATTCAAGATTAAACAACTTCTTGCATGCTGAATACAGTGAAATTCAGCATACATTGAATATATTAAAAAGCACTAAAAACAAAATTATGATTTAGCAAGTCCAGAATAGGGTGAATTTATTTCATTTAAGTGCTTCTTAGAATTAAAAGTATATATGGTTTTATGTGTAATGCTGGTGGCCCACTCATGAACACTCTTTATTTAGCTTCTAGTACTACCCTAATCACACTGGTATCTAACAGTCTCGTATACACCAAGGGAGTTCAATTGAAAGGACAGMCAGTATGCTCCAAATCTTGTAAGTCATGTTACAGGAGATAGAAACCACTTCTCCGGGAGTCGAGGATCTGTGGAGCTGAAGGGGATGTCTGGAAAAGAACAGGGCTTGGGCTGCGGCAGAGAAAAGTGCCTTCCAGGCTTCAGAGCCCAAAGCCTTTTTAGYTCCTGGTTTTACAAAATATGCTAAGTCCAATGTCCTCTTCATTTCAGCTTTGGTATCCCATGCCTCCTCAGAGCTTCCCAATGTAGTAATTTAGATTTATCTATCAGGCCATATGCTGGCAACTATCACTGCTTCAGAAATAACTAATTCTCTGTTAAAACGTCATTGTGAGTGGTGTAATAGGTGAATAATTTATTCCTATTCTGCCACATTTTCTCAGTGTTTTCACTCCAGAATTTATATCAGTTGTAATCTGGATGGATCAGATAGTTGGAATGTAGTTACCTTRTCCTTTCCCTGAAGAATTCCATGTGTGCTGGTTTCCTCAAAGCTTTTTTCTTCTGAACCATGTTTCTTCCGACAGAAGTGTGCTTGAAATCAACTCAAATCAAGGAACTGTTCTTGTAATTCTGGTTTCATTAACTAGAAAAAAGTAAGAGTGAGATTTGTTTCATTCAATTAATGTTTGTATGGTACAGGGAATATTTTCAGAAGCTTTATTGTGAGGCACAGCTTTCCCTGAGGGGGAATKGAATGGAAGAGGCAGCTATAGCAGTAATCTAGAGAAAGGAACTTCACAGACGAAAGAGTTTTCTTTCCCATTCTGTTTTGAATAACTGAAAAGATGTATCAATACATGGGATTTTTCTTTTTATATAATTCCAATAAGTATTCAGTAGAAAGGATAATCTGTTTGAGTTGAAAAGGTTGTAAAATTTATGGCAGCATCGATAATTTTTTAGCTTTAGGAGAGATTTTCCTTGTGTGTATGTGCACTTGCACRTGGACTGCATTTTTTTTTCTTCTTTTTTCCCTGGGAAGGGTGGTCATAATCATGTCTGCAAATGTCATTTTTTTTTGCCTGTCTCATGATGACATTTGGATTCAGGTTCTGCACACTTAATACACTTTAGATATCTGTGTGAAATATTAAAACATACGGATTTCTTCTTCAGCTGGAAGGAACTATTTCCTCTGCCTCCCTCCTCCCTCCTCACCTCTTCTCTGTTTGGGGAAGGCTTTATGGGCTAGGTGTGTCTGGACCAGAAATATTAAGCTACTGTGATAACAAAGGCAGAAAGCTTAGTGGATTTCTCTATATCATGGGAATAAATTTTAAATTAGTATTAGGTAAATTAAAACTGCATCTCTTCTGTAAATGCATTCTGTCTTTGAGTACACTTAAAGCTGTCTGTGTCRCTGCATCAATTTGTGAAGCAAAGCTGAAATACAAATGTCTGAACACACACTTCAGAGATACCATCTCAGTCTGATCTCTGAAGGCACACAAGTAATTTGAAATGTTTTGGTAGGAGTTATGTAAGTGGCACATATCATCACAGCATGCATGCTGTGAAATTAAACCCATAAGCATTTAATAGGCTCAGTAAAAGAGTTTGATTGTTGTTTTAAAGTGGTTATTTGGGTTTCACTCAAATTCTATCTGCCTGAGAGAATAAAACAACGTTGCAGTGAAAGTTAAAATTGATATTTAAGTGTTCTGCAGCTTTCTAAGTCTAGTATATTTCAGCAATTCATTTACTTCCTAGATGATAATGTCTATTTTCATATACAGACCCATTTGAAGRCTGTCCTCTGCCAGTGCCAGGGTGGGCAGTTCTTGGGGAGGTGCACTGCTGCTTGGGCAATGTGCTGAGTCTGGCCTTAGCATTCTGATAAACTGAACCACAGCCTACAATGCAAGTTACCAGTGCCTTCATGTAGTGCTTTTCTTTGAAATTAGCACCACCACTGTGCTTTTTTTTTCCCAGTACCACTAAAACATTAGCAATCATAGCAGGTTTATTTCAATGTCACATGGTACGGTTATTGCGACTAAAAATAGTAGCAAAAGGGCTTTATTTTAAAAAACATCCCCACTGTCTGCCAAAATATTCTGAGCTTAAAGTAAGAGCTGATCAAAACCATTAGCACTGTAATTTTATAACAACTGGAATCTCAGCTACATGTAAAAAAATTCAAAGACACAACAGCAAAAACTTATCCATGTGGTAAGCAGTTCTGTGTTTAATGTACAATGCAGCTAAATGTATGATTCTTTAGCAGAGTTCTATCTTTATTTTAGGTTAAAAGGAACCCTAGGTAACTCAGTTCTGCTGGGAGATATCCTCTACAAGCTCTGGGATATAACAGCAAGAATATTTAATAGGAGGACATCCTTCTTGAAGTTGTTACTGTTGTCTCTCCTGACATCACMGTGAAAAATGTCCACGATTGCAGGGCAAGGCAAAGAGTGGTTGATGGAGACTGAGGCTGTGTTGTTTAAAGTATTATGGCTGCTGTCTCTGCATGGAGGTGGATATGTAATGTCCCTAGAGGCCAGATCATTATGTACATATTTATTTATTATTTTATTAAAAGACATTATTGCACCTTACACACCACAAATGTCTATTAAACRGGACATACTCTAGTGAAGTATTGCTATTGTATTCTGCAGCAAGTACCTTTTCTTGACATAGAGATGAGACAAAAGGGTGGACTGTAATTGGTATTATTACTAGTTCGTTAATAGTAGTATCTCACAGCACTCTGTAAGTCAGCAAGAGAATCAGAGAAGACAAATCAAATGACCTCATTAACAGCACTCAGGAACCRAGAGGATGGGAATAGCCTTGAAAATGTTTTTTCTTTGCTGTTTTTGCTACATGGTCTTCTTTGTCAAGAGGAGTTAATGCTCAATCCTGTGCTATTTCATCCTTAACTTGCACTAAAATTTACAACTTCAGTACGTAACAGATACATATTTCAAAGGAAAGGTATGAAGGGGAGAAACTTCTGGAATGAGTTGGTATTGGCAGTGAGTGAAACAAGTAGACCATCACTGTGACACACCCTGGAAGTTATTCCCTGCTGAGCTTCCTTGTCTTTGAAGCACTTCAGCGTTTGGGACCCTGTGGGGAATAAAAAGAGCTTTTATATCCTCTAATGCATACTTCTCATGAGCCTCAAGTAAAAACAGGTTGTGTTGCTGACTTCTCAGTGTTCTATTGAAGTATTTGTTTCATTAAAATTTTATTAGGAACTTTTGGATTGATTGATTCCTAGGTTGAATCATTAATTCATAGCTAATGGCTGTAGAGCTCTAATTAAAAAAAAATCTACTTTTTATCATTTGTATGATATGCAGACACTTTTCTGAGTAGTAGTTTCTTTTTTTGGTCCTGTTCAATACCTTTGCCATGTGGCATATGGGTGCTGTAGTGCCTGCAACATACAGAAGGAGAATATATCTGTCCCTTAATGCTGAATTAATACTGAAAAATAAGGTCAAGAGCAGTAAATGCGCAGAGAGAYCTGAGTTTCCTGGGAGTACTGAGTTCCAAAAGAGAAAATACGTGTTGCCTAAATATTCCCTGTTTTTCCACTGTAAAACACTTGCATAAGCGGGTACACTTACATATCAATTCTTGTGTAGGGATATTTGTTGCATATAGAAAGCTTAAGGGCCTTTTAACAAAGCAAATGAAAGGCATATCTAATGTTAGATATGTGACTGATAGACAGGTCACTGATAGGATTTGTTACTGTTATATTTTTATTTAGTATGAAAAATTTCATTACTAAGTTACACACAAAAAGCATATTATCAAGGCTTAAATGTTAATCCTTCGATAAGAGATGAATGAGGRTTTTTTCATTTGATATTGTCCTTGACTCTCGTGCTTTGTGATGTTCTTTTAAGGCTTTGCACTGTAGCCATTTGATTAGTCTGTAATCGGATAAGATCAARTTTGTCCACATCTTCTGCTATTTTTCCCCAAATGTCACAGCTTGTTTCACTTGATRTGTACAAAATCATCATAGTTGTAGAGGCTATGGGGGAGGGAAGCCTGATAATACATTTTAAAATGTCTCTTTAATGGTAACAGCAAGTTGAGATTCTTTCCCCATTTGAATATGCCAACTCTCCAAACCACATTGGTGCAAACTATTTGTCATTTTTTGGTCCATTGAAAGCAGAAGATTGACTATACTTTGTACCAGCAAATGGAAGTGGATAAAAAAAGCATTTTGTAATCCTTTTGTTTTAGTAAGGCCCAATATCTAATAAGCAACCAAACGACTTTTTTGGCTTATCACTATGCAACATGACTATTCTAAGTAATTTAAGTCAAACTAGTTAATTACTTCTGTCAAATGCACTTGRCTGGTACATGAAATAAACTTGTTGCCTTTTTAGGGGCCATTTATGGTCATACAGTTATGATGACACATAAAGTTGTGATTTAGTAGTATTTAAAATGAAGAAAAAGCTTAGTAGAGCTACCAAAAAACTCAGGGGACAAATAAGCATTTTTATTTTGATTGCTTCTTTCGTGCTGCTTTCTCCTTAAATATTAGCTGTGTAAATACACATTTGTAGTTTTTGGTGTTCCCTGTAATACATGCTCTTCCCCATTGTAAGGGGTGAGAAAGAGACCAAAACAGGAAAGAGAAAGAAAGCCACTTCTTCTCTAATATATATATATATATATATATTTAATTTAGAAGTAAAACATTCACAAAAATATGGTCTGAAATAAAGTGAAGGTTGTGTAGCGTCAAATAATTACTGAAGAAGCCAAGAAATATCATGGGGTTGACTGGGAGATGATAAACAGGAAGTAAAAATGACCAGTTTTAAAACTTTGTAACAGAAATGGTTGCTGACACATTGCCACAAGTCACCATCCTGTTATGTTCAAAATAGGATTTGATGTCCACAAGCATGCTAGATGTTGTTTTACTTGTTAAACTGAACTTTGGACTAGATACTGAATATCACATGCCAATGCTTGTTGGTTTCTACCTGATGGGGAATAACAGGCTTTCAGGGAAATTATGCTACAGCAATAAACAGTGAAGTATTACGTGTCAATTCCTATGTACAATTGGTCACAGTGTGAGGATGCACTCACAAAAAATCAGGGCTAGAATAATACSACTATGCTCCTTGAAAATTTGTTTATAACTATTTTTTTAAAATAATTTGCATGGAGAGTATTTATGAGGTCTGGCTTTCTGAAGGTCCTCGGCACTGTTCATTATGTARAACTGTATTATCTATTAAAAAAAGTCAGGTACTCTAGTAATACAGATACAGAAATGAAATAATACTTGAAACAGTTCACTTTCAAATAGGTGCGGTAAGTCTGTTAGAGCTTATTGTAAYGGCAGTAGTTACCAAAAATCAGATAAAACTTACTCTAGACCCCAAGTCTTTGTTCCACATTTTGAGCTTTAGGGTATATTTGCTGTGGMTTATAGATACCCTAAAAATAGGGGTGTATAAATGGAAATGCTGACAGATTCTGAGCTATCATGTTGGTAGCAGGCACTGCTATAATTAGGCATGCATCTGAGTAGGCAGTGTAATATGATTGCCATGTTTATACCCTGCACTGGAAGGAATGTTTGTTAATCTGCACAATCCTTTTAAATGAGATGAGGAATAAGAGTTTGTGAAAAAAAAGATGCTGAGGTTTGTTTCATATTCAGGCTGACATGAGGGTATATCAAAAGGCAAGAAATACTTGCAGAATATTAGATAATTCTAATTAATTGTTGTTAACTCAGGATTTATAAAAAAAMCCCAGAATTTACCTGAAAACATTAGGTAATGTTCAATTCAGCAGAAGAAAAGATGTGAAAAGTTTTCTATCTTTTTATTACAAACAAAACATGGTTGAAATAGTTTGAATGTCAGTAAAAACCTTCCTTTCCTTTGTCTTTAGGCATTTAAACTCTCCAGTCAAAAAGTCTTTTTCTCCTATTTCTTTTTGCTGTCAAACTCTTTTTTCTTTTTTAATTTCAGAGGTCAGAGCCCAGCTGTTGCTGAATTTAACTTACTTCTTAAAGCAAATTCTTTGGAAACTTATGGTGTTGATCCTCATCCATGCAAGGTAACAGCTCTTTTTGCTGACTTTTATTAAAGGTTCTTTTTATTAACATTTAGTTAAAGGCCAGTAATGGAATTGATTAGGTCTGATTTTTATCTAAGTACAAATAGGGAGCAATTTCTTAAAAAGCTGCCCTGGAACTACATGTTATGCTTGAGCCTTGGAAGAACTCTGACTGGTTGACATTTCTGCATCAGTCAAAAGTAGACTCCCTCCAGAGGAAGTAGAAGAACATCATAGGAGAATCTAGCAGATTGTAATGGCATAAGCTCTGATTATAGTCCATAATTTCTTTGCATTTAGTGCAAAGGTTTTCTTTAATTACTTCAGGTAGGAAATATTTTTTGTTTGCCAAATTTTCAGGATCCATCGTTGCAGCACATTGATAGTCCATGGCAGATCAGTTTTTCAAACACCATCAAAAGATGTAAATCTTAGGAAGAATAACAAGCCAAATGTACAAGGAGGAGAACCCACTTCCCATTCCCACTTTCCACTTTGTTATTTTGTGTCCCTCTATAAGAAGGTGATCTTAATTACCAGTTCTGATTATCTTGTATGCATGCATTTTTAATTACTTGGTTGTATCTGCATAATCTGCAGTGTTTATTTTTAGAGTGATTTGCTTTGTGTTTTAACTGCTGCTTTTGCTTTGGCTCATGTATTATCTCTTCTTCTGGGACAGAAGTACTGTTTAGTTAGCTGTTCTGGTGGTGAGCCTCCTTAAGCAGACAGSTCTAACAGAAAACTGAGTAAGATTTTGTATATACTTTGTGAGGAATGGTGTTACTGTGTGAAAGACAGGGTCTGGTTGAGAGCTTAGTGAAGTCAATGATGTAGTAAACTTTGAAACTATACTGCAGATTTTCAAAAGGCATCCCAGAAACTGAGACACAACTGGCTCAGAATTACTTCTTCACCTGTGTGGCAGAGCTTGTAGTGTGGGGGACAGTCAGAGATTCGTCACCCATGCCTAAGGAAAATTTCTATCTTCTGGAGGTGAACTGCAAAGCAAGGTTCTTTGCTGGGTCCTTATGACATGCTCCTTTTGTGCTGTGGCTGCTACTCCAGAACCATCCCTATTACTGTTCCCCTTTACTTTGTTGGTAAAACATAAGGCATAATAAAGTGCCTTATTTTTAGCAAGATGAGGGTATGGAAGGTAGGATGGACAGAAAATCCAGTTAATATAAAATTAATCTCAATCATTAATCAAAAATGATAAGCCAGAACTTTTATTGTGGAGTTATATTTTAAAAATTTTCTTTTCTATTTGAAAGGCAAGTGCCACTATTGCTTCTGGTTTGTASAAAAGAGTACATGAGTACAAAACAGAAGCTTAAATTAGTAAATACTGTCTGTCAGCAGTATTTCCAACATGACACCTTGCAGAGGAACAGTGTATTGTGAGATCTTAAAAAATAGCGGTGTTGAAGCAGATATGAATCTCTAGTTTGTAGTTAGTCCTCCTTTTAAGAATGGGACATACACAGAAGTACATTTTCAATAAATTTGGTAAGTCTACCTAAGGAGTCCCTGTTGTCATCAGCTATGGGTAGATGGAAACAAAGCATGAGATACTGTTACTCAAATGCCTAGAAATAAATGAGGTCTTTATTGCCAAGGGCAATCCTTTCCTTTAGAAGTGAGTATTTTGAAGGCAAAATTTGTTTTGAAGAAGAAAACAAAATAAACGTAATCTAGAATGGAGTAACAATTTATGCTATCTGTAAGAAATACCTCATTGGATGAGGGGAAAATTATGTTATGATTCTTTTTCTCTTTCAAGGACTCATTTGGGACAACTACATTTTTAGGATTCACAGCTGCAGGATTTGTAGTTTTCCAAGGGAATAAAAGAATTCATTTATTAAAATGGTAAGCATATGATGTAAGAATATTAATAAATGTAAGAATTTTAATAAACAAGCATGTCTTCRTCCAATCTTCACCTGCATTTGTTGTCTTTAAGGAGAACCATGTGAATATTATATCTCCTGCCCCATCATGTTTCTATTTTAAAGGATTTTAGATAACAACTACAACAATAATAACAACAACAATTTGGTCTCATTCAACTCCCAGTGAAAATTATTCCACAGGGTACATTAGTCAACATAATTTACAAATCCTAAAATTGAGTAAGTTGATTTTTCAGCTATGCTGTAAATCACCAGTGATGTTTATTGGCAGAGACATCTGAAATAYTTACAAGAGTCCAGCTTAATCTTTATTTGACTCCTGGAAATATTGCAATTTCCTCATTTAATTACCCTCAATTTGAAAGCTATAAAAGAACTTATTTGTAAGCAGAGGAGGTGGAAGTGAGAATGACTTTGAATTTTTATTTTTTTAGTCTCTTTTTTCAAGAAATTATGCAATTGTCCTTAGTTTGTCTGGTTTTGCTTTTATTTGAACTCTCGGACTTAATTTGTTAGCCTCAGTCATTYGAGGAAGCGATAAAACTGAGCTTCTGCAGGTGATGTCAAGAGCAGCTGGCCATACCCTCAGTGGTGTGGTACAAAGTGACCAGTCATGCTTAGACACTGATAATCTCATTTTAGCCCTGCTGCTACATGCATGCCAACAACAGTTAGGTAGGTGTGACTGTTCCATCTCTGAGCTCTCAGCCTTGTGRGATCAAGATGGGCAGAAAGTGAAAAAAAGGTGAAGCTGGGCTCCTTGCTGCATATCTGTACAAACTTCCTGAGTGTTGAATAACTTGAAATCCTCAGAAGTGTAAAGACAGTGTAGTGCTGTCTGTGCAATTGAGTTCCCTATGGAGCTCTGGGGATATGCCTATCAAAAGCCATCCATTTGCAATCCTGGATTTACACTATAGTTTCCCCAGGGTTAATTGCAGGGAACCGCAGTCACAGTACTTCAGTGGTTTGTGGTTTTGGCACAAAGAAAGGATAAGAGCAAAGTCAGTCTATGGCACACTGAGGGGAGAGTAGCACTTGCCAAGCATGCGTCCACTGTACTGTGGGAAATGAATCTCACAGCATTTATCTTCTCATGTTATTTGAGGCATATTTATTAAGTGCATTAATATGTAAACCAGATAAAAAATAAAGCAGTGGAAAAGCCAATAAACTATCTCAGTGTTACAGTAGTGGCTCAAAGGTCACTCTGATGAGTTTTATCTGAACACTATGTACTACTTCTTCCATTTCAGAGGCCTAGAGGTAAGTGCTAGTAGCTGTAACTCATTTTACTTGAAATTTGCACTACACAATAAAACCCCAAATTTATATTTGAGCTTTTMTTTTCCATGTAAAAGCTTTCTCAATGATTTTTGGGTTTCTCATGTAAGAGCAAAACCCTTGTTATAGCATTGTCCTTGCCTCCAAGATTATTCCTGTTTCAACTCTGAAATTCAGAACCCTTAGGGAAATTTATGAAAAAAACCAGTGTCTCCATTTTAACTCTGGTAATGACAAAATTTCCATTACAGTTTAAACAGAGGCCTGACACTGCCTTTTTATGTTATGGTGCACTGTTATTCCATATGTAGATTGAGCACTCAACCTTGATTAAATTTTGATATAGTTTTTGCAATTCAAAAAGCCCCTCAATAACAAGTGCTGTCAAACATTTTCTTTTTCTTGTTGTGTTCTGTAATAAGTAGTCAGTTACTAAGACGTGATATAAACCTCAGAGAAATAAGTATAGACAAAAGAACGTTATCCTTCCCTCAATTTAATTGCAATAGACATGGTAAGATTTTAAGATGTAAGAGGAATTACAAACTGTCCCATAAATATAATATAAATATAAGCTTCTGTCTACCTTTCATTTCCAGCAGACAAAGTTAATTCTTTAAAGGTACATAAGGATGTAAAAGAAATACTCTGGGCTTATGTTCTCTGAAAAAATTAAACTATTAAATAATTTTATGCTAAAGCTTGTAAGGTCTGTTGAGGGATTTTTTCATTTGATATCCAGCTTGACTTTGGTAATCAGGGGAACTTACATGCTAGTTTTCTTACTTACAGATATTTTTTCCCTATACTTAAATATTTTTTCTCTTTCTAGGTGTGATGTCTATAAACTGAAATTTGAAGGGAAGACATTTTATGTGTTTGGAGCTCAGAAAGAGGTTACAGTCAATATTTTTACAGAACTTCTGTATTTGATTAAGATTGTATAAGGCATGACACATTTTTTAGCTAAAAAAACTTTTAAATAATCAATAATTGTATTTAATATTGTAACTAAAATATAGAATATGAAAGAATGTGACTAATTTTTGAAAAAATGTCTAATTTGCAAAGGATTGAGACATTTCTCACTTAATATTCATGCTGTGCTATGTGGATTGTTCATGGTTTCTGACACCTTTGAAGCCAAGCTTTAATTTATTTTAAAATGCTAAAGCTTCCCCACTCTAAAATATGGAAGATGTCTGTATATTATTGCAAATTCAAGTAAGCATTGATACTTGGTGAGGTATTTTATGGATAATTGCAATCCTATCCTCAAATTTTGGCGGGCTGAAAAGGTTAGAATCTGTATCATGTAATTAGGAGTCCTAACACTGGGGTCTTGTCATTGAAATCCTAGACTTTTGCCTACAGCATGTTATAATCAGTTCTTTCCCTATTTCAGAGTGATATAGCCTTAGGTTATGATTTTGAATGGGGGTGAGGAAAGAAAATGGAGGAAGCTAATAATGTCAGAGGTATCAGGACTGCTTGTGTGGTTGCAAGGAGATTCTGATGGTAGGACATCAAATGGTAGGGAGGAGGGAGAGGTGAGTGGTAAGTAGTGCAATAACTGTGCATGTAGAATATTGAACATAGAGATTTCCCTCTGGTTTTGACCAGTTATACAGTTTTAAAAACCACTTGTACATGTGCTCTTCCATGCCCCGTCTAAGCATCTCTTTTTGTTTCTGAAAAAATTGCCTGGGCAGTTTAAATATTAGCTATGTGTGAATTGTACATCTGTGGATGAACCACAGATTTACACTATATAGGAAAACTTGGTCTTCAGTGTATCTGGTTAAAGGTGATGCCATTAGGTACAGCTATTTCAATAGTTATTTGTAGTTATTAATAGTTACTCTCAAATGTTGAGAGTTCAACATTTTCACTTTCATTTGCTTTCTTTTCCTTGCACTTAGAAAAAAGCTGTGCTATCATTCCATACCTCTACACCAGCAGCCTGCAAGCATCTTTGGAAGTGTGGGGTGGAAAACCAGGCTTTTTACAAGTATGTACACCTCAAGTCATTATCTCTATACTAAAAGTAAAGAAAGAGTGCACGTGAGTGAAAGATTGTTCATTGTGAAATGTTCCATTTAACTAACAGAAAATGCAAAATGCAAACAGAAAATATGCAAACTAATGGGGAATATTATTTCACTTCAAGCCAGTATTAGAAATTGTTTAGAATCTAAATGAGACAGGAAGGTTTTGGCTTCAGAACAATGCTTTTGCTGCTCTTTAGTGAGATATTGGATGGACAGCACTTGTCTGGGAACATAGGTGTTGATCTTAGCCCTGCTGTGGAACATCTTGAGAATGGAGGAAAAAATATGTTATGCTTGATTCTCTGGGCTCTTCTGACAGGAAGTAATTGTTCTTCCACTTGAAATCCAAGGCTTAGTTAGAGTTGATTGAAAAAGAAACAGTTCCCTTTAATGATTTAAGGAAGACAAGAAATTCTTAGATACATTTTGAATATCTGTGATTGTTATACATTAAAAATCCATAAAGTGACAAAAAAAGGTAGTATCTACCTCCTTATTCCCTGAGATAACCTAATAATAATTCCTCATTCAAAACTCCTCTGCATTCTCTCTGCCCTCCATTGACTTTGTTAGATCCATTTATTGATGCTTCCCTCTAGGCATGTAGCTTTTATTCTTGATACTTAGTCTTTCCTTACAGCCTCTCACATATTTTATAAATATTACTCTTTCTGTTTTGGCACATAGCCACACCAGGGGGCTGCTGTAAGGGTAAATAAAAATGAAGTAGGAAAATGTGTCTTCTAACCTGGGTGTTAATGACCTGCTTTAATTTGGAGAAGAGYCTTTAGTTTCAACAGTGATACAGTAATATATAATCTATCCAACTGATATTTTCAATTGGATGAAAAAAGAAATAGGAAGTAGGAGCTGGCACAATGCCTTTGTTAATTCTCTATGTCAACATCTACCGTTCTTGGGGCTATATCAAGCCTATATATAGTCTACAAACAAAGACTAATTTGAAGTTTATCTGGAAGCATTTTCTGTTGGAAGTAGACTTAAGTTGGAAAACAATGCATGGTGTTTAAATAGTTTTATTTTATGTTACAAGAAATAAATACAGAATGGGAAAKTATTTCCATCTAAAGAAGAGAAATTTATTTATTTGAGTAAAAATTAGATCAATGTAAAAATGTCTCAGGGAGACTCACAGGAATATCACCTCTCTGCTCTTGTTGTTAAATGGCTGTAACATTAACTATTTGAGTTTTGGTCACAAATACATAGTTTAGGGGATTTGATCTTGACTAGATGTCAGATGTCTACCCAGATACTCTTTCACTCCCYCTGCTCAACAGGTCAAGTGGAAAAAGTATGATAAAATAGCTTATAGCTTAGGATAAAGACAGAAAGTTGCTTACCAATTACTGTCACAGGCAAAACAGACTTGACTTTCTTTTAATATTTTCACCCTATTTCACATTGTCAAAAGAGACAAAACTAAAACTACCCTTCTCCTGTTTCATCCCAGGATCAACTTTACTCCTTCATTTCGGACTCCTCTATGTCCTCCTTGCTCTGAGCAGCTCAGGGAGATGGGGAATAGGGATTGTGGTTCCTTCCTGCTTCCCCTTCCTTCTTATACTCTTCCTCTATTCCCATTTTTTTAAGTTCTGCATAATACCAACAAGATATTCCAATAAGATTAAAGCAGACATAGTCAGATTGGGCAAATCATGGCAATGACACTTTGCCTTAATTAAATTTGGTCCTCTCTTCTTCCTAAAAGTTTGAGATTTGGAATTTCAGGTAAGGTCATGATCATATGACATATTTTGAAAAACAGAGCTTTAGTCCTGTCTTGATGCAGGTTCAGGGGTCACTGTTGCAATTATTCATGTAGATATTAATCATGGAAAGTTGTTTACTAGGGTCTGGGAATGAGATACTCAGTACAAAATCAATTTGCCATTKTTCAAGAGAACATCCAGGAAATGATGTGTGTGAGGTACTCTTTCATAGTCTTTGTTATAAAAGACTGTGATAAAAGGTTGCTGTGTACTTGGTGATTACAGAGAAGCAGTAGGGTAGGATGTAGGCTACGAAGAAGCTGACTGAATAGAGAAAAGCACCTACTTTTGGGACACAAGTTGCTGTCTTTATTGTTTCTTTGTTTTCCAAGTGGAAAAGCAGAAATAGCTATATCTTCTCACAAACAAGGTGGTGTTAGGAGACATGTCCCAGAGACTTTTGGTATACAATGGCATCCTGGGAATGAAAATTCATAGAGATGCAGCAATTGTCTGCATTTAATTTGCTTGTTTTCATGACAATTACTTGTTCCATATTCAGTCATTCTATGCTGTCTGAATGATTTTGTGTGCTTCATAGTCTAGTTTGTATAAAGGCCTTAAAAAAGTTGAAAAGCTCATGTTTTGAATATTATTTTATGGCATAAAAATAACACAGCTTGTAGTTTGGCTTGTTCATTTTTGCTTATATCCTCAAAAAGGTGACAGCTTCTATTTTTTTTCTTCAGGTATGCAAAGTCCAGTCAGATCAAGACAATGTCCAGCAGCAAGATATTTTTTAAAGGCAGTAGATTTCGTTATAGGTGGGTCTTTGCTATTTCTTATTCATGGTAAATCATTTCAGGAGGCAAGAAAATGTCAGTAATTACTTGTGGCAAATTCAGGGCTTTTCCTGCTAGAGGGTTTGTTCATGCCTAGCTGACATCAAGATTTGAAAGTCTTTCTCTTGCCTTTTCTAGTATCACTTAAAAAATAAGCAGGTGTTTTCCCACAGACACTTCTGTCAAGAGTAATTCCACAGAAKATAGCTCCACTTTTGGTGCAGCTTCTGTAAAAACAAGGATGTGTGGCCAGACAGAGATTTTATGCCCCCTGCAGCTGGGCAGCTCTGAACCAGGTGTGAGATAAGGAGACAGTCCAGTTCCACTTGTGGCGTTCTACTACAAAAGGTTGCTTTTTCTTTGGTAGCTTTGTAGGCAAGTAGTCAGCACAGTTTTATTCTGGGACATTATGTATGCACTTTATTGCAWTTTTTTTCCTCTTTCTTTTAAATTTTTGTTTAATGTAACTTAATTGTTCACATTTCTAAAGTTCTTGGCATGTATCTTAGTATTTATTTGAATATTCATTTCATCTTTTAATGCAGTGGGAAAGTAGCCAAAGAGGTTGTGGAGGCAAGCTCTAAAATCCAGAGGGAACCTCCTGAAGTTCACAGGTATGACTTGACATTCAGCATTAAGTTTTAAGGACTAGGGAAGATTATTGTTCTCTACAGAAATATTCTCCTTCCTTTACTATTGGATGCAATGGCTGTCATTCTGAGCTTCCACAATTACGCATGCAAGCCTTAGGAAATACATGTCCCACAAGGCTAAAAAATTCTGACAAATGTCTCCTATAAAGGAGAACCTAATCTGTGCTGCTTTGAAGCTGAGTTTAACTAATCAGTCAGATTGATAACTTACGTTTTTTTTGTGTCATGGCATAAACTGTTATTATATGATCCTGACAGAAAAGTACACTCTAATTTCATTCCTGAGTTTTGTTTGATTTTCATATTTCTTGGTTTGTATATGTTTATGGGTATGTTTCAAAGTATTCTTCATAGTTTTTCTGTAATGCAGTCAGATTAAAAAGCATGAATTTCATTCAGTAAAGAGGAAAAAACATTAGAGAATCTTTTTTTTTTTTTGAGGAAAATTTGGCTTGTAAGAAATAAGCTGCTAGACTTTACAAGTAAACTAATGTTTTCAGGTCCTCCTTATCAGTCATTGTAGTGGCAGTAAAAGTTCCCAAGAACCTCATTAAAGCACTTCAGAAAAGAAAGAGGCTATCAGGGAAAACTATTTGAAACCTTTTTGAAAAACAGGTTACTTAACACTCTGCACATTCTAGAGCCATATTCCTGTTTTTGTTGAGGTTTCATGTTTGGGGGGAATATGCTTTATTTATTTTTTATTGACTATTGATATTCTGTCTATATTTGAGATAAAAGTGGATTGTCTTCACTAAAAGATGGGAATATATTTGCAGTAAATATTTATAACATGTTTTCCAGCCCTACTATGTAAATAATTGTTCAGCCGTGCAGGCATGCTTTCAAACATGTTTTTCCAGATTACATTTTAAATGGGGTAAGTGAAGGTCGAGAATGTGACAAATGATAACACAGAAGGCAGAATATAGATGCATGATTGAGACAGTATAAAGTACTTGGGAACACAGATGCATTTAAAATGAGAATATTTGCTACTTTAGGAAATTACCTTATTGCCTACTTTCCAAGGGGTTTCTTTTTTCCAGGATAAGAAAAGATTTTCATACATTTATTTTTTATCATGTATGTTGCTCTTTTTTGACTTCTATATTTAGAAGCATTTAAAACATATAGTTTAAAACTTAGTGTACATAAAGAAACAGATCAGAGAGCAAGTAAGTTTATAAAGCAACATCATATGGATTTAACACCCATAAATACTGATACATATCATTGACCTTCTTACAAAGCTTGCATTTATAATATTATGGAAGCTCCAAGTTCAGTTTATTAGAAAGACAGGAATATAATGATTTCAGGTGGTTTTATAGCTCCAGTTGTGAAATGGGAGACAGAGGTAGCTGATCCTTCTAAAAGAACATGCAGGCAAAATGTATAGAAAATTTTCAGCTCAAAAAAAGACGCATGTTTTTAAAAGAAGTTACTCTWTGAAAGAGGATTTGGGGATAGGAAACTATAGGCTTTTCAGAAGTAAAACATTCAGCAAAGAATATTTGATTGAAGGTCAACATATATCTATATATTGATATAAAGTGCCCTCACCCTCAAAGTCAATTCAGTTTTACCATGGCTGCGTTAAGAAAGAAACATGCAGTTTAGAGGAGGGTACTACTGAGTATCTTTGTGTTTGGATATTACACCTAAAGCACTGTGTACTGAAAATCTGCTGGAGTGTGTAGTCATGCAAGATTAATGCAGTGGGGAGTTCTTCTGACAAACCCAAAATGAGTGATTTAATGTTTTGCTTCCAGGGCATGCCAGAAGGAGGCATCTTTGTAAATAAGTATGAAGCAGAAGCCTGTGGATGTTCCCAGGCACCACTTGTGAGTTGCTTGGGAGTTGCTTGAGAGCTTTTTACAACAAGCACAAAGGTTCAGGGCTTGCATAAAACGTCTATGGATTTACCATTGGGCTGGAGTGACTATAATTATAATAATCTGAACAGAAACCTTCTATGAATAGTGAAAATTTAAACTAAACAGTTATCAGAGGTGTTCAGAGAATGCAAATGAGGATATAGATATCTTTGGGCACCTGTTACAGCACAAGAAATTATGTCAATTGAGCAACAGAGCTTGTTTATTCCCACAGAATATTTACTGACAAGTAGTGTAGGTTAAGAGTTGGACACCCGTGTCCCAAGTTTACCTAAATTTTCAGCAATACACAGTTCCATCAGAAGATGGTTGGTATAGGTTCGTAATTCAGGTTGTTTATGTGGAATTTTAAGTTGAGTCTTTTGCGCAGACTTGAAATGCTTTTTGTGAAACTTCAGGACTGTATCAATATACCATTTGAACTCAAGTAGAATCCTCTTCCATTTCATCTTTGCTTTTGTCAAAGAAAATATTTTATAATATAATGGTTAAGATTTACTGCAGGACTCTTGCTTCAGGCCTGTATCATGTAAATCCCAGATAGTGTATTCAAAAGAGCCATTTCATATTCTCAGTAATATATTTTTATGCTAATAAGCATCATGACTGAAGAAAATCAGCGACATTCCCAAAACTTTCCAGAGCATATTCAACACCCGCTACCAGGAAAGCCTCTCACAGTGAAGTAAGACAAGAAAGAGAACCAGCCCAAGTGCTGGGAGGCATGGTGGAGAGGCAGCAGCTGGGCTGCGTGGGCACGAGTAGAGCACTCTGTATGTGTAAACCACAGGGATACAGTTGTTCATGCTTTAGTCTTTGATCCTCAGTGCTCAAACTGTAACAAATCCTTTATCCAGCTCTGGAGGCAATGGAACAACTTTCTGCTTCCTTGAATCCAAATACTAATGTTTGCCGTGCGCTGTGGAGAGGAGCAACACGCTGAAATCCTGCCTAAGATGAAAGGAAGTCAGGCAGTGTAAAGGAGGTAAATCAGCACAAAACCCCTCTCACACTTCGGGTGTTGAAATGTTTACACCTTCAGAGGGTGCAACATAACACAGCTGAAAGCAGTGTTCAATGTGTAGAGCTTTTCACAACAGCTCAAGGCCCAGTAATTTATGCAAAATGATTCTGAGATGAGACCTACTGGACTGCAGTTATTTCCTGTAAGCAAACTGACCGTGTTTTCCCCATTCTTTTAGAACCAGCATTACCCAGAGTCGCAGCTCTCCCTCCTTGAACAAGCAACTCATAATCAACATGGAACCTCTGCAGCCTCTCCTTTCTTCCCCATGTGAGGAGGAAGAGGTTCCTTTAGATGAAGGTGAGTCACTTACCCAATTCCTGCCAATATTTATTACAAAGCCTATGGAGAAAGATGTGATACTAACTCAGGGATACGGAAAAAAATCTAATAATTTTCATTGGAAATACATCATTAAACCTCTGTATGTCATACTCAGAAATGATCACTATCTCAAGAAAATGCACATGAGCCTTATGTGAGATGCATTGTGAGGAAAGTTACTGCTATTTGATTTCTGTTTCAAAAAATCTTTTAAATTGTCAGGCAAAAGATCTTAGGAAATAAATAGTCTCAAGATGGCACCTGTTATAAATAYGGTGAGCCAGATCGAAATTCAAAGAAAAATAAAAATTATTTTCTCACTCCTGAGAGTTAAAGTACAGAAAAGAAATAAAAACACAACAAAAACACAGCCACAATGCAATAAAACAACCATAAACCCAAGCTACAATAAAGAATAGATTCGTCCGAATCTGGGAAA
>QVAJ01000151.1:1515533-1528154 GCA_003546035.1 Mixornis gularis | reverse complement strand
AGAGGGGAGAGATGTTCCCCTGCCGCAGCAGAGCCAGGAAAGAGGAAGTACGTCGGGAGTCCTTGCTTTTAACCCCTTGTGTCCTCAGAGGTGTGTCCAAACTCTCAGTGGCCACCGAAGATGCCAACATCCAATCTGGCCACTGATTGGTTTGACCTGAGTTTCCTGAAAAACTCACTTCCCCTCAAACCAYGACACCAGCTTAAATGAGGATAATTGCCTTCATCCTAATAAAAATGAAGCCAACCAAACAAAATCTGACACTGGTTCTTGCTTGAGATGTAGTGAGGTAATTGTTTTAAATGTTGGGAAATATGATCTTGGCTGTTGCTTTATTTTTGCTCAATGGGAAACAGAAAATAGCTGAGTGAGTATTTTCCTTTTCCTGGGAGTATGTCCTAATTTTATTTTATAGGAGTTGTATGAATGTGTTTTGTTCATTCTTCAGAGTTTCAACACTGAATGTAGCAAGAACAGGGTAAATTACATTGTCTGTGTGCCTACCTTATTATAATTAGTAGTGGCAGCTGTTAGTTTTAACAGTTACTAGTTTACCTCTGCTGTGAAATACATGTGTCTGAGAATTCACCTGCCAGCAGCTGGGTACCACCGCTGTGTTTTTTCTCTGGGCAGTTGTCACCACTGCAGAGTAACAACATCCTGCTGCATGTAACCACACTGTGATGGTGCAGTGCTTCTCTTTCGCCCGCACTTCCCGGCCAGCTCTGGCACCGGTGTTGCAAAAAGGTACGGTACTGGATTCTGGAATACAGTTCCAATCCAGTGCATCCTTGCCTCRGCAGAAGCGTGAACAATGTGAGAAATAAAAGGATGCAACTCCGTGGGGAACTTAACTGGGTTTTATAAAGTTCACACGACTTCCTTTCACCCAGGAGTCAGACGGCTGAAACCCACTGAACTCGCTGGTTTTCCCCTTAAATCTGGGGGTGGGGAAGTGGGGAGGTTACAGCTTGGAACCAATCCAGAGTGGGAAGGGAGTGACCCCAAACCTAAGTGACAACTCATAGAAAAAATCAAGGAACAAAGAGGGAACGGGAACCTAGACCTTGCCAATCACTCAAAGCCTTCACCAGAACTTTCTAAGCAAAAGGTGAGGCCTCGAAGTGACAGACAGGATCCAGATGTCACATAAATGATGACTGATCAATAACGATAACCAGGGTAAACCATAATGGGGTAAAACATGGGGTGCATGGGGACAACCATTGTGAAACAATATAAAACAAACAGATGCATATAAAAACTGGCAAAACCCCAAAATACACCACTACACCACGTGTTCTTGCTTGCATCCTGTAACCACACTTACAACTCTAGGCAACGAAATCCATTTCTGGAAACTGGACTTATTACTATATGGTCACCTTACAGTGCTTGTTTTAAATGTYTGTGTTGCATGAGTTTGAAAATTACATTTCCTTTCAGCCAGATGGATTGTTGTTACTATGATGAGCTAATAGACATATTTGCTGGTGGTATTTAACTACATACTTTATATGTTGTTAAATATCACCAGCTGCTAAGTTAACAGTATTTAGGCTTTTACAGTCTTTTCCGGTGGAAAACTTGGCTATATTATCAAACTGCAGCTTGAACTGRTCTCACAGCTCTCTGACAGTGAGGCTGGCTCTCTTCCAAACATCCACTGTTGTGGATTTCAACCTCCTCCCTTGCACTGGCACTAATCATACCAGTGTGAACTGGGAGAAAGAGCTAAAAAAACCCAAAACGGCAAATAAAATAAATTCAAAACAACAACAAGAAAATCAAACCCAATAACAAAAGCAAACTAAATTAAAACAAAAAAAACCAAAACCAAACAAAACTCCCTATTATTAGGAGTCCCTATTAGGACACCCCTAGGTGTCCTATTATTGTCTGACTCAACCTTTGAGAGGCTCATCAAGAGGGTTGGCCAAGGTCTTGTGTTGGGGTAAGGGCATGAGCACATGACTGACACAACTAGCTTGGGAAACTATTTTTGGTGTGCTACAGACATGAAACAGCCTTGGTATCTCTGTGTATGTCTCAGCCCAGTTAAGCATATTTTCACTTTTGTTGTTCCAAAGGCAAAACTCAGTGTTATCAGATCAATAATCCATGCATGAAATCTCAGCACAGAAGTATCAAATGACTGAAAAGAAGCTTTCATCACTTTGTCAAAACCACATTAATATCTTGTGACAGGAGAGGTATGGTTTTCCTTTCTTTTAAAAAATAGTCTACTCAAGTAAGTGAAGCTGTGATAGCATCTCGTGCTAGAAAATCCACAGACAATGGACTATAACCTGCAAAACAATTGTCAAGTGATCAGGACAGGCAGTAATCTGTCTCACCAAAATCAGACAGTAAAARAAAGGAGCCATGGAATCTGTATAGCAGCACTACAAGAAGTATAATGGGTTCAACTACACACAAGGCAAGAACTGAGCTGTACTCAGTGCTGCTGAGGCTGCACCTCGAATCGTGTGTTCAGTTCTGGGACCCTCACTGCAAGAAAGACACTGAAGGGCTGGAGAATRTCCAGGGAAGGGCACTGGTGTGAGTGAGGCACAAGTCCTGTGAGGGGTATTTGAGGGATCTGGGGTTGTTTAGTCTTGAGGCTTGTGGTGACCTTTATTGCTCTCTACAACTCCCTGAAATGAGTGTGCAGCCAGGTGGGGACTGGTCTTGTCTCCCAGGTAATAAATAACAGACAAGAGAAAGTGGCCTCACATTGCATCTAAGAAGGTTTAGTTTGGACAGAAGAAAAATTTCCTTACGAGAAGGATCGTCAGACATTGGAACAAACTGTCCAGGGACACAGTTGAATCAACCTCCTTGGAAGTGTTCAAAAGATGTGTGGGTGTGGTGCCTGGGGACAGGGTTTAGCGGTGAACACAGCAGTGTTGGGTTAACAGACYTGATGAGTTTTCCAGCTGTAATGATTCTATACAGGGGAGTGAGCACACACATGCTACCATCAATCTAATTGCCTGTCTCTGTGAGGGTACTCAGCTGTGTGAGATTTGGTTGTAAGGGAGAGACATGTGGAGCTTTTGTAGGTACAACTATTTTAGGTTTTTTTAGATAGTCTCTTCCTGAGAGTTAGTATAGACCAGGAGTTTCTGAGTCAGTTGTAAGATTTTAAGATTCTCCCTTAGTTAGATGTAGATAAAACTATGGGGAGTGATTTGAAATTAATATGGTCATTTCTCTTTTGCATAAGCACGGTCACATGAAACATAAGTGCTATCTTTTACTTCTCAACATCACTATGCAGGAACACACTGGCCTTTTTTCCCCTTGCACCAAGATTTTATGCCTTGGATATTTTTATGCTTCTGTATGGTTCAGCTGTCATGCTAGCAACTGCTAGCTGACCTGGGTGCTGTGGAAGTGTGCAATGTRTGTTTTGAGGTATTTGGAAGTGTTTGAAATGTTGGAAATCTTTCACAACCTTGTCTGGCTGGTACTTGAATCCTTGTATAGGCCTTCCTTTATGTATTGAACACACTGGGGGTTACATTTTTGTAAGAATTCATGCTTTCCAGTTTTTGTAGCAATGTACACAATGAAGAACCAACTCCTTTTAGTTAGAATTTAATAATCCTGTTTTCGTTGCTACAACAACTATGAGAATAAAAATGAGAAAAGATAGAATCTTACTTTTGAAGAGGTGACAAAATGGAGATAGGAAGAGAAGGGGTACTTGATCTTTCCTCACACCCACAAGAAAGTGCTTGCAGAAAAGGAAAGGAGGAGAGAAATCTTAGTTCTGGCAGAGGAAGGAGTAAACAGGACCTCTGCTGGATATTTGTACTATACAGGCTGTGTCGGGAAGGGAGCCACCATAAAGATGCTTTTCAAAAGCTTCATTGAAGCAGATGTCTTTTATGAGAGAAATATCTGGGTGTAAAGTAGACATTTGCAGGACTCCCTCCCCTAGTCCTCTCTTTCCCACATATTTGCATGAACATCACTGATTTTTTGGTACAAAGAGAACAAGGACATCAGATAATGAAGACTCAGATCGCTCAACATGTCATCAATATTACAGGTGAATATTCTGGGAAGTGAGAGACTACATCCTCACCATTACACTACTTCCAATTTATCTCTTCTCTGTGGCTTTGGTGTACCAGGAAAGAGTTTCTTTCCCACTAGGATAGTGTTGTGTTATACATATGATTGCCTTCCAGCTCCCACCTGGAGAAAGTTATCAGCAGTCAGCGTAGCTGTATTATGCTTTTTTTGGGAACCTGTGTATCTCTGCTGGGCAGGAACAGGGAAGTGCCCAGCCTTCTGAAACAACACTTCTTTCTGGTGGATAAGAATCTGTCCAACAGTTGTCCTCAAGTAGGAACTGGAGCCCATATGTAAAGAGAGAAATTTTTTTTYCCAGACTTAGAAATTTTCTGTYCTTGTTTTCACAGGGGCAAGTCAGTTTTCATTTTAGGCTAGAAATGAATGTGTTTTTGTCTGACTGGTTTGCTTTCTGACAAAGGTTTGTAATAACAGCATAGGATTTTTTCATTGTATCTACATGTTTCACAAATAATTTCCAGGCAMTGATGGGGAACTGAGGTTACTGGCATATTAAAAACTTTTAGAAAAATAATGGGATGATGAATGCTGGCCTCTTTTTTAACTGCATTATGTTTTGGTGCCTTAGATATTTTTATGCCTCTGTGTGTGGTTCAGCTGTTATGCTAGCAACTGCTAACTGAGATGGGTGCTGTGAAAGTTTGTATTGTACATTATGAGGCATTTGGAAATGTTTAAAAATAACGTCTGGTTCTGTTCCCTGCTGGGATATTTTTGTTGGCCACRTTAGAAGCTTGTCATTTGATTCATTGAGAGTGACTTCTGTTAGTCTCTTAAAACTCAGTGGGAACTTAATAAAAGGTCAAAGCTGGTATGGCTAGACCTTTTACAAGGCTTTGAGAAGAAGAATTAATAGTCAAAATGGTGAAATGTCTTGTAAAAATCCAAACCAAGAGAAGCATTCATTTGCGGATGGTTAACCACTGCAACAAGGAAGTGTGCATTCGTTTACTGCGGCATGGCTCCAAGATCACAGCCAGAAGGGCTGGTAAATTTACATTTATTTTCCTCAAMCCCCTTTTTTAACCCTCTTACCCTAGTTTATGTTATTAGTTGTCTCTTGGAAAGGAACTGTACTGTAAATAAAATGCACAGCAGAGAATAAGGAGAAAGTACTGACAAGAATGAAGTTGCAAATGAAGAATGAATGAGAAAAGACATAAATTTGTTGTACAGAAAATATATTTGGATTTATTTGTTAATTGGTAACAAGTGAGGGACTGGAATTTTGCCTTTGTATTTTTCTGGGGCTGAGGTGGAGGGAAATACTTTGAAACTGTAGTAATTTATGACCAAACTAAATAGCTGTTAAACTAGAAGGTAGTGGATTTTGAATGTGAGCTGAATGCAGTTGTTGAGACAGCTCAGCTTTTTACTTCAATGAATTTTCCAGATTGTAGCGTTCTTTGGTTTATTTTTCTAGATACTGAATAATTTCATATACTAAGGCTGGTGGAGGAAGGTGGAGCTTGGGCAGAGTCTGATTTATCTCAGTTTTTCGCTACACACAAGAGGAGTGCAACCAAGGAACAAAAAGCATTCAGTATTGCTTTGTACAGAAAAGTGGTGGTTTTTTCAGGAAAAGCCCTTCCCAAAGATCCATTGCCTGCCCTGTCAGTAAATATGTCCATTTACTTAATATCATAAGGCCTTTTTTAAATTTGTTTTTTTTTCATTATTTCCATGGTAATGTTTGCTTTTGATATTTGGCCACCTATAGGTTGAATTATTTCAGTTTTTACTAACCTGTATTAAATCTTTGCATTGAATCTTCATTTCAGAAATTAATTTTAATCAAAGAATTAACTGAAAATGTTCCGACAGAGATTACAATATTGTTACTCTTTTGATGTCTGAAATTTTGAAAGCCGTGAGTGCAGTAGATACAGGAGAAACTGCTTCTTGCAGTGATTTGTCTCTGAGTAGCAACAGCTCCTAGTTTTCTTTGCGTCTTGAATTCACCACTCAGGGGAAACTGTAGAATCTGTGAGAATGCATCTAATTCCCTTGACTCAAAAATAGTACCAAATTGAAAAAGCATGACATGTGTTTTGTATTCTTACATCTCAAAGGTTAAATACTGGTTCCAAATAAATGCAAGACATCTTGTTGTTTTAATACAATGATACCAATCATAAGAGATTTGTATATTGGGATTACATTAATTCTTAAACATCTTGATTTTGTGGTACTGTTCATAGTGTGCTATTCCTTTTGAAGTACACGTGCAAAAAAATATGTATATCAGCATATAAAACATGTATGCCAGCACCAAAGCACAGGAGGTAGCTTGTGCAAGACTCCTAATACGGGACATAACTCCTCAGGAGAACCCCATTGCAACCCTTCCAGTACAAGGCTGAGTTATGCCAGGAGGGGTCACCCAAGCTGAGTGGGAATGCTGAAATGTCCCACTTGTCCTTCTGCTTGGGTGCTAAGCTTACACATCAGTACTCAGCTCTTTTCAGCTGCACTGTCCTTCTTTTTCTGAACTGCTGACAGATGTATCTTGTCTTCTCATTTCTGCTYCCATGATACACAGTTGTCTCTCGCTGATGCTTCCTTCAGTCCTATTGCTGCTTAATCCTGTTTCTGGAAGGGGATCAACAAATCTGGGTTGAACTCCTTCCAGGCCAAAGGGAGATTGAAGACAGGCATCCCAGAATGCCTGCCATGCAGTATGCTCTGCTCTGCTTCTGTCTCTGTGCTTTGGGTGCCCTTTGTGGGGTGTGACAAGCAGAGCAGTGGCCTTTAGTGGCTGTACTAGCTGTGACATAGAGCACCGTGACAGAGCACAGCTGGGAGGCAAGCTGTAATGCCACAAAACATGCAACTCACATGAACTGCCAACTGGGACAGGGCTTTTCTCCCTTCTAGAAGTTCTCATTAGACTAAAGCTAACAGTAAAGGCCAGCAGGAAAGCCAGGTCACTGCCTAAAAAGGAGTTACTATAAACAGTCATTGATTAACTCTCCTTGCAAAGCTATAACAGGTGTCTTTCATGGGCACGGGATATGAGTATGGAACAAATCTGTGACCTCCTGTTTCTGAGGGCAGAAGGTCTGGCTGTGATGCAAATCCTGTTTGATATAGACCCTGTGTAGGGAAATATTTAAATTCAGTGCAATTCTAGAGTCTGTCTCATTTTTCTACATTTTCTTTGTGACATTCAGGCACTTTGCTCATGTGAGAAAATCACCTTCTCCTTCCCTCTGAAAGGTCATTCTATTCATAGTATAAATTAATTTTGTCCACATGGAAAATAAGGAAAGGATACACGATATTTCTAGAGGAAGATGAAAAGGACAGGAAGGATTTCTCCTAGTTGCAGCCTGGCTGGCATTTTTTGTTTACATGTGTGTATGAAATGTTCCYAGCACTGTTCTCTCTGGACTATATCTAATTTTCCATTTCTCTCTTTAAAGTGAGGGTATATCCACACGTGTTCCTTTCTCTAACATAAAAGGCATATACATACAGGTGTGTAGTTGTGTTTCTGGTAAGAAAAGCTGTGTCCAGGATATCCGGCCAACAGACAATGTGTGAACTGAATTTTTTAATAAGCAGATGATACATTTTTCTGGGGGCTGCCTTTCCAGCAACTGTAGCTTCTTAAGAATGGTAGAGCTAGAGCTGCCCTTCATTTTGTTAATCCTCTGCTGCTGGTTTTGGCTCCTGTAGAAATACTAGCAGCCAACAACTTTTATGTCAGACCTCTTGCACGTTCATGTTCACAGCAGATGACCGCAGTAATCTCATGTCTTATTCAGCTGTCCATGTTCCTGGTTTAGAGCAATCACAGTATTTGGTGAAAGAGGAATATTGAGTTTCACTAGGATAATGAGATCTCTGGCTTTGTAAAATTTTTTCAGTTGCCAGAAAAATGTAGCAAACTTTTGCTGTGGAAATATAAGAAATAAACCCAAGTTTATCTACCGGATATTCCAGTAATCTGTATTAAAAGTTTCTAACTTATGGAATGTAAATTGCCAGTAAGAATACAAAGTAAAGAATGGAAAGAAGAGGTTCTTCTCAAATGTAATTTAATTCTCAGCTCATAGTCCTTTAAATCTGAACACCACATAAATTTACTATTGTTAAAGAGGTAATAGACTTTTCAAAATCTTGCCAACAAATTATATAAAATGATAGCCTTATAAGGGTAGTACCAAAATAATTGTTATGTATGAATAGGAGCAAAGGATTTCCTGTAGAGTCATGGAATAATAAAATAGTATAAGGAGTTGGACTTTCTTTAACTTATTTATTTTGTTTTTTTCATTGGAACATTTTGAGGATTTTTTTTTTTATTATTTTAGCTTGATTTTATTACTTCAGATAACTGGCTCTCTTGAGTAAAAGAACTATGGCTATCTGAAAAGTAAAAAAATYTGAAAATCGTTCTTCTCTCTTAAATTTGTGTTTCTGGAATATTCATTGTACTGTGGAATTTTGGCACTTTAATGTGGTATTCTCAGGCCTGCAAAAGCTTTGTAAACTATATTTGCCATAAGGATTTTACAGTTATGTCTTTTGAAACYATCAAAATATGAATGGCCTGACATACTTATCTACATATTGCAACTTGACCGGAACTTTGCTGAAATCAGCCACGTTGACCCTGGCTAATAGCCTGTTCTTTCCTCAGCCCTTGATTTAAAAAATGTTGTGGTACTASAGATATCAAATAAGCTTGCAGGAGAAGCAGCATTTAATGCCCATTCTAAATTTTCAAATATTGATTTACACTAGTATTTGACTGATATAAAATGCAGTTACTTTGATTAAATGAGTTTAAGTAACAAATAAAGGAGTTGAAAATTCTCCTTAGCAGTTGAAATTAAATAGTGGACTGTAAATTTGATGTGTGCTTCAGAGCTGCAACACATCACAATTTTAATACAAACCTTTCAGGAAACAAAACCATGAAAATGTTCCTCTGCTGCCTTCTATCAACAGGTTAACCTCATAGTCAGAAATTTGCCAGTTACTTGACAAAAATACAGTTTTAATGAAATTTAATATATGTTGTTCATGTGCACTATGTATTTTATGCAAGCTGGAACTTACTCTGGAGAGGAAGAGGAGGCTCAAGAATCATAAATTGGGGTGACCTTTCTTTGTGGTAGCTGCAGCTGTCCTCTGTGATGAGAAAAAATATGAAGATATATTAGTGACCTTGCACCTAAGCTGGTATAGAGAGGCCTATGGCCAGAATTCTCAAATTTGKGAGAGTAAAATTGGGTGCTTTCAACCATTTTGAAATGTCTAAGTAGGTGGCTCAACTTAAATTTTACTCATATTAAGAATAATTGAAAAGCRTATTTGAGAATCAAATGGCAGTACTTGTGTATCTAAGGATATGTGTAGATTCTTAATGTTAGGTCCCAGACTTAAACAATTTTGGCCTTTGTAATTTAATATATCATGGGTGCACTCTCAAGTAACTGAATATGGTTTGATGATCCAGCATTGCCTTCTGTTACTTAGGAGAAAGATGCTAAGGAGAAAGATCCTCAAARTCTGTTCTCACTTCTTGGTGTTCATACACTGTTTTGTCTCATTTCAGTTGGTTTTTATCCTCCTTTTGATGACTGTGA
The DNA here is from genome assembly GCA_003546035.1 of Mixornis gularis. Lineage (NCBI taxonomy): Eukaryota > Metazoa > Chordata > Aves > Passeriformes > Timaliidae > Mixornis > Mixornis gularis. Next base: position 1,518,447 of record QVAJ01000151.1, on the reverse strand, counting down.
CAAGTGTGTTTCTTAATGTAAAGAYTGGTGTGGACAATTAAGTTCCAGCACAAAACAAGTTCCATGCTGAAAAGTGATGAATGTCTAAACTGGCTATGATAAGAGAGGACAGAGTAGTTGAGGCAAGGAATTATCAGGCAGGAAGTCAAATTAAATTTATGAAAATTAAACTAATTAAATTATTGAACTAATAATTATTGAGGACAGGATTTCATTTCAGCTATGCACATTTGCTGCTGAAAGGAACTATCTTGTTCTCTTTCTCCATTCCTGGTTATGTGCTGTCTCCACAAGAACGCATGACAAGCCAGCTCAGGAAGAAAGAACATTGGAAGCTAATCCAAGCTGCTTTGCTCAGTGATGAAATGAAAGGAAGCAGAAAATGTCTTTTTTTGGTAATTTGGCCAAAATGTGAAACCTCACGTGGAGGCATGGCCAGTGAGGTCTAGAGAGCAAGGAAAAGATAACAAATTACAGGGGAAGAGATCTGTCTGAACCATTTTGAATATTTGAAAAGGGAAATTTCYATGAGGAGGTGTCTTAACATTGCTTTGTAAGGCAGGTTTGTGCCCAACTGTTCTCCTTTCCACTCCTGTGACYAACAGCAGTCACTGAGGTATTGATGTAGCTAGACTTCTTTGCAGATTTATTGCTGTTAGAGGTAGACTGGAAAAGGAGAGTAAGTTTTGAGAGGAAAGGCCTTGAGCAGAGAATAGTGTCATAAGAAAATCTCCTCTGTAAAGGGGAGAGAGAAATTCAGAGGGGAGAGAAAAGAGCTAAAGAACTAGATGAGCAGAAAAAAAAGAGACAAGAAAAGGAGCTTTTTAAACAGGTGAGGCTATTAGAATGCAGTTCCAATGATATCTAATCATCGTATCATGTGTTAAATTTCCGCTCCTTTTGCCCATTTTACTGTTAAAATGAATTTATCATGCTAATCTGTTGTCTCTTTTTAATGTCATRCTCTATTCTCAACTTTAGCTATTACATTACCACACTCATTCATCTCAAAGCAATGGGAGTTGGTAGTTTTTGCTGTTGTTATCATTCTTATTATTATTATACACCAAAGAGCACCAATTCACAGATGTAGTAGGTATTAATTTATACCAGAAGTCAGATTTCCAGTAGAAAATAAGCTGCTCTCTTTTCTGCTTTGCACTACACTATTATCATCAGTAGTTGCGACAGACCCTCTTAAGCAGATCTGATGTACTGCAGTGTTGTAAAGATACTGTCCTCTTCAAAAAGCTTTTCCAGTTTTCAATAATTGTGTACAGTCTAATTTTAATATGCAAAATTATTGCAGAATCTTCTTTCCATATATCTATTAGATATTATTGGAAGGCTGACTTTTGTCACCAGGCTGTGAGAAATTTAGTGTCATTGTTTTAATCTCTTTTTTCAGGTGTCCAACTGCCAAAGGAAGAGGAGATTTCAGTACCTGTGACTTCAAGCTCTCCAGTAAAGGATACTGGGAAAGATGCTGACCTTGCCATTGAGCAGGAAGAGAAGATGAAAGAGGAGCTATTAACCATCTCAGAGCTGGTATACAATCCAAGCGCCAGCTTGMTGCCTACACCAGTTGATGATGAGATTGACATGCTGTTTGATACCTGTCCAAGGGCAGAGAATGAGAAAGATGAAACTGATTCGTTTGAGGAACTTGAAGCAGATGAAAACGCATTTTTAATTGCAGAGGAGGAAGAACTGAAAGAAGCTCGGAGAGCCCTGAGATGGAGCTATGACTTTCTAATGGGCAACATTGAGGTGAATGCTTTTGTGAAGAGTTTCTCCAGACTTTTTCTTGTAGGCCTTGGACTATTGTTGTTTGTTTTCCCCCTTTTCCTTGTTCTCTTGGAGTCGGACCTTCAAATCTCTTTCCTCCACGAAATCCGCCAGACACCGGAGTTTCAGCAGTTTCATATTGAATATTACTGTCCCCTTAGGCAGTGGATGGCTTGCAAAATAAACTTCATCCGTGATATGCTGGGCAGCTTTTAAATTTTACATGAATATGATACAACTAAGGGCTATATTCAAAATTTCAATTAGTGACAGCTTTCCATAATGCCCCATGGCCCATCTSTTGGCAGCTGCCTTCATATCTTCAAGTACAGTTTTTGTTGCAGACTCTGGAGGTCCTTAAGTTCCCTTTATATACTTAAATTGACATTTTAGTTACCAGCTTATACAGTCACCTCTCAATAACCAAAAAGAAGTTTTATTTTAAAATTACATTTCAGACTTCCAGCTYATTTATTACATTATATAAGACAGGGTCACAATAAGTTTCATTGTCCTTAACCTTTCAATCCATGACACTAAAACTGATGATACCAGAAGAAAATCTTTTTGAATATAATCCTTAGTACAACAATCTCTTCTAACCAATGCCTATACAAGCAAAGTTTATGCTGGGGTTTTTGTTTTTTGGTGGGTTTTTTTCTGTTTGTTTTTTACATTTTTATGTGTTTAAGGTATTTTGGTAAATTTTTAGTAAAAGACAACTTACGATGTTATTTAAATGTACACATTGGTAAGAATAATGCAGAGGGGCATGTAGGGTGTTTTTAGTGTTTTACAAATTATTTGTTTTAAACTATGGCTGGAAAATGAATGAATTTAATGTAGCTCTATACAAAGGGATTGCGTTTCGGAAACACACAGAAAGTTCACTCAAGYTCAGTAGGGGCTACCTGGGGGAGGTGAAGCAACAGCAAATATGCAAAAGAATTTCTGAAAGGCACAGTTCTAAAGCTTGGGGAAGTGAGCAGAACTGAAATGATCCTTCCTCTTTTCTGTCAGCTTGTCTTCCACTTTATCAGTTCTGTAGAAAGTCTTTCCAAGATAGAGATAGTCCAAGTACGCTTAGAGAGAGATTGAGTCTTCAGTCTAAATGTAGATTATTGTA
>QVAJ01000151.1:1485432-1507544 GCA_003546035.1 Mixornis gularis | reverse complement strand
AAAAAGCACTGTTCAAGAGTGTCCTCTTGTGGCACTACAGAATAAGCCATATGAAGTTGTCTTGTGCAGAAACTTTTCTTAACAACTAGATTCTGGAGTTGGTTGGAGTGTTATGGTAGATATTTTTGTTTGGTTAGTCAGTTGAGTTTCATTAGGTTTTGTTTTGTTAGTTTGTTTTTTTTTAATGACATTAAATAAATATTTGAAAATGTGTTCAAATTCGTATTTATAAATTTAGGAATAAGTGTTTCAAGGTTGGTTGATCTGGGAAGAAAATTTTTACACCAGTTCAGGAAGACACAATGCCAAAGGTCTCCAGCAGCATCCCTTCCTGCCATCCCAAGGGGATAGGGCTGGATGGAGCTGCAAATGCACAACTGTGCTGGTCAGAGCTCTGGCATTGTTGATTGCCCTGCAGGTCCATGAACACATGTGTCTCCCTATATTTGAACAGYATAGTATACATAGATATATGATAGAGTTGTGTCTGTAAGGTGTAGTGAGAGCACCTTGCATTTAGGTCCTGGGCTGAGCTGGTGTGGTTCTAATGACCCTCTCACTGGCACTGTGCATTGCTCTGCAGGTCAAGCTTGCCTTTGGCCATACCTCTCAACTCCACTTGGAAAAGTGTTTACTATGCTATCATGTTCAGCTGATGGTATCATGGATAAATGCGGATAGCCACAACTTAGATACTTCCTCTTTAGTCAAATGGAAGACCTTCAGTCACTTTTTCTGCTGCCTGTCCTGTGCTTTTGAACTTACTTTTCTCACCAAAGTCAAAGAAATAACAGGTGATTTTTAATTTGCTGAAGGACTGCAGTAGTTCAGGTGTCCCAGAAGTTAATGGGGATATTAGGCAGGATCACAGAAATCTGTCCATCCAGGGCTGATGGCCTCTGATGTGCATACACCTCACTGATTGCTCTAAAAGTCCTAATGATTGTGGCTATATTTCTGTGTAGGCAGCTGCTCCTGAGCACTGTGTAGTAGGATGGGACACCTCAAGAATCTGATATCACATTGGAAAATGGGTTAAAACAGTGTGGAGAGTAGACATGAAATAAGGGAACTGAAATGAAGCCAATACAGTCATGTAATTGACGAGGCATGAAATGTCAGGAAGAAATATTTAATTTATGAGGGAGTGCTTTTCTCTTGAACAGCCAATTACTTAAGAAAGAACAAGGTCTCACAGTACTTTCATGGAGCAGGATTTTTCACTGACATGTTTGGTATAAAAAGTTCCTGATGGCACTGTTCATTACCAGATGAATAGCTCCCTGGCCTCTGCTGCATTTCATGAWATGGTCAAAAATGAAATCATCACCTGCATAATTTTATCAATCTGTTCTCTTGAATTTTATTAAAGAACTATCATTGATAAAATTGTTGTGGTGTCTAGTTAGCCCTTGAAAAATCTTTGAGGTAATACAAAATAAAATTAGTTCCTAATACTTAGTTTGTAGAAAACAAGATGTACTCAGAAAACATAAGTTATCCAAGAGGGAAGGCTGTGGTTTTAGTCTTCATTTAGCAAGAAAAAGAAAACCAAGGATACTTGAGAATTACCCTTGGAGAAGGCAAACAAGCAAGAGTGTTGCCCAGAAGTTTTCTGACTTTCTGCCTCTGTGCAGAAGTTCTCGTAGCCTTCTGATGTAAACAAAGTTTATTCTTGGAATGTTTCCATTCTTCTCCTGTGAGAGAAGAATTGAGTGATGGTTCTGTCCACCATACAGGTTGAGAGGTGGTGACCTCTCTAGCCAATCTCTGGACTTCTGTACAAATGTATAAAAGTAGAAATGTAAATAAAGTAGAGAGAGTTTTGTCCCACACTGCCATGCTTCTGTGCCTGCTCTCTTTCTGTCCCTAAAGTGGGACACACCCAGCCTTGGCTGTTGGCCCTTCGGCCAAGCCAGCCTGAACTACAAGTGGTGACCCCGAGACGTGTGAGAACCGCAGCCTGCACCACACAAGAGCATGTGGGAGAGGCTTGCTTTGAAAACTAATGTGGGCTGATAACCTGAAAACCAKGTTTCTAAGAAAACTGGTTATAAATAAGCTTAGTATAATTTTCTTGACTGCTCAGATGATGTTTGCAAGATGAAGTTAGTTTCCRTGTTCTTGGGTATTGTTTCTGTGCCCATATTATTTATAAGTTATTTGTTTTATCTTGCTTTTCATCAAACCCATTAGGCTAGGTTGCATTTCTTGCTGTGCTGGTTAAGATTTGGAGTCAACTGCTGATTTGTAATTTTTCTTGCCTCTAACAACTGAGAAAATTCTTCTAAGCCCCTTATTATTCTTGTTGTCTAAACTGGAAGTGGAGAATAGAGATCAGTTAAGGAACTTAGAAATAGTTAGGAAAAAAAACAGTAAATATGTAGGGAATGTCAAGTCTTTGGGTCTTCAAAGGATAATGTAGAAAGAAACTTAGCTTGTGAAATAATGAGTAAGTAATTTTTTGATAGGATCTCTAAGTAAGTTCTAACAAGAAGACCTGTYTTTCCTCACTGTTTCCTCTGTAATCCTTTTCTTATTTCCTGCTCTATCTTACACAGCTTACTTAAAGTTGCAGGTAGCAACCCTCAGATCTGCAAAAAGCATATTATTAACCTTTAATTTATTATAGATTTCATTTGGGGACTACTTCATAATTTTAGAGGAATTCTCCCATGTTTAGCTACTGGGTGTCATTTGTATTTGGCTGCCCTTCTGACAGCCTTGTGGTGATGATGCTGACTGCTCCACTGAAACCAGACAGGTGGTGCAGATTGCCTGGATTAACGCCAGTGGCTTTGTTGATGTGGATGTCGTTCCTGAGGCCAGCAGATATGCAAGAACCCTTTGTTGTGATGTCTTAAGTTTTAGCTTTCATATTTGCAGATTCTGTGCACCCTAGGGATATAGTTCTGAGCCTCATATTAAGTACCAGTAAGCTGTCTTCACAGAGTAGGTAGACAAAACAAATCCTTTTCCTGCTGAGAACCAAGGACAACCTTCAGCCTGAAAAGCATAAACAGCAGTGGACTGAAGAGAGAAAACAAGAAGGATGAGACCTCACAACCTGAAGCTGTAATTGGACAATTAAACCCCAATATGCAAATGGATCAAAACTTATAAAAATGTAAGATCTCATGACTGGTCAGCCATTTTTGTGACCATTCTTAGTTCACCCTGGGTGTAGCACTGGCCAGRCTCCTGTCCTGCCCGAGGTGGATCTTGAAGGCCTTTCAATAAATATCTGCTTTATTCTCTAGCTCTGTCCAGTCTCTGTTTCAGGTCAGCCTTCCAAGGCATCAGTTGGAGCAGAKAATCAAGAGAGTAGTAATTTTTTTCTTGATTCCTTTGATACCCGRATCCATGTGTCCTCTGGGTCATGAGCAGAATGCCAAAGAAGGAGGAAGTGGAAGACCTTTGTCAGTAGTAATGTGTGTCTAACTTATATCTTAGACCTGAAAAATGATATCATATGACTTGTGAATTCTGACTTGTTATTTGCTTTATATGAGTCAGCCTGCTCAGGTGAGTTGCTTGGGCAAAGGAGTAACATCGAGGTRGGAATGGAAGTCCAAGACTATTCAGTGTTTCACCTGTAATTCTTGACAACCTATATCAATTCACCTTAGTGGCTTTAAACCCTGTGGAATCTTCAGACTTTAAGGAATCTGGCTTGCATTGAAACTATCTGCTGTCAGTTTTGTGTTGGGAGAATTTGTCCCTAAAGCAGCTTTTGAATGAATTTATTTTAATGATTGTTTTACCTTAGAGAATTGATCTGTGAAAACACAAAATCAGTCTTGGATGGGCTGTTAGTTCAACTCCGTCCCCCCTTTCACTCTTCCCTTCTTATTCATCATTAAAATTGAGATTGATTAGCTTGCAACATATTTTATTGCCTTGTTTCCTAAAATAAAAAGTAGCAATAGGACTCCAAGGACTCAAATACTCAAGGAAAGTACTTTAAAAGAGTATCTACTCGAAAGTGTCTACTTTCAAATGAGCACTTCAGCCTGAATGAAACATTGCTGAAGTTCCTTCATCTTGAGGGGAATTCAGGATTACAGAGGTGAGCACTGAAAACTTTTTGAGATTAACCCTTACCCAGGCCTCACACATTCAGTCCTGTGCCGGACAATAACAGCAACAGTTCCTTATTTGGCTGCATTCTGGAAGAAAATTGTTGTCATTAAGTTGTAAGAGAGAGAAGAGGGCAGATTTTTGTTTAACCCAGGCTATCTATATATTTGAAGTTGTAAGTTGAAGTGAAAAATGGATGGGACAGACTTCYTGCTATTTCCATTACTACTTCTTTTCCATCAGTAAGATCCATGCAAATCTAGATTTACAACAAAATATATATGTAATATCAACCTTACTGTGGCTGTTCATTTTAAATGCAAACATCAAAATCAAATATATGATAATCCTTTTTGAATGATGTCTTGATTGATAAATTTTATCTGACATGCAATGGTGTATTTCATATGAATTGAGGCACTGAATTCATATGAATTGCAATATGCATTCAGGGGAGCTTGTTTGTGTTCCCCAAAGCTGAGCTAATTTAGTATATCTGAGCTTTCCAGACTCAGCTGGACCTGGGAAACAAACAAAACTGTGGACTTTGCATTCATACTACTAGAAATATTTTCACTGATCTGAATCAAGTCAGGATTTCACTTTCAAGGTTGTAGGGATTTCATGTAGCTTTAGCAGATAAAAAGAATTTTGTGGAAGTACATGTGTCTATATCGAAGAGTTTGTTGAATATTTAACAGTTTAAGAATTTTCTTCCTATTTTTTTGACTGAGAACTTCACTCACTGGACCCTTGGAATAGTATGCTGTGATTAAGAATTTTATTTTAAAATTAGGTTTTATAGTTTTTATTAAGTTCCACAGCTGATTGACTAAATATCAATTTTATTTCATACCCTATACTATGTTTCTGTTCCAAGACATTGTTTATGGAAATACCTTCATAGTTTTATTTCTSTTGTGCCACTTAAATTTCTGATTTGATTTTCAAATCAAGCAATGTAATCCTGTATGACAAGTGGAAAACCTACTGTTTTGATAAAGCTAGAATTTCATGTATAATTGTATCTCATTTAAACATAATAGTCAACATACTTGTAGTTTGATTTGCAATATATCAAAGTAGCAATAGAATACTCTGTAAAAGGCCTGTTGCTTTCTAACCTATCAAATTAAACATCAGCTATTTTTTGATACTCATACATTCATACAATCAGAGCCTATTTATCCAGATTAAAAGAAAATAAAGAAAAAATGTTCTAGATGTTTAAGACAGTAAAGGAAAGTTTGAATGACATGTCTTACTTGCTATGAATACTTCAAACTTTGGTTGCTTTTAAAAAGGCAGTGGAGAGAATCTAGTTGTGCATATACCCTAATTGCAGGAATGTTGTAATTGAAAAAACCTTAACCTTCTCACTTATTTCACGTTAGGCATGTAGTCTGATGCAATAAAAGAATACAGTTCTGTCTTTATTTGGCATCTTTTGAGCTCTCCATTTTGAGGGTCTTCTTTGTCCCCATTAAAGAATTTCCTTTACTGGAGGCAGTGTCAAATCTACAGTAATCGCCATTACTGAACAGTAAACAGATCACATYTCCTGAAGAGGAGCATTCAGTGCCATGGTTTAGTTAATGAGGAGGTGTTAGGTCATAGGTTGGACTTTGTTATCTTAAAAGTCTTTTGCAGCCTAATTCATTCTGTGATTCTGTGTGAATCTGTTAATATGATAATGACTGTTAAATACAAGTCATGCATTGTATATGGCTGTTATTAATTATGTAATAAATACACTTTGTTCCTGTTTTTAACATTGTAGTAGGAAGAATTGCATTGTGGTGAAAAGGTATTACTAAAAAAGAAAAATGAACCACTTAATAGATTGATCTATTCCAGCACAATCAATTTCTGCATTTGAAAAGTGYTAACCAACAACACATAAAGGTTGCTTGTATAATGCTATGTTAGCACTTCTATAGTTTGGTTGTACATAAGTCATCTGAAGTAAAGCTGGTTTTGGGTGTTCACCTGGGATGATATCAAAAACTGGTTTTAACACAGCACAATGTAATGGAGGACTACAAAACTATGCTAAAATGACACAGTTATTTTACAGTGGAGAAGTTTTGCTTTTTTCTTATTAAAAGCAATATTCATCATGATTTGCATTAAATAAATGCATTTGGTTACACTAAGTGTTGTGACGTAACGTAGATAGGAAAGTTTCTGAAACACATGGTCCTTGGAACAAAAGTGAATGATCCAAGGATGCACTCAGAAAAGGTCAGAGCTGCATAGTCATCTTGCATAAATRGACAGCTGAAATCAAGGTTGGCTTACTTTTTAAATATACATTTATTTTGAGATATTTCTTATCTTTAAGGAATATTATACCAAGGGCTTTAATTCTGATTTTTAATCCTTACCTTTAGCTTTAATATTTTTCTCATTTTTTAGTGTCTTGCCTTMTGGAGTGTCCAGTGAATGATTTAGGTCAAATAAATCAAAGTACTGTTTTCAGAGCTTTGCTTTAATATACTCTTCAGCAAGGTAGTAGAACACAATGAATACACTCTTTTAATCAATGTCTCTATCTCATTGAAGCACATCCATAAATAAGACAAGTCCTGTATTGTTARTATGCCCTAAAGCTCCATAATGTCTGTGTAGTAATATTTTTATTCAAAGTCTTCAGAATTTCATTGCTTCTTTTTTTGTTGTTGTTTTGTTTTGGGTGGGTTTTTTGTTTGTTTTCTTTGTTTTTTAGTCAAGAGATGTATTTAAGACAGGCAATAGAAAAGTAACTATAGGAAATATAAAGCTTGCATACTTAAGTAGAGCAGATTGTTTAGCATGGCTAAAGCTTATAAGCCTTTACACAGGAGGTAAATTTAATCATATAATCATAGAATCATCATGCAAGAGACCTATAAGGTCACTGAGTCCAAACATCCACCCAGCATTACCACAGCAACCTCTTAACCACTAAAMCACATCATCCAGTGACAGATCCAGACTTCTCTTGAGCACCTCCGAGGATGGYGACTCCACCACCTCCCTGGGCAACATATTCCAGTTCTTGACCCTAAAAGTGAAAAAATTTCTGAATCTCTCCTGTCTCATCTTAAGGCCATTTCCAGTGGTCCTCTCATTGCAGGCACAGTAAAGGAGACCACTGTCGGCACAGCCCCCACCTCACTGCACCCTCCTTTCAGGGAGTTGTGGACGGTGATGAAGTCACCCCGACCCTCCTCTTCTTCAGACTAAAMAAACCCAGATCCCTCACAAGACAATCTCTTGAGTGCTTTCACGAGCCTTTTTGCCCTTCTCTGGACATGCTAGAGCAACTCAAGGCCCTTTTGGAKTGAGGGGACCAGAACTGAACAGAATTCGAGGTGTAGCCTCACCAGTGCTGAGTACAAGGGGATAATCACTTCCTTAGTCATGCTGGTCAGGATGCCATAGGGCTTCTTGGCCACCTGGGCACACTGTTGGCTTATACTGAGCTGCCTTCAGCCAGCTCCCCCAAGTACCTTTCTGCCAAACACCTCCTGACCCACTCCTCCTTCMGCCAGTAGCGCTGCATCAGGTTGTGACCCAAGTGCACTTCTCCTTATTGAACCTCATGAAGGGATGAAAATTGATTTCAATTTTTTTTGTATATACTAATTAAAACAGAAACCATTACATCATGTGTTTTTTTGATGAAAGGGGAAGTGATGTATTGGACTTGCTCAATATTCTTCCTTTTATTTCTTCCTGTTTCACTTCTCTGAATCAGTTCCATTAAATGTGATGCTCTTCTGCTTTCCATCCCACTCTAAATAAACAATGTGAACGAGTGAAAATGAAGCATAGAATTGTCTTCTTCTCAGCTTAAAAAGTGGAACTGGATTTCACATATGCCTAGGAATTCACAGCTAGTACAAAACTAGACTAGTGTAGCATCCCAGAGTTTGGTGGTAATCACATTGTGTCTCTTTCCTGCCAAGAAGAATTTGGACCCTGTGGGTCAATGTTGACTATTAACCWTCCCTTATTTTCAATTAACTCTGCTGTGTGGTACACAAAGTTACTGAAAGATAACTGCAAATAATCAAATGCATTATACTCACTTTTAAAATGTAACTCTGATTATTAATTCAAAAGTGTATTTTTTCTACATGTCATGTATGAACTTGTTTTCTWCATTCCTTTGGCATTCTTACTTTTTCATTCTCCATGCTTTTGGTGAGGTCTTCTGTCGCTTGCCGAGGCTGGGYGTGTCCCACTTCAGGGACAGAAAGAAAGCAGGCACAGAGCACGGCAGTGAGGAACAAACTCTTCTCCACTTTATTCAATCTGACTCCATTTWTATACATTTGTACAAAGGTCCAGAGATTGGCTACAGAGGTCGCCACCTCTCARCCTGGATGGTGGACATCACCATYAATCATTTCTTCTCTCAGAGGAGAAGCATGCAAACATTCTGAAAATAGACATTGTTTACATGAAGCTGCGTGAGAAAGTTCTTCACTAAGACAAAAAGACAGAAAGCTCAGGGCAACAGTCTTCTTCTATGGCCTACTCCTGCTGAAGAGCACYCACAAAGGGCTGTGCTTTGTACTTTGCTTGTAGGTTTAAACATACAAAGCAATGTCATCCTATTTATCATGAGATTATTTCAGCTAAGCATTTTATTGTTCACATTGCTGAGATAAGCCTTAATGAAGAGTAAAAATCAGAGCAYTTTCTGAAAAATTGGAAAAGTAAATAGGCCCCTGGACAAATTTGAATCACAGAGTCACTGAAGTAGAGGAAACTTCCAGAGATTGCCTCATGTTCTCTTCCAGCTCAAAAAAAGGACAACTAAAGCAGATTTCTCAATCTCCAGCTGGGTATTGAATATCTCCAAGGACAGAGACTACACCTCAGGGTTCTTTGTGGCCATTTGTTGAAGTCAGTCCAGCATGACCATGTTTCTCTAATACTGGGGAGCCCAGAGCTAGACCCAGTTTTCCAGGTATGCCTCACCAGTGCTGAGTAGAGAGAAATGATCACCTCACTCAATCTGCTCAATCAAAATGCTTCTCTTAATGCAGCCCAGAGGGTGGTTGCTGGCCATGCCTGCAGCAAAGGCGTGGTGATGACTCATACTCAATTGCCCACAGAACCCCTAAGTCTTTTTCTACCAAGTTTGTCTTCAGCTGTTGTGTCCCACCTTGTTCTGATGCACGTCATTATTTCTCCCCAGGAAAAGAACTTTCCCTTCCCCTTTGCTGAAGTCAATGAAATTCCTCTTTACTGATTTCTCCAGCTGTCTAACAACACACAACCAACTGGAATATCAACCAGATAGATCGGGATTGTTTGTGTGGCACTGAGATACATATTTCGAATATGTGTGCTATGTAAATTACAAGGTAATACTGTCCCTGCAAAAATTTATTGCTATTTCCCATAGGATAACTGGTCTTATGGAGCCTTTGATGTTTCTCCTTAACCAACGAACTATTACTCAGCTAGATGTATACATAAATGTATACCGAGAGTGAAAGAAATGCTTTTATTGTTACAAAAGAACATACAGATACGTGCTATCCTGTTGGATCYAATCTGTGTACTAATGACAGATGTTACCTGGGGAAGTTTTATGTGATGAAAAAGCCTTTCTGCTGTCCTTCAGCAGAGATTCTGACCACCCAGACACACGTGTATGTAGGGGAATTGTAGGTTTGTGATCAGGGACATCGACATTCAGATTTTTACCACAAATTTCTGTTGTGACTAGGACTACTCAGTGAACCCAAGTTGCTTCATTTCAGTTAAATTATTAAAGAGGTAAAAAAAAAAAAAAGAAAATCAAATATTTTCCATTGGCAAAGAACATTTATTTCATTGTTCGCAAGAATTTAAGTCAAATATAATAAAGTGAAAACGTCAGCAAACTTTTATCCAAAGACCAAAGGGTAACAGAAACAAAGCAAAAGAAACCTGCATGCACTGGATGACCAGAATAGTTAATAAGGAAGGTGGTCTCTAAAAAAAGAATAAACTCAAGGCTATGACTAAAGAAGCAAACAAAACTGCAGGTCACCTGCTGTAGGGTAGCTCAGTCATGGCTTATGTCATGTTCTCACAGTGAATTCCTGAGCAAATACACCTTGCACAAACAAACGTCAGGGGTTGGATTTCAGCAGAGCTGAACAAATGTTCCAGCAGTGAAGCGTGCTGTTCCTGTGGAGAGGCGGCAGCAGCCTCAGCGGTGGCAGGCAGACCAAGCATCCCCACAAGGCCTGACCCACCCCGGCAGGATCACACGGGCAGCTTGGGACAGAGCAAGGCAGGAGGCCTCTGTGCAGGATTTTGTCTGATGTTACAGGCTATCAACTATAGAAAACACACWTATAGGCAAAGGGTAATTATCAGGCAGGCATGGAAAAAAGCAAGTCAGAGGACTTTTCCTCTTGGTTCTCATACTTTAGTTCACTTTGGTTGTTGTGTATGTCATGAACCAAAACTTCAAACTCAGCAAGGTCTTTCCAGCTGTACATGCCCAGATGTGTAAGAAAGACGGTCAGCTTTTGCTTGGTGAGRGTAGTTAGGCAGAACTTCCAAAGATATATACTCCGCTTCCAAGACTGATTAAGTATACTGTTATGATTGACAGCAGATACTTCTGTATGTACATTTCCATGCTATCAGTACTTTGCTACTTATAATGCATAAAGTTTGAAAATATGAAGGTAATGTGGATCTTCTTTAGGTGGATAGGAAGCTTCTAGCAAGTGAAACTATTTTTTTTTCTGAGCGGAAGGTGTTTTATGGGATAGASAGCCTTTATCTCACCCTAACATTTCATACTGACACAAAATCATGTTCAGCCCACTTTGTCAACACAATCATGTACTTTATATGTATATTTTWAAAATTTTTATAAATTCCTGTATTCATATGTTCGATAACTGTAGTTACTTTCCACTTTAATCATACCAGTATCTTAACTGGCATAATTAAGAGTAGGGAAATAAAACAGTGGAGCCAAAACAAAGACAACTATACAAAATGCGCATGCTAGCACCAAGGTGGTATTGAGGGAAAGATTCACAGAAGAATTATTGAACAGGAAGAATGGCTGGAGCAGAAAGAATGGCTGGAACAGAAAGAATGGCAGGATAGCAGAGTTAGTATTCTGAGTATACTAAGATGTCAAGATCCTTGGCTTCTCCTGTAATCAGCTGCTGTAGGTTATTCTATTCACTAGTGTTATTAGCATATATTTTATATTTAAGACTAGGTTACTCCAGGAAAAACTACAAATCTCTATTAGCTTTTCATGGGTATTTTACAAGCAAACAAATACATTACCTCATCAGGCTGAGCTAGAAATAATTACATCATTTAACTCCACTGTAGTCATAAGTGCAGACAGCTGATTAGGGTTCATTGGCAGTCTCTCAGCTGGTTCTAAAATACTCTCATGCAACAGGAGTGGAGTGGGAGGCATCTCTCCGCATAGTTCCTGCTCCTCAGTGCTTATGTTGCTGAAAATCCAACCTTTTTCTATTTCTAATGCTCAGCTCATACTCATAATTTCTGTTCCCAACCACTTGTTTAGATATAATTACTATTATTCTGTAGTAATGACAGTGATGCTTAAGCAAGGATTTGGGGACTGAGCATAGAGCAATCTCATGTAATCAGGCAGTTCTCTTTAGAAAATGGTATTACATGAGTGAATAAACTGTTATATGACTGTTTAAAATAGCTGGCTTGTTTAGGTCAGCTATATTATAACCTGTCTCGTTAAGGAAACAGATGAAAATGGGTCCTAGCAACAGTTAGAGATTTTTTTCTTAAGCTTTAAGTGAATACAAAGCATGGATGTATGTATACAAATGCTACATGTTTGTAACTGCCATAGAGGCAGTGGTTTTAAAACAAAAAACCTTTGAGCAACAAACTCAAGAAAGCAAATAGGTGTTCTGGGTACATTCTTGGAGTAACAATAGTTTCTGCAGATGAATAAAGCCTGGGGAATTTTACCATAATCTCTAAACAAAGCCCCCTTCCCYTCCACTCTGCCACAAACTACCACTGCTGAGCAGTCTCAGTTAGAATTGCCCTTTCTACAACTAAATTATGACTTATTTTTCATGCCCTAAATTTGGATTCTTATTCTTYTTGTGCACTGAGCTTAGTAAAGTGCAATCATTTAATCCTTTATTGATCTAGGAGATTTGCTTTCCTTTTTTTCTTGCTGTCTAGTGCTCTTGATATTGAGTAGCTAATTGAAAGTGTATTTCACGTATTTATACAGAGTACTTCCTGATGCGGGATCATGAGCCAAATAACAATATTTAAAACAGAGAAAAGGAAGTAACTGAGGTGTCATTTATTAGTGCCTTGCCCTCTGCTTGGAGCAGGAAGTCTGCCCTGGAGCAGTGGTTCCTTATGAGGTTGCTATGGGCACTAGTATACAACGTGCTGCGAACAGAAAAGGACTGAACTTTCCAGGGGGTCTTTCTCTAGAGTAAGTCTCAGCAACCCGGAAAATGTTGAACCYTTAAGGTTAATTTTTCAGCAGTAACAGTCAAACTGACATTTGCAATAACAAATCATTAGCATTTGAGCATGTATTACGAGTGTTTGGTTACTTTATTTAGATACATGCCAGATGTAACTCAAGTTTCTGCTCAGATTTTGCCTCGGTTATTTTGTTCAAAGTCAGTTAGCTGGAGTCAAGGCTAAAGCACTTTCACAAATGAGTAGCTCAAAGTAAAGAGTCACAGCTGAAAAGAAATACAGTAAAATCTTGGATATCAAGATCCTTTCAAGACCAAGATGAAGAAAAGTTTTATCAAATCCAGAAGGGCTTTGCCTAGATGGAAACCACTGTCAGATCAYGACCGTGTTGAGGAGGTAATTCAAAACATAAACTTGGAATGTGAAATCTGCTCTCAAGTATGACCTGAGAAGTGTACTTTAGATGAGTTTTCTTGAAAGGTTTTATTATGTTAGCCCTATGTTAGCCCAGATGCACAAATGTTGTTAAACAGGCTCAAACAGTGCAGAACTAATTAGCTGACATCAAAGACATTACTTATTTGGAAGCAGATGAAATAAACATGATCCACCTGAGCAACATGATCATTTTCTGTGAAATAAGCAGAGCATGACCAAGGCTGAGCTGTTCTTTATGTAAGTCTGACATGCTACAGGAAATTGCTAATGCACCTTCAGTTTTGAGCAAGCACAGCTAGCCCAAACTTTATTAGAACATTTTGAAACAAATACAAAAATGTACCAAATATCAGAAACCTTTTCTTTTTTCTTTTTTTTTTTTCTAATGCAGATGAAAATAAGGGGTGAMACTTCAAAGAAAGTGGTAGTATAAAAGCAGAAAAGTGACTGTGCTTTTATGCCACTCGTGTTAAAGGAGACAGAGCTTTGTGAATGCACTATGTGAAGAAATGAAATTTCATCTGTGAAATCCATGTCTTTTTAKAGATTCACCTTCTAAGAGAAATAAACTTACAGGAATCTTCTAYAGCATCTAATCATCTTGCAGAGTAAAAAGTATTCAGAAAAGCACATTTTTAAAAACTTCAAATTATTTTTTGCAATGACTTCAAATGTGCTAAAAAGATGTGTCTTTAAAAAGCAAGAAAAAGCGTTTTTCTAAAAGTTTTACACATACTTACAGAAGGGACAGAATTATAGAATTTTTCACTGCTGAATATACTCAAATGATTTTTATATGGTGTTACTGTCTAGTAGCGCTTTGATAAGYAGTTCAGAAGCTAGAACTGCTATTCAGCATGGCTCTGCTCAGTGCTAATTAGTTTGATTGGCAGAGCTAATTAGCCTGGGTGTAGCATTGTGCTGATGCAATTACACAGCTTTTAGACACATAAGGTAATATTGTTGTATGGCAATGTGGTGTTCCAGTTCATTAATAACTACATCAGCTCTTTCCCTGGTATGGTATTTCCTGCTGTAGATGTGCTCACAAGGACTCTGTACAAGGGATAATATCTGAAAAAATACCATAAGGATTAACATCCTGCTGGAAACACTTGGACATTTAAGGTAAGCCAGGTTGCTTTTGCTGCAGCTGATCTTCAATCCTGCCTTAGCAAGACTTCCACTAAACAAGTGGATCTGTAAAAGACTTTGAGCTATAGTCATTGAGACTAGACTTTAAATGAAGAGAGGAGAGAGCTTTTAGAAAGCAATTTGATAACTGGCATATGCTCTCAATATTTGGATTTCTTCGTTTCACAGAATCACTTTATTGGCTGAAGTAGGAGGGAGCTCTAAGTATTGGCTTGTCCAATACTGCAGCTCAAAACCAGCCAGCTAGGCCAGGTTGCTTAGTGCTGTCTCCAGTTGGGTGCTGAATATCTCCAAGGTTGGAGACTTACCAGGGAGACTCCACAGCCTACATGGGCAACATGTTCTAGTGTTCGATAGTCCTTATTGTCAAAAAGGTTTTAATGTATTTAAATGTAAATTCTTGCATTTCACTTTGTGCTCATTGTCTCTTGTCCTGCCACTGGATACCACTGAGAGAAGTCTGACTCTGTCTTCATTATACCTTCCCATCAGGTAATTATGCACACCAAAACTTCCCTTCTCCCTGCTCTCTCAGCCTTTTCTTCTGTGACAGACACTTAAGTTCTCTAATCATGGAACATCAGTCTCCTTCATAGCTGTTTGCTAGCATTGGTCCCATATGTCCATGTCTGTCTTGTACTGGGAGCCCAGAGATGGATCCAGCTTTCCAGGTGTGTCTCACCAGTGCTGAGTAGAGAGGAAGAATCACCTCACTGAATCTGTTAGTGATACTTTCCTAATGCAGCCCAGGCAACTGTTGGTCTCCTTCTGGGAAATTACTGGCTTTGACTTGTCCAGAGGACCCACAGGTCTTCCTTTCATGCAGTATAGATAGTTTTCTATCACTGTCTGGAAGTGGGAGTATATAATTGGCATTATAGTTTTCTATCACTGTCTGGAAGTGGGAGTATATAATTGGCATTATTTCCTTTGTTGCTAATTTATAGGAAATATGTTTAGCTTGCTGTCCTTACATCCGACTATATATTTATTTCAGAAATCTTTAGGTTCTCTAATATTTTTCCCACACTTTATAATTTCATTTTTACTACCATTCATTTTCTACTATTGAACATTGATTAAATTATTTTTGGTGGTTTTGATGTTTTTTTTTCCTAATTGTTGTTTCTAAATGCAGTTCTCTGTTCTTTAGAGAAAGATTGCCAGAATTAAGGAGTTCTGCCAAACACAGCATTTGTGATAACTTCAAATTTTAATTAAAGAGCTCACAGTCCAGTTTTCTCTGAACATTCTCCTTCCCAGTAGTTTTTCTTACAGTTTTTTGCAGTGGGAAATTTAGCCYTTTTGAACAGAAAATTAATTGGGAACTGTGTTCTGTATTTCCATAAAGAATATTTGTGTGTTATGATGACTGATCTTTAAGCAACCACTAGTTTGCAATCTAGTAATTCATTAATTTTTATTCTACTGAGATTAAAGAAGATCTATTTACTGTTCTGTGTAAAACCTTTGGTTCTCAATTAACTTGTATAATATTAATAAATGTTACGATTTACTGCTCATTGCATGRAAGTATTGTATAACAAATACTTTGACGTCTACTCAAAGTCCTCAGGTTTTA
Source organism: Mixornis gularis (assembly GCA_003546035.1). NCBI lineage: Eukaryota > Metazoa > Chordata > Aves > Passeriformes > Timaliidae > Mixornis > Mixornis gularis. The sequence continues at coordinate 1,491,823 of QVAJ01000151.1, read as the reverse complement.
TTTTTATCTACTACAAAGATATTTGAAATATCCCCCCACAGCCTCCCAGGGCTCTTTGGCTAGCTCAGTTCCTTGAGAGGCTTTGGAGGAATATCTCAGCRACAAGACAAAAGATCCCAAAAGAGGGTCTTCCCCCGGGATTAGTCCAAGGCGTTTATTCTCCAAGGTTTCCAGGGGGGAAAGAGAATGAACAAGGAAGAACAGGACCTTATCTATCCCAGGGCTCAGGAAAAGGTAGCTGGACCTCAGCCAATTAGGTCAAGAAAGGAAGGAAGGGTCAAACTAAATGGTTACAGACTTCAGGGGTCCTGGGGAAAAACMATTCCTCCGAGAAATACAACAGATATTAAAGAAGGAATTTTTTATCTGGTCTTATCTGGAGATAGCAAGCTTCAGGGTTTTTTGGTGTTGCTTTTGTTAATTTGTTTTTGGTTTCTTTTGAATTTCTTTTTTAGTTTAATTTCGGGGTTTTTTTGGTATAATATATATTGTTGCATTCTGTAAATAAGGATGTGAACAAATCTGCACATTTAATACTGAATTTGCATAGGAGGAACATTGCTTGCTAATATAAGTACCTTGTATAGCTAGTTTAGGTATATCAGAAGTTCTTCTCTCTTCAGTGGAGTGAAATAAAATTCAGGTAATTAAAGAAATTTTCATATGCAGTCAGATTGCAAAAAATCTGAACTGTCATTCTAGAGAAATCAGTGACACAGGYCTTGCAATTGTAGGCCAAGACCTAGATCAGAACTATTGATCTTCATRAATTGCTGGGTCTTTCTTAACCTAAGTCATCTAAGGAGCTGTTGGCTAATTAAAGGTCAGTTTTACTGAAGCAATACAGTTACATTTCCCTGTATTTGTATCATAAATTAGGTTTTCAGATTTAAATGGAGACTAACTAACTCTGCGGCACTTCTGCAAAGGCACATAATTTTTGTTTTGGTTTGACAGCTGGTGCAAAGAACAATTAACTTGGATGCATGAGGCTAACCACTGGCAAATTTTTCTCTTACTTGTACCTTTTCTATAGCAAACTGAGAGTGTTCCTGATCTATAGTATTATAAATGTGAGGCAATTCAGTTTAAAAAAAAAAAATAACACAACAACTTCAATGCTAATAAAACCTATCTCCTCTTTTGAAGAACATTCAAAAAGCCCAGAGCTGGGGAGGGGGATTGACAAATTTCCACATTAATGCAAGAGAAAGAGTGATGCAGAACCTGTAATAAATCTTGGACATGTGGTTTCAAAAACCAGCCATATCACTCCAGCAAATGCAACCATAAGCATAATGAACTTTGGTTGCCTTTAACAAGATGCAGATGTCTAGCAGCATGATCTGTCAGTATGCTTAATTAATTGTCCATTCTAAAAATGATGAATCAAGAACTCTTTGATTTTGATAATTTACAGATGATTTAGAAAAATGTTTTTACACAGAACACATTTCCTTTCAGAGCATTCCCTTACTTGTCTGCTACTAGTCCTCGTAAATTTAAGGGGTTTGTGYGGAGAATTAAAATTTTATAACGAAAACCACGAGGGGGAGCCCATGTCACCACGTTTGTTTTGGTGGTGTGTTTTTTTTATTTTTATTTTTTCTTTTATAATACACTGAGCAAGTGATCCTGTGTGGTTTAAAAGGGTTAAGCAGGATGTTTTTTCTTTAGTAGTTACATGTCTTCAGCCTTCTTTTCAATAGGACCTGGTGAAAAGTTATCTGATACAGTACATTTCTGAATGTTACCTTTATATAGGGGAAAGGATTAAACAGGTAAGAACCTTATTTTGTTTAAAAACGGGGCGGGGGGGGGGGAAGTCCTGAAGCTCATTTGACTCAGCTGGTCTCTACTGAGTTCAGAAATTTTTCTATCAAATTTCATTTAGGTTTAGTTTTCTTTCTGTGTTGCCACACTGAAGAGGAAAATGTTCACAGGCAGCTATTGTCATRGATGCACTTTTGCATACCTACCATYATAGAATGGCTTGAGTTTGAAGGGACCCKAAAGATCATCTTGTTCCAAACCACCTGCCATGGTCGTGAATGCCACTCACTAGATCAAGCTCAAAGCCCCATCCAACCCAGATTTCCAGAAATGTGGGCCATCCACAACTTATTTGGTGAGCAGGAACATACAGAAAAGCAGAAGAAATCCATTGTCAAGACCTCATGCTACAACAAAAATATACTGCATTTTCTGTTAATTAAGTGTGAGCATAATGTAAGACTGGGGAGCTTAGATCGATGATGGCTTCCCAGGGAAATGTCTCAGAACTATAAGAGGACACAGAATTTGGCGTTTGAAACATATATTATTAGGAGTTGTTACATGAAATTTGAATATATTTATTAACAAAAGAGCCACATATTTCCAGAGGAGATGTAGCTAGAGCATTTTATCCCTAGTTACAGGAAGTCTTTCTACAAAAGTGGCAATAAAAGGAAGATAAAAAAAATTGTATTATTTGGACAAGGAAAGTGATTGACAGACAATGTGGTGAAAAACATTTACATCAAATTTTACATAAGGTAACTACAGTCACTTGGATAAAATCATTGATAACAGAGATGAATGGATAAGTGCTCAGCATTTTGTAGGGAAGATACAGGTTAGATGAGACCTGGATAACTTAGATGTTTGCAATTGATTGGGCCTTCTGTGCTTCCTTCTGACTACTGCTCCCAAAGCGCAGGCAGATAAAACCTCAGCCATATGTATAAAGTTATAATTGTGRAGAAAGGAGTCCTGGAAGACTAAATGTTATTTAAGACTGCACAGTGCTTATTTTTGAAAGGAGGAGAAGCAAGTATGCTGTGTTTAACTTCCTTTCCTTGAGAAATTTTCAGAAAATAATCAAATTTCATTATTAATAGTGGAGGGAGAAAAATAGCAAAAGGTAATAGCTACTCTCTTTCAGTCAATCCTATCTTGCTCTGCAATATGCTAGCTCTCTTGAAGGGTGAGTAAGAGGAGACACCAAATCAGGTTTTGACACTGTTTTCTGTGTCCTTCTCACAAGCAATCAAGGGAAACATGCTATGTGCAAATATTTACAAATAAATGAAAAAATGTTTGGAATCTATTTCAAGAGAAGATGGCAGTGATTTGTTGTAGTATAGAAAGAATGTTTTGAGCTCTTCACAGTCTTTGCTCTCAGTCCTCTACAGCTTAGAGTTTTCAGTGGTGGTCCTTATGATCCTTCTGGCTTTGTAGTTGAAACCAAACTGAGGGGGTGTGGCAGGGCTTTGCCAGTCAGAATTAGGTAACAAATCTGAGTATGTATCAGTAATGTCATGTTGCTTCACAAAAAGCAAGAAGTGAAGAAATAAGATAGCTTTTGACATTTTGACTGTTGGAATCTCAGAGCTGCTACTGCTCATAGTTGTAGTGGAAAATCTCTCAACAACAGGACTCAAGTAGTCTTGTGAGAGACTGATCCTTCATAGGCAACTGGGTAAGTGCACAGCTGCAAACACATAGGTATAGACAAATTATTTTACACATTTCATATATTTATTATTCCCCAAATCAGTAGTTTGAGTGGGGTAACAGCCAAGTAAGGTGAACAAACCCTTTAGCAGCAAACCCAAAGTTACTGGTAAAAAAAATTAGCTTGTAAATAGATGGTCAGTCACATAAATTTACTAGTTTTCTTCCAAATGCTAGCTGTGGCTGCATGCTTCCTAATGAGAGTCTTAGATTGAACAGTAAAATTATTTTAAGACATAGATTACTAAGAATAGTTCAATTGATTTCTGCAGCAGTTCATTTTTGTTCAATAACTATTTAATTATATTTCCTTTTCTGTAAGTTCCAGAGGAGTGAATTAAAAAAAAAATCCACTCTGATAAAACAGTAACAGGATATATTTTCCAGTATTTAGTAGGACTTTATTTGGTAGCAATATTAATTCTTAGCTCTGGTGGTGGGAAATTGATGGTTTATGAAATTTGGAGTAAATACTCTTTCTACTCATAGCTCAGTCAATATAACTAGATTTTCAGAGCCAATAAAACTTCCATTACTGGAAATAGAAAGTATCCTAGTGGTTACTGTGAGAGACAGGTTTTCTCTTTCCTCTTTGTTTACAGATTTTGAGGTTCATCTTAAGTTTATATGTGGGCTTATTTCCAGTGTTTTATAGCAAACCTGAAAAAATCTGGCTGGTTGCACAGCTCTGTAGCAACTCAAGAACTCTCATATCCATCTCTTCTGTTCATATTTTTATGGGACTAATCATGACACTTTTATTCCCAGAGGTCACTGGAAAGATGTGTTCTTCACCTGTCAAGTGTGATGATGACATAGTCCTATAAAATACAAAATTATCTTGGCAGATGAGTAGCGGAAGAATATTGGATTAAAATTATGAATAATTTTCAATCTTGTTAATATATATTCTATATATATCCATCATGTCAAATATGAAAGCAAGAGAAGGAAAGAAACTGCAATATTTAACTGGGGTCAAATGAGCCAATTCAATAGAAGTATTTTATTTGTAGTACCTAGTGATTTGMAGATTGCATAGGTGAACCATTACTTGGTAATTGATTTTAAAATTATCAAAAATACAATAGAAACCTGTTTCAGTGCTTTATTCCATAGGAGAATAATTATGACTCTTTCATTGATTAACACAAATTTTCTTGCTTTCATTGGAAATTCGTGTTTGTATCCTGTCTTACAGAGAAATGATTTGTGGTACCATAGTAAAGTGTCTGGCATTTACAATTGGTTTCATTCTGCTGGAGTGAATGGGTTTCAGAACAGGGGTAGAAAGAATTCAGTTTCCACGGGGACAGAATGTCAACCAGAGGAAAACCACAGGGGGTATCCGAGTGGGGCAGCCCATAATACCTGGCTTCAGTTCACAGACACTGGCATTCAGTGGACTGTAACCAAGAGAAAAAAACACAACTCACAAAGGACTTTAGATTGCTTTGTGAGGAGTGATTAAGGACAGCCTTGTAATATGACTGTTAGCTGTGAACCTGCCTTCTGTTCAGAGGACAGAGTGAAGCACAGGTGCCAAAGGCTCCACTGCACCCCTGGGGTTGGGATAGGGGATTTCACTGGCTGAACAGGAGGCGAGGGAGGACACAAACCCAGGTGCTGGCTGTCTTCACACACACGGTAAATACACACTGGTTGTYCATAATAGTGAGTGTGGTGAGTCCYATCACACTGAGAACTAAATAAAGATGAACTGCTAGCGGGCTGGCAGGGTAACTGCTTGCTGTTGCTGCCCACAGCTCATGCTTCCTAATTCCTGAGGCTGAGCGGAGAGCAGAGTGGGAGCTACAAGTTTCAATTTATGCCCTAGACTGGTGTATGTAGCTACCTAGTCACCCCTGAGTACAGCATTTCTCCAATTAATTTGTTTTAAATTGAATTAAAATYGCTTTTAACTTACAGCTGGGGTTTTGGACTTTTAAAGCCGGTGGAACAAAATATGAATGCCCCAGCTTCTTCCAGTTTATAATTTTATTTGTAACAATAGACCATGGAAACAAAAATCACCCTTACTATCCACTATTTTCTAGTCAACATTTGTGACTTTAACTAACRAACAAGTTATACTGGACTAGAATGTAGACAACAAGGGCATTGCTATATTATTACACTGAGGTATAACATCTTCAACTCAAACTGAAGTGAAACTCAGCAGCATGCAGCCACATCAATAAACAGCTAGAGTTTTGCAAAGGTGTACCCTATTCACACCTACAGAAAATACTTGTTGAGTTTTGCAACATACAAAACATGTAACTAAACATACATAAGGTAGTACAAACACAGCTAATTTTTCACATCTAAGTCTACACTTTGTATATAAAAAATACGTAGTACATGAAATATATAGGTTTATATATATAGATATACCTATGTATTTTTAAATGTGCTGGTAGAATTCTATTAAAAAGAAAAATCAGAAGCCAGAGAAATTGTCAGCTATGGGTTGTTTTGTTGTTGTTATTGCTGTCTTGTGTTTGCTTTTCTGTTCCYCTTTCTGTTCTTAACTTTTTTTGTTTTTTCCTTCCAAGACTGGAGAAATAGACATCAATTTTTTGCATTTCAGTTTCAAAGTACTTCTTCTGCCCATGGATGCCAGATAACTGATAATACTTTAAATATCCTGATTTCAAAACATAGTAAAAGATAACTGCCATGCAAATGACCATGCGTAGTAAAATTATCAGTTTACTGTGACAATGCAGGTTTTTTGGCTTAAAAAAATTATCTTAAAAGCTYAGAAGTTTTTGGTGTGGAAGTTTCATCATCTGTTTTGACCTGTCTCAGTAAAGGTGTGCACAACTGTGTTTACATTGGAAAGTGGATAGTTGTCCTGGGTTGATGATGCCCTCTCTCCCAAATATCC
>QVAJ01000151.1:1463551-1485047 GCA_003546035.1 Mixornis gularis | reverse complement strand
ACTGTTTTTTTCCCTTGTGTTGGGGAGTGTTTGTTTTTTTCTTTTGTCTATTGGTCAATAAACAGGTTTTTTCCACTTTTCCTCCGAGGAATTCCTTCCCAAACCCTGGGTTGGGGGAGGGGTGGTGGAGGTTTGTTTTCTAGGGGGCTCCTTTAGGAGGTTCTYCCCCTAGTCTGTCCTAAACCAGGACAATAGTATTATAATGTCCAAGGAAATTGTTCCTGAAATGGGGATGTAGCTGCTGCAAAAAAGTGTTTGTTTTGCAGAACTTTAAAGCCTTATTCTATGCAGAATAACACCTGGTGATAACCTAATGGTTCTGACAGCTGGGTTGTGATTACCTGAGGGCATTAATCATTGCAGCTGGTTGGAGGTGTGTTTTTCACACTCCAGAAACACAGACCTATGTCAGAGCTTTTAGTKTAGATTGAGCTTTGAGAAGTGGCCTGACCACAGGTTTGAGACAAATCAAGAGATAAGGCAAAACCCCATCAATTTCCCCACTCTCTGGTAGGGAATATCTCTTCTACTATCCCTTGCCTTTACACTTGTGAGAAAACAGGTTTCATTCCAGACGTGTTTATGACTTATATATTGAAGAGTGATAACATGAATTAGTTCTGCTTGAGTATRTCACCATCTGACTGTTCAGATTTAAGACTGCACAAATTCTTCCCTAAAAGGATTCTRTGCTGTAACAGAGCTAACCAAACATGGAAGACAAGAACTGAATGTATGAATGGCTTATTTCCTGGCTTTATACAACTTCAGTTGGTTGATATGCTGTGTAAGAACCTGAATATCAACCTGATATCAACAAACATGAATTTTATGTTTCGGAATATATAACAGGCAAATGATTTGCTAGGAAAAACAGTCAAACTCTGTGAAACATTTAAGAGTTTGTTAACAGTGAAAGCTATGTTAACGTTATATTTGGAGAAATAAAGCAACAAGATGCACTAGAATGAGAGAAAATTAGCTAATTTTCGCAATAAGTCAGTGGTTTTATATTTTTTCATAATGCACAAGTCCATGAAGCAGAAAGAGTGCACTGTGCATATGTGTGTTACACATATATTGCTGGTTAAAAAACAAAATAATTTTTTCACATAAAATATTTTCACAGTAAGGTGAATATGTCACCCTGTGATAAAAGGAATTTTGGCTGTGTGGCAGCTAAAAATAAACAGAAAAATTAAGGGTGTAAATTGTGACATTTTTAACTGTCCAGGTAAAGGACTACTCTGGAGCAGCCTTGCTGGCTTGTCAATTGAATTGAATTTCCTTTCTGATTCTAATACATGAAATCAGAAAACATCTAAATCTGTGGTTTGTATGTGTGTATGTTTCTGACATTCCGTTCATTATTGCAAATAAGTGTGACGCAGAGGGCAGAGAAGCTCAGACAGATAACACCTATTTGTCTTTTGTTTATAGCCAGTGGCCAGTCCTTTTCCTCAGATGCTTGCTTAGGGTGGAGAGCAGCAAATAAAAAAATCATGTCAATGAAGTTAAGGGTTATGTAGATGTTAATATACATTTCTTCTGAAATGTAGTGGAGCTGAGTTTTTGGTAAAACCTTATTTGGCAGGAGAGGAGGCAGATGATGTAATAGCTCAGTCAGTCAATATATTTTATTCAATAGCAAATTTCTCACTGTGATTTGTTGGGAGGAAATGCTGTTCTCTGACTTTATTCTGATAAGGAGTTCACCCAGCTGGTTCAGAACATCTTCAGTATGCAACAAGTATAAATTAATTGAAATTCAGTCATGAAATCCAGTCTTGACTCCAGCACCTGTCTGACTTCAGGGGACAGAAAACTTCTCTGATGGTGTTTGGGCAGTGGGTGAAAATACTAGTGAATGTCAGTCTTGTGAGTTGCGTGATGCACTTGTTGAACTCAGTGCAGGCTAAACTGATGATTTCTGCTTGTTTTGCACACTTTGGATCTGTACAGCAGCATGGAGTCTATCAGTCCTCCTGGTCTGGACTAACCCTTCCAGCTGAAGGGGCATATCAGTCTACTTCTGTTCAAACTGATGACAGCTACCCATTTTTAACCTCGCACTTTAGCCAACCAGCTGCCATATATTAGAGAACCACAGAACCAGTTAGGTTGGAAAAGACCTCTGAGATCATCATGTTCAACCTCTGACCAGACACCACCTTGTCAACTAGACCATGGCACTGAATGCCACATCCAGTCTTTCCTTAAACACCTCCAGAGTTGGTGACTCCAGGTCCTCCCTGGGCATACCACCCCATATGACTTAGTTGTGTAAGTCTTTTCTGTCTATATCTTCTTGGCAGGGTTTTCAAAAAATATTTTTCATGCTCCAGGATTGTGGGAACTGCTTTTTTTATTGTTTTGGTGGTTTTTTGGCATTTTTGTGGATACAGTAAGTACAGAGTGGTTCCATGCTTGTTAACTACTTAAAAGATGAGTAGAACTCAAATGATCCTCTTAATATACATGTTTTTAAGCAATGTTCTGTAAGGAAATTTCTTTCTTATTCTCATAAGAATGTGAATGGTTCCACTTCAGTTAATCTAGTTTAAAATTACATTCTTTTGCATCAATATATACAAATATACACACACATACATATAAATGAATACACATTAAAGAACTGCATCATCTTAAGACAAAAAGGTAGCACATCGTAAAATTATTATTTTTAACTGATGCTAATAACTAGTACATTTTACACACTCAACTATGTTAATTGATAGGGTGAGACTATGAGCTAGCTGAATTTCATTTGAGAGACACTGACATGTGAGCACAGACACTCTGCAGTGGTCAGCACACGGGTAGCAAGTGGAACAAGATTTGAACCTACTGTGCTAGCTGTACTGCTAGAGTACACAAGGGTCCAATGCATGGAAGCAGTGCAGGCTCACTGCATGTGCCGCCTCTATATTTGGGGAGGCCTGGGATGTCTTAATGTCTGGCAGCCACAGAAAGCAGTTGCTTTGATCAGGCTGTCAGGCATGTGCAAAGTCCTGTACAAATGGCCAAACTGTAATTTCAATTTGTTCAAAGTTTCTGTGAAATAAAAGGATTTCTTGGGGGAAGGTGGTGCATATGGGTTACATGTGGTTGTCCCCTACTAAGCCTCATCTCCTTTTTAAGACTTGATGCTTTGAAACACACAGGTGGGTGTCATCTTGTAGGTTTTATGAATTTGAAAAGCAGTTCTCCGTGTAAAAAGGGGGAAATATCTGATCTCTCTTAGGGGTAGGTAATTCATAATTCCTAAGGGCTGCATTTTGTAAAAGTTTTCAGAAATTTCACAATAGTATCAGTTGTTTTCAGCTAAACTGATTGCGAGAAATTGAGCAATAGGAACCAATTTTTATCTGTTGAAGCAGCTAATACCTGAGAAATCAGTTTATGCATTATTTATTGGTAAGGATGATATACTTCAGATATTGTAGTAATATCATCCAGTGGAAACTATCACCACTTGTGCTGCACATTCCAGAGAAGAATTTTTTTTCATAATTTGACGGGTTTTTTTCCTATGGCACATTCCTTAAAATAAATTACACTAGCAAGAAGAGAGGAGAGTAGTAGTAATCAGCTGCGCTGTCCTCAAAGCAGTTCTTCAGCATTCTGTGTAAATGATGTGTGTTATACAGTAGGCTGATGGAAACACATCCTTGCCCATCTATCAGATTTTCAACAAAGAAATCATGCATGTTTTAAAAACTCTGAGGTTGCTTAAACGTTTTCTGTTAAGGTTGCATCTGGCTGATATATTTATTTAGACTGACATGATCCTTTTACTCTATAACATAAAGTTATTTTTATGTGATGAACTGCTGGATCCTTCATCTGATCTTCCTATTTCATATCATGCAGTATCGGGTATTATCATAAATTAATGTATATCAAATTAATGTATATCACAGTCAATTGGAATTGTTTGTGATGGACTAGAGCTCTGACTAGTCTAAAGGAAACCCAGAAGGGTACAAGCCCTTCCCACAGAAACATCTAACTCTCCAGATTGCCTCTCAGAAATCTATCTGATATTTTTGTGTCATTTTACATTTTTCATGGCAGGCTTCAGTTAGTTCTGACAGCAGGAAACAGTCACTGGCTAATACTATTTTAGTATGAAGACCTTTCTAACATAATGAAAACATTATCTTTCTTTGTAATCATGACACAATCTTCAGTCTTGAGTTTCCTCTTGCAAGGTTAGGCATCTAAAATTAGTTACTTGCAGAATAACTTTAAGATTGGCCTGATTTTCTCAGCTGGCAAACATAATCTGTGTAGCCACTGTACATTTCACAGGGCAAACTGAATTTCACAGTATAAGAAAACACAAGTACTGAGTTGATTTGGAGTGGCCCACAGTGACACTGGCAGGTGCCTGTGGCAGTCTGGATTGGAACGGGAGCACAGGGGCCCTGCAGGTCTGCATCTAGGCAGGCCAGCACAGAGGAAACTTGTGCTTTCCTAAGATGGATAACTCAGTCACAGTTATCCCAGGAAACTCTTCACCATGATTGGTAATATGTCCTTTAGGGATATCTGGGTTTAAACTAACTTGGTTAAGCACTGGGATCATATGCCAAATACTTGACTATTGAATTCTTCAATTTCCTTTATGTCTATGTATGCCTGCATGACGGGTGGTTGCCAAGTGCAACTAAATATAAACAAACCTGACAGGATATGTGTCCTGTAATTAAAGTTTCAGTGGCACTCCTGGCAGTTCTTCTTCAACTTTTCTTTTATCCCTTTCAAATACCTGCTCCTCTGCTTACATGTAGGCCTTGTGTTAAATATGAATCCCCTCTTACTTCTGACCCTCGAATTTTGGAAGACAGAAGTGACTCTAGTCTTGCAAAATATGAAGACAGATGGACATTGTTATGCAACGCATGGAGAGGGGAGCTCCTCTTTTTCCTAAAATAGTAGAAATGGCATTAGAGGCAGGGAATACGAAATAACTGATTTTGTCTCTTCTTCAGATGGAAGGAAAATATTTGGACGAGGCAAAAAAGAATAATCATGGTAATTTCAAAATCTTTTCTTAATCACAAAGAAGGAAATATGTTAAAGGAAACTGGTAATAAGAACAAAAAATAAAGTCTGAAGTGATATATGACGTATAAGTAACATATAATTCTCATCAGGAGAAATGCTCTTCTCTTTTGTATGCTACTGGTTTCAGGAAATAATCATACCATTAAGTTTCCAGCACACTGCAGGTTCAAGCTTATGATGAGAAATTTAAACTGGGGCTTTCTTATCTGGCTTATATTTGCCATGTGAAAGCAGCTATAAAACCTACCATGTCCTGTGTGACTCCTTTGGGATGAATGGACAGTTTAGGCTGCAGTCTGGTCTGTTGCAGAATACAGAAGGTGTTTAATGAATAATTCTAGTTAGTCCCTAACCATAATCTGTATTTTCAAAGCAGTTTGATCCCTATGAGGCTTGAGCTGCAAGTGAGATATCTGCTGGCTCGTGTTACACTGCAGTAGCTCTAATGGTCAGCCACTACAGAAACAAGTGAAGAGTTCAAACCAAAACTATGTCTTTTGCCGTTTCATTTATGGTACCCTTCCTTAAGGAAAAGTAAAATAATGTGAGATGGTATTACTTATTTGTCAGAAGAATTGTAAAGGGACTTCAAATTGCATTTGGAAGACCTCTTTCAAAGTCCATACATTAAAATTCTCCCTTAGTTAAAATTTTCTTCAAATCTTGCTATTTTTCCAGAGGTTTTTCCTTTTCCAACTTAAACATTATTTCCTTTTCTTTCCTTCGATTTTTCTAAAGCACAGAAAATGAAATTGAAACTTCATCTACATTACTGTTGTTGAAATATTCTGTATTTAATATTTATTTATGGTTTTCCAAAAGTAAAGCTGATTCAGCCTTTAAATGGTGTTACGTGTAGGTCTCTATGCCTATAGAACCTATGAAGGTGTTTTTAAAGACATCTGGAAGAATGCATGGTTAGGTTGATTTTTTTTGTGGGTCTCAGTGTTGGTCAGTCTGGAATGTGTGAAGCTCAGTTTCTTCAGAGGTGTCACTTTAGATGCCATTAAAATGCTCTTTAGTAACTGCAGAAGACAAGTGAGGGCTTGAATATCCTTCAGTTTTTGACCATGGCTGCAGCATTTCCTTTCAGATCCTGAGGATTTAATTCAAATATGAAAGCATTATTATTGTGATTAAGTGCAAAATGTGTTTTAAAAGCTACTCACAGCTAGCTTTTAAAATGCAGTCATATTGTGTTACTCTTACAGGATTTCTTTTGCACATCAGTATGCTATATTCATGTTATACTAATTACTTATTGTTACATTATAATGACTGTTGTTATTCACTTGTATATGTTGTCCATTACTTTTTCAAAATTTCATCTCTCATGGATAGAATTTTTTACAGCATTATGATATAGTTATTTAAGTACTATATTTAAAACTAGCACAGAATAGCATAAATAGCACAGAACCCATGAAATGGATTTTTAATAAAAGATTGTGTTTTATTTAAATATCACTTTTTTAAAAAGTTTATCATGAAAGTAAGAAACTTTATGAAAATCTATGGCACTGCTACAATGGATCATTTAGCAAACAGTTTGTTTTTCTGTTGTTTGGATTGCTTGTGAATAGTTTTTATATTTTTTTCTCTTCTTTTTCCCCTCAGATTCCTGTGTTCAAAACTATCCACTGGTTCATCCTTAGTTTTAGTTTTAAAATTATCAGTTCACAGTGAAATTAGAGCTGTCCTTACTTCTGCTGAAGACAAAGTGACATGAGATGTCTTTCCTCCTGTATCAGGTGGGAGAAAGCAATGGCCACTTTGTGCTGAAGAAAAACCCCAGGAGTCAGCAGAGCACATTCAACTGTCATACAGCTATAAAGTGGTATGAAATATAATATGCCACAGCTTTTAGTCCTGTAATATAGTCAGCTAAAGCACTTGAATCTCATCAGGGCTAAACCTAATTCCATGCAGATGAGCATGCATCAGCTGTTGTTTTTGGCTTCAGAATTCGGGTGCTTTAGGAGGAGGGTCAGCCTGCCACCATAAGCGTTTATGTTACAAACACAGAACTGACTTTTCACAGGCGTTCTTGAGTATTTACTTGGAGGCAATTTCACCTGTAGAAAAAAAATTAATTGGAATACTTATTTTTGTAGTCTTCTCCAGTTGTGTAAATATGGAGGAAAGTGTATTTCAAGTCTGCTAATGGATTTGGGCTTATAAGAACAGACTATTTTTCTTTATGCTTTGGGGGCAGCTGAGAGGAAACCCTCTTTTAGTAACCCTTTAGTGGAAGAAATGTAAAATAGAATGAATTCTCTTTTTTCCTCTCTGATTTTATACTGTGTTGCTGAGATGAATTGTCTTTTCTGTGATTTCCATGCTGAAAAAAGAAGATTCCTTAAATTGATAGAAATGAAAAATTAGTGTGGCTTTATAACTTTGTGATTATTTTATGATTTGTTTTACTTTTCTGCTCTGATTCATTTAATCTTTAATCTCTTTTCCTTTAAATCCCCCATTAATTTTGTTTAATGTTTTCCTGTTTAGAAGATCCTTTAGGAATGCTTTACAACATCTCCATTTTTGTCCACCCCTCCAATACTTTATGGCAATGTTTGTGGTCATGCATTGAGATAAGTAATTACTTAGTAATTACTTTTGAATGCACTTATGTGTCTCATGATACAAAATCAACACTTCTTAGTTGGAGAAAAGTCAAATTGGCCATGTTCACAATTATCCAGCAGATTTGAACTTTTGTCAAAGTACGGCATATTCAGGAAGTAAATTCTAATAGGATTATCATCTCAAATGTTATTCTGACCTTTTATAAATAAAAGGCCTACACAAGTTATTTTCCTACCCTTGTAAATTTAAAAAAAAAAAAAGGACTGTTCTCTGCCACTGAGGTCAGTGAACACAACAGTGTCTACTTTATTGTTCAGCTGGACATACCTTCCAAAACAGGGTGGCCACATTAAAACTGGATTATCCTATCTCCCAAACACTGTTCATTAAGACAGAGAATCATGGGAGATGCTAGCTGTGCTGCAACAAATGCCAGGAATTGTTCTAAACAATGGAACACTGTAGTTAGTTGAATTTCAGTGTCTGTCTGGGAGCAAGCACTTACAGAATCATTAGTTGCAGTCAAGGGGACTGACACAAAACATCTGGTTTTGACTGGGATAGAGTTAATTTTCTTCTCAGTGGCTAGCATGGAGCTGTGTTTTTTTGGATGTGTGCTGAAAACAGGGTTAATAATATAGGAATTGTTATTGCTGAGAAGGGCTTACACAAAGCCAAGTCCTTCTCTGCTTTTTCGTACAGCTGCACTGGTAAGGTCTTTGGGAGTGTCTGGGAGCTTGTGAGGGCAAACAGCCAGGGCAGGTGACTCCAACTGGCCAAAGGGATATTCCAGACCGTATGACATCACGCTCAGGATATAAAGTGTGAGGAAGAGGAAGGGGTGTTTGTAGTGATGGCATTTATATTCCCAGGTCACTTTATGTGTAATAGGGCTCTGATCTCCTGAGGATAGATGGCTGAATGCTTGCCTGTCCTGGGGAAGCAGTGAATTAATTCCTTGTTTTGCTCTGCTTGTGTGTGGCTTTTGCTTTCCCTATTAAACTGTCTTTATCTCAACCCATGAGTTTTCTCACATTTACCCTTCCAATTCTGTCCCAGATCCTGCTGGTGGAGGACTGAGCAAGTAGCTGAGTGAGGACTGGCTGCTGGCTGGGGTTAAATCTTGTCACCATCCAAACCCGCTGCCAATGCAACATTGACCAGTGATGTTTTCCCCAGGAATACTGCCCAGAAGCCTCAGGTTGTAGGAATGTCCAATGGCCCTGTGGGTACTGAGCAGCTCAACAGCAAAAAAACCCTCTTGGGATCCACAAGTGAGACATTCTTCCCTCATTATTTTAAGGCCTGCCATGTTGACGGTACACAGCATTTGCCTAACGTGAATAGCAGAAGGAGTCACGACATGAAACAATGGCAGCCACTTTTGCCTAGGATAAAGTACGAAGAAGTACTGAATGTGTGTGGTTTTCTTAAGGAGGAACCTGAAGGTAACAGCATTACACACAAGACTGGAGATGAATTCAGTCTTCCTCTCTGTCTGAAAAAATTTAAGTATTTCTTGCTCCAGGTAAGCAAATATCTTCCAGACTGTCTCACAGCTGCTCAATGATTGAATAGATACCATTTAGTCAGAGTATGTGAAAATAATGTAACATTTTTTGGACCAGACAGAGAGAAATAAAAGATCAACTGCCATATGAAAAATTGTCATCTAGCATTTTCAATAAAGACTCTTTTTGTCTAGTTATAATGCATTGTAAAACACAGATGCTTGGAACAGTGGCTTTGAGAAGCTATGTGCTTCTCAATTCCATCACTTTCTCCAGTATCTTTGTGGTTAGGACATTGCATGAGGAAAAAGAAACGTAACCTTAATTTAAACAGTGATTTAAACTAGAATCTTCTGCTTCACAGGAAATGTTCCAACACATTGAGCAAGAAAGGGAGATAGGAAGAGGGTGAAACAGTGACCATTGTGTTTGCAAGAGAAACCTGGACCTTGCTGTGTTTTTGAAGGAGCTTTGGCATCATTTTGCAGAAAAAGGTCAAAGCTAATCCTAACTGGAAGGAGGCATGTCTGTTTGACCTAACACTGTCTATCTCTGTCCTAAAAAGGACACTTCTATCCTCTGTCTTCAGCAGTGTTCATTGTTAACAATGATTTGCACATAGGGAATTGCATTCTGAGATGTCCATTTCTTTAAGAATAAAGAAGTTTCATCAGTAGATGTTATTTGGTTTTGACTATTAGAATTGAAAAAATCTATGTAAACTACCCAAACCAAGGAAGGTTTCCCATAAAAGATGAAATTCATACATGTTTATTGCTAGCTGCTTATGTTATTCAAAAGCACTACAGATTTTGAGAATTGGTAATGTAATAACATGTTTAGAACAGTCCTAATGTTATTTTTGGGGGTTTGGATAACTCATTAGATGAGCATGTGTGTTACATTTGTATTAACATGTCCAAATTAGGCCCAGCAGTCATTATCAGTCATTTCAGCATCTCCCTGGCCATTCAGTTGATCATACAGACAAGCTTTTAAAAAGACTGTCATTATTTAATTTCTGCAAAAGCACCTTGTGTACTTTGATATTTAAATATCAATGGTCTCTTTTGTCTTTGGCAGGCTGAAGATGCTTCACCTGAAAGGTGCTTCACATGGACTTTGTTAAAGTGTCTTTACCATGAAGGTCTTTCACAACTTCATTGTGTCAACTGCTACATTTTTAGGAGAATAATAATAATTTAAAAATCTGTACATCCTGAGAAACTTTTTTGGCTTTTAATGTATGTCTTCTTAGACAAAGAACTTTTATTGTCATTTTTTTGTCTCATTTTTTTCACAAAGTCAAAGCATAAAATCGTGTTCTTTCAAAAGCAATATTTTTTAATTTCCTGGACTAAGTTTTTAAAGACACAGATTATGCCTTTTACCCTTAAGAGGTTATAATGATGCACTTTATCTCAGAAATACAGTCTGCATGATATCTGCTACCACATACATTACTCTTAGTTTATAATTGCAGAAAGTAAGGGGGAGTCATATTCTGTAGTACTAAAAATTATGCTGGAGGGAATGAGAGCATTCAGAAATGTTCTATGATCTGCCCAGACTCGGCATTTACTATGTACATCCGTCCTGTGTGTTCCACAGAAAGTGCATGCCAAGATAGAACCAGCTAAACAGTTAGTGTAATGCCATCAAAGCACAGTTTAATGCATCAAAGCAAAGAAAATGGCATCTATGCAATCAAAAGTGCAAAGGAAGACACTGTGAGAGAATGGCAAAAAATGGAAACCATTGGGGAAGAAGAACCACTACTACAGCCCATGTCCTGGAAACCTTCCAGACTCTGCCCTGCACATCATTTTTCTCTCCCCTTGTACTTCATGTGCCTGTCCACACTGTGCTTCCCTTCCTGATGGTAGGGCTGATGAAGAGGTCATGGGGAAGTAGGTACAAAAGGTAGGGATGGGATTGTGATGCTTTGAGATCACTGGGATTGTGATGCTCTGAGATGTACAGTGATGTGTAGAGGTGGTAAAGTTTGTGTTGGGGGGAAGAAATTGGAGTAGGCTTATATAATTAGTTTTCAGTTGTTAATATGATACTTGTGTGTGACATGAACTGTTTTCAATATCACTGGTTGATTCTATTTTACTTATGCTCTCTTAAGGTCATACTTTCCAAGTAGATTCCACAGTTTGTGCTAAATTGCTTAAATTGTCCAAATGTAAACCAGAAAAAGGTGAATAAGAGAGTAATTGCAACACACAGAAGGATACATTTTCTTTCTTAGCCAATCCTACTGCTGGGAAATTCAGTTCAAGCATGCAGGAACTATCCAAAAGGTATATTCTGTCCTCAGTAGACGATCAGAATAGTATAGATGACATTGCAGATGATACCCAAATCCACAAACAACAATGACGAAAAGTAAATCAGTGAATAATTGTTCCAATTTATGTTCTATTTCCTTTTAATGCTTGATGTTCCAAGTTAAAAATCTTCCTTTAGGTTCCTAAGACAACATATAGAGAAGGATGGGAAGACGGCTGCTACTTCAGGCATAGAATCTGCCTGGAGCACAGCAATCCAGCTTTTCTGGGCTTCTGCATAATTCTGCAGAGTTACTTTTGGAGACCACATATGCTCAAATAGCATTCCAAGGTTCCATAGTTTATCCCACTGGTCAGCTCAGCTTCTCTGCTCTTTTGCTTCCTGGCACAATAGGTCTTGATGTCATGTGATGCCAAGCCTTTCTTTTCTGGTTTACCTGTCTCTTCCAATCTGTAACATTTAACCTCTGTCTCTTCACAGTGTCAAAATCCACTTTTTACCCCGAAGTACAATAGGATGCTTTTGTAGTGATACAATGAATCCTTTCTTGTTCATCTGTTAGGTCCCTCTAAAGTTCCTGAGAACTGATTTAATTCTCTCTTCTGTCTCCTCAGCCAAATAAATGCTTGAGCTAGCTTGTGAGTTTCATGGCACAGTGAAACAAAACAGATGACAGACTGAAAATTGAATGCATGGTATATCTGTATCTTAAGTATCTTATGCATGAATTTAAAACATCTCTTATGAATTTAAAACTACTATGCCACATAAACAGTGCTTGCATTTGCATATTTATTAAATTTAGAGCTGGATTTGAAGAGCAGGTCATTCTAAGAACAGGGACATGATTTCAGAAGAAAACACTGTTTTGCCATTGCCTGCAGGGAATCCTGATCTTGCCAGTATTCATTATTTGGTCTTAACAAATAAACCATTTATTATCTTTGTGAGGTTGTGTCAGAACTAATCAACTAAACCGTGGCCTGCCAAGCAAGCATGGGCTGCGTAGTATCATGAAACACTGCAAGCATGATCTGTTTTGCAGAATATGCCTATACCATGGCAATGCTAAATTGTGCTTCAAAAACTTCTCCAACAGGAAAACAAAACAAATAAACAAACCCAAACCACAAAACAAAAAACAAAAAAACCCACCCCCCCCAAAAAAAAGGAAAAAAAAAAGAAAAAAGAAAAAAAAAAAAAAAAAAAAAAAAGAAAAAGAAAAAGAAAAAAAAAACGCAACAGGGACTACATGTCCAAAGTCCATGTCCCTCTACTTAGCAGCCCAAGGTAGTGACTACCACTAAAGATACACACAAGAGTATGTAAAAGAGCGCGTAGGATAAGGATAACTGACCAATAACTGACCAATGCCAATCTGCAGCCAAAAAAGCAAATAAGTTGAGCACATTGATTTGAGTGGGAACTCCCTGTTCGACACACACAGACCTGGATGAGGCTGTTCCAGTTCACCACAAGAGCTTGTCCACTCTGAAAGCCAAATGTCCCAACTCCTATACAGAGAGCTGAGTTATGTACGCAAGAGAAGTTTCTTTCTTTTTGATGACTGAGCAACCCTTCATCAACCCCTTAAGGGCTCCATGACATACTTCAGGTATAACAAGTTGAAGGACAGATAAAATACCATAGAACAGAAGAAGGAACAAGAATACTACTTTCGTTAAAATAATTCTGTTTTACTAAAACACTAAGAAACTAATGATGAGACAACTTTACTACTATTAGTAGTTTTGCAATTGTGTGGTGGAAATATAAATAGTAATAAAAAACGCAGTAATAAAAAACAATCATAAATTTAAGTCTTTCCATTATCTCATACTTTTAAGCTTAAACTTATATTCCAAATTGCTTAACAGCTATATTTCCTTAAAGTGTGCGGAACATTTCATGAAACCTTTTATTGTCTAGAGAAAGATTATTGGCTGTGTGTCTAATCTTGATTGGTTAATAATCAAAAGCTGTTAAAGAAAATCCCTTTGATGGTATTCCACATCTTAGGCAGAGGAGTATAGTTCCCATTTACAGTATGTGATTTATCCTGAGGAGAGATCAGATGGACTATTTGTGCTTTGCTGGATCATGTAATTAGGTTATGTTTTGGTCAATAAGGAAAAGCTGTTTTGACAGTTAGATTTGTAGTCTGTTTATCACAACTGTGGTATAATACCATTTACATTTGCAGGTAGACATAAACAATAATAAGTGTAGGGAAATAAATAATAATTGTAAAATATCCCTTAGATTCAAATGGAATCTGAGTCTTGAGTCTGACTTCCACATGGAAGACATCTTGACTTCTGTCAAGAAAGACACTACTTCTTCACAAAGCACTGAAAAGCTGTCTCCTCTGGTTTAGTGAATGCATCTTTTGCATTTTCAGTTTAAGCTGGTATTTTAACAATCTACATTTCTAAATCACTGGTGGCGAGATATCTGTGAGCACATACCCACAAGGTATAACTCCAAGACTATTCCTGTCAGTGACAATTTATCTCTTCAAACTTTGTGTCGTCATGTGGGTTCTGGGTCTCCCATGAACGTGAAGAGTATTTTTATTATGTTGGAAAACGGAAGTTAGGTTTAATACCTTACTGTGACCGCATAGTATCAGGACTCACATTTAAGTGCTGCAGGGGGGTGAGACACGCTTTTTACCCTGCATTGCTGTCTGTGGTTAGCTGTGCCGTTCCCAACATTCTGGGCCCCAGGGGAAGGAACCCCGTGCCCCTGCACTCCGCGGGGCAGCGAGGCCTCTGCCGGCTCCGTACTGCCCTGCTCTCCCTGGGGTTTCKGCAGCGGAGACCTGCCCCGGCCAGGAGCTCCCACCTGCGTTCCGCCTCCCGGCCGTGCCCGGCCCTGCGGGGCGCTGGGGCGGAGCAGGACCCGGCCCGCCCCGCGGAGCCGCAGGTAGGGCGGCCACGCCCCCCGCCCCGATCCCGTCCCGTTCTGCCCGGAGTCTCCACGCCCCGGCGCTGGCCGATGGATCCCGAGGCGGCGGGGGACGAGCTGTCCCGTTTGCGCGCCCTCTTCCTGGCTTGCGACGCCAGCGGCTCGGGCCGCATCGAGCGGGAGGACTTCGCTGTTCTCTGCGCCGAGCTGCGGGTGCGGCCGGCCGAGGCCGAGGCCATCTTCCAGCGCCTCGACAGCGACCGCGACGGGGCCATCACCTTCCCGGAGTTCGTCCGTGGCTTCCGTGGCGCCACGCGGCCGCAGCGCGGTGGCAGCGAGCCGGCGGGCGAGGACATGGAGGAGGAGGAGGCATCAGCGGCTTGGGTCGCCTCGGGGCTGGAACARCCCTGGAAGGACTTCGAGGTGCGGCTCGGGGACGAGGCGAGGTACATCCCCAGGTAAGGTCTGGMCCCGCCCGCTCTGTCCCACCTCGACCCGGCGGTGGGAGCGGGTCCGCGGCTCCGGGGTTGTTGGGCTGAGCCGTGGGCATCCCGGCCCCGCAGCTGCYGAACTGGCCCCGCCGTCCTGCGGGGCGGGAACAGCCCTCCTGGCGGAGCAGGCGCTGATGCAATCCCAGTTGGGGAATGGCGGATTAAGTGCCTCACCCCTCGCGCCCCGCGCCTGCAGGTGTAGAGAGCCCTCCTCACACCTGCTTCCTGGCTGGCGTGGTTTCCAGTTCTGTTCTTCCAGCGGGCTGCCGCTCCTGGCTTCCTCTGCTCTGCCCTGCCCTGCCGGCGAGCCACGTGGGAAAGTCAGGCTGCTAGAACGCACGAGTTGTGAAGTTCTTCCGCCTCCGCAGGAACTTTCTGCCTGTGCTATTTATTCCCCGACTAGCCCCCAGCATTTTTCTTCCAGCCCTGTCAATCTTTTCCTGGTGAAGGCTGACCTGCAACATCGTTGCCTCCCCGTTAACGGTGTTGGTACATACAGCCCTCGGTCTGATGAGCTCGCTGAAGTTTGTGAGAGTCTTTGTCCCCGGTCTCAGTGAAGTGAAGGCAACCAATGGCATCTTGGTTTGAGATTAAACGCGTTTACCACGGGTCTGTCAGACGGGGCTGGTTCCAGTGTACAGAGACACATTTTGGTGACTCTCAGGAATCCGCCTGAAAGCTGAGGTGCTCGACATTAATATGAAAATGTGGGCTATAGAAAGTACAGAGTGATTCTGCTTAATTATAAAATTGTAATTTATAATGGAAAACAAGTAATCTGAGTTTCAGGACTTGGTAGCTAGTCAAGGGAGTTTAAATAAGTCATGTATGTGAATATATCTYTATGTTGTCTCTATATAGTGCTCCTTAAATTCCTACCTATACCGATCATTTGGTTCCAGTCGTTTCAGAAATGTGTTTGGATTATGAGGTGAAAAGTTTCTTCAGAGAAATTTTCAGTTACTTAACCTACTACTCATGTGCAAATCTGGAGTCAATTTTCTTTTTTTTTTTGGAGTAATACTCTTTAGTCTTATTGGACTACCCCATTTCAGACGRATCAGTAAATTCGTACATGTCTGTCTTAATTTGTTCATGGTGCTTTCCTTGTTAAACACTTGCTTTCACTTGAAAGAGAACAAGAACAAAAGACTGAAAGCTKGCAGACAGAGTTAATAAGCTGAAGTCAGAAACTCAATAGGAGCTGAAAAAAAMCCTGACTCATAAACAGTGGTAACTTGTAAAAGCATCTGTCTCCTCTCGGTAATAGTTCTGTTTCAGTATCTTGGTATCTTGGTTACTGTTTGCAGCAGCAGTTTCAGTACAGTCTAACTGAATATCTAAAAAGATAATATTAAGGAAGGGGAACAGCTTTAATTGGCTCCACTATGCAGACATCTGGTAGTTTTGCAAAACTCATCATGACATAATGTAATCTGTGTTACAGTTCTTTTACATAAAAACTGGAACCAACTAAGATTTGATGGTTAATACTATCAGGTAGGCAGTAATTTGATGTCAATGTTTCCTATTCAGGTTTAGATTTGAACGACCTTCATAGTTGGCTGTATTTATTAAGTGTGAGTCAGTGTCAACTGAAAAACAGTGTTTCCTTTGTTTTTTCTCTCTCCTGTCCTGAAGTGCTAGAAGCAGGTCTGTTTTACAGCTCAACTTTTTTTCCATTTGCAGCTCACATCTTTTTCTGTAGAAACATGTGTGTAAGGTTTTTTTCATGTGAGTAGTCCCACTAAAATCATTAGGACCACTTACATGAGTAATGAATATGCTGAAAATCTTTGAGGAGTCTTAAGCAGAAGAATATAAAGTACAGGCTGGACTTCAAAAAATATATTTTTTTTTTGTTTAAATTATTTGATTTGTTTTAGTTGTTTGTCATTTCAACTTTTTATTTGGGAAAGGCAGTAGTTTGAAAACTAGAACTGTGTTGGAACACACCTCCATCTTCAATGCTATAAAAGAGTTGGTGTCCTTATGTTGTATTTTATTGCTCTTCATATATTTGTTGTGACATTGATATCTGTGAGAAAAGTAATTACAAAGGAGAAACTCCTCAAAGCCAGATGAGTGCGGTTGGCAATCCGTATTTTTTAATCTCAGTTGTGTGGTTTTTATCTCAATCATTTTGGGGTTCAGTTACTCAGAATTCTGTGCCTTGTGGCCGCAGACTAGCAAGACAG
The DNA here is from genome assembly GCA_003546035.1 of Mixornis gularis. Classification (NCBI taxonomy): domain Eukaryota; kingdom Metazoa; phylum Chordata; class Aves; order Passeriformes; family Timaliidae; genus Mixornis; species Mixornis gularis. Next base: position 1,467,977 of record QVAJ01000151.1, on the reverse strand, counting down.
AAGACGCAAGTGCTTTGATGTTATTGGAGTTCATGCATAGCAAATGCAAGTAGTGAGAAAAGGGTTGAAGTCAGGAGAAAATGCTGCAGTAAATACTTGTTGTCTTTGTCACTCCTCAGCTTGAGTGAATACCCATGGAAATCACAGGGAGAATTTTCATGATATGCATGGTTCTGTCTCCATTTCAGAAACTAGAAGTTCAGTTGCTGTGACCGAACTTTTTAAAAGCATAAATAAGCCCCCATAACAAGGTGTGAAACCCACTAAGAGATCTATACCCTGGTCTAGTCCTCAGTATAGTAGTAGGCATTTAGTGCAAAATTATTTTCTGCCAGATACTAAAATAAGCATATATTACAATAAACATATTTTGAATTTAATTACTTGTTTGAAAATGGTAATTTTGTTATGGGATGGACCATACCTCTGCAGTTTGGTGTATCAGTTGCACAGTCCTTTTAGATTATACTTCAAAAGATAAGTGTGTGTGAAGCTGTGCTGAAGCTGAGGTTTTATTGTTTGGAGTTGAACAGGCAGAGTCACATTAAAGAGTCTCTTTACAGCCTTGCTTCTTTCCTCCTCACCTGAACAGATTTTTTTGACAAAATTAAGTTAGATTTCTTAGTAAGGTGGTTACTGTGAGCCAAAGGATTGTATGCCTTAGCCTTTACTTGTGCTTGAGCATTTTGCCTCTATGAAAAAAAAAAGTGGAAGATCTTTCCAGGCTGATAATGTGAAGTCAAACTTTTGTGGAATTTTACAGAGGGTTGGTTTTTTGTTTGTTTGTTTTTTTCTTGTTGTTGTTTTGTTTTGTTTGTTTTTAATTTCATTTAAAATTCAGCTATGCTTCTGCATTGTTAGATTTAATCAGGAATAATGAGTAATTAAACATAGAATTATGCAATGCCTTTAGTTTACATATATATATAGTGAATTGCCAGCTGGAGAKCTGTTTTATTGAGAAGTCAGCAATGTTTGTAAGTATATTCTTCTAGGAAGTATTTGCAATGGTACAGGAGTGGACAAAAAAGACACCTTTTTTGTGCTCCASTGCACTGCCGTGCTGGAAATGTTTAGCCCCTGATGGTGTTATTGGATGTTGCATTTTTTCTTGTGGCCAATCTCAGTGGCAAGGCTGAGAGGTTCCCTCCATGCTCCTAATAGACAGATGTGTTCCTTTAAGCGTGTGGGAATGTCTCCCTGCTGGCAGTCCTTTTCTGTTCCTCAGTCTGAGCAAGGAGAAATCTAACATCCTCTGACACTATAAGAGAAATCCTGTASTTAGGAAGTTATGATATTTCTCTCTCTGTAAATTACAGTCAACTTTCTGGAAAACAGATTTTTAAATTTTGGTGTGAAAGACTTCAGTCAGAAAGAGCAAAGGCTTGGGACTGTCCAAAAGACTGAGCCCTACCATGCAACTTTTRTGCAATACAAATACTGCAAATTGGATAATCTTGGAAAATGAGCTAAATTAATTAGAGCATGAATAGGTGGATTAATCAGAAGCAGAAACTTTGTATCCCTATTTCRAGTTAAGTCTGCTGCCTCTGAGAGGCCTCATGCTCTGTTGCTTTGCTTTTTAGTCTTTGGGGTTTTGACTGTGTGCCTTGTACTTTCCGCCAAACTGACTATTCATCAGAGTCAGATTTCAGTGCTTACTGATTGTGAGATTTTGTGCCTCATACAGTTCCAAAGTCTCTTAATGTGATTATGATAACAGTATGTCCCCAGTCATGTCATCTGGACCTGCATAGAAAATATCAGGGGGATGTGATAAGGTGAGAAAAGCATGCTGTTCTTAATGTCAGCTAGTTAAACTGCTGTACTAAAGCAAAGAAGAGAAGCTCTGCTGTATAAAAAACCCGTCCAAAACCTCTCATGCTCTTGCTATCATGAACTAGGATAGATTTTTGCCAAAGTCAATATAGAACACAGTGTTAACTTTTGTCAGCAATTCGCGTTTACTTCCATGAGATGATGAGCCATGATGTCAGAACTGGAGAGGTTTCCTTGGAAGTTGAAGCATGTTCCCTGGAGAGGGGATAAAGGCAAATCCTGAGGAAAAACAAATGCTGTGCTCTTTCTTTGCCACAGTGATGGAGAGGGGAATCTTCTTCTGTAAGAATGTTTCCTTGTCTTTTAATACATTTCTTGAGAGGGTTTGAGAGATGAGCTCTGCCGGAAGTCTGACAGATGCCTTTGTGTGAGGTAAAAGACTTTCTGAACTACCTTAAGTTTTACTGCTCCTCTGTTTTTTGCTTTAATTAAAATGGCATCTGGGCGAACTAACTTAAGAACTGTAGCATTCATTTTCCTGATTATTGTCTTGGTRTCATCATGTGATCATTTACCATAATGTCTTTGAGGTGTTCTCCTTTTCCACAGACTTCATCGTTCCCTGCCTGTCTGTCCCACAGTCTTTTCCACTGCTGCTTCACTGGCTCTAAATCACACCTCTAAGGGAACAGCATTCATGCTTTGGGAGCATTAAAAATATTTCCTCTGTGACTCAGACATTGACTGGGGGTTACCAATTTGATCATCTTCTTTTAATGCAGCCTGTTTCTAAAGGGGCAGATACAGAAAATGAAAAGCTAGCCTTAAAAAACCCATAGTGCTTCAAGTTGACAAATAGTTTGAATTTTACACTGTGTGAAAATTCTGTGTAATTTGTTCTTCCTTAAGGCGCTCTATCTAGAGAAAGTGTTAGGCATTCAGCTGTGACAAATCCTTTCCAATCTGTGTCATATTCTGTTGTTCTTTTCTGGACAGTGGCATATCCAATGTGTCTGCCTTTCAGAAAAAGGTACTTCTCCATCTCCTAGAGGCATACATAGGGTGCCAGTTTAAGGACCATTAGGTCTCCMGTGTAAGGACAATTATCAGATGCTTAATGCTTGAGCTTTGTTTTGTTCTGACCACGAAGCTCAGACCTTCCCAGCTCAGAMTACCTTATGCTTCATCTCTTCATGTCCGTACCAGAACAGAACTTCTACMTGTGATCAGAGCAATTTTACAAGCTGACCTACAGTAGAAAGGGATAATTAAAATAATGTTCTAAACCCAAATACTGCCCTTAGGGTCAGACCGAAGGTCCTGTGTAGCATAGCATGTTCTTTCTGGCGACTACATAGGGAGYACATGTAAGATACTGAGCAACTTTGGAGTTGTTATTAGTTGAAAAATTCCATCGTCTTCCTCTGAACTGTATTCAGAGTGTGGATTATTAGGCAAATGCTCGCTGTACAATCAGCAAACCAGAAATAATACTATGAATTGATAAGGATTAAAGGAAAATATGATACAATATAATCTAAGTATCTGATAACCCCAAAATCAGTGTTGTGGGTTTTGTTGGTGTAGRTATTCCTCCCTGCTTACTTCTTCTCCTCTTCTATTCAATCATAGTATTTTAAATCTATCATATTAGAAATTGCATTATAATCAGAGCAGTTTTATTTTTTGTATGAAGTTCTTGCAGGAACTCTCTGAAACCATGTGAATACTGTAACTTTGCTTAAGTTAACTCATGTGAAGCTGTGCAAATATTGACTAATTACTCTTACTGAGTACTAATTTTACAGATGGTTTATGCTATAAAAACTTTGAAGTGAGGTAAGGTAAAGCCAAAGCAGTCCTTGGCCACAATGCTGTACTATCTGTGGGTACTAGTGTTTGGTGTCTGCACTTTGCAGAAGCAACAGAAATAAAGGCATGCGTGATGAGTAGTGTAACCATAGTGCCAGATGAACAAAGTGACAGTTATTTTCATGCCATAYATTAAAAAGTGCTCTTTCTATGCATTAGTATTTGTGGATAACTTTAAGTTCCACGCTAAYACAGTTGTGTTAGCGTGGAACTTAAAGGTGTGCAGCTAAAGACACTGGAAAATGAATTTAGGATTTCAGGGAAATCCAGTTTTAAGGGCCAAGTCCAAGCATTTGAGATGAATTTTGCTGAAACATTTTGTCCAGCAAAAGGAGACACTACTTAAAGTAGTGTCAGCTTGGTGAAATCCATTTCAAAAGTCTTCTTTGACAATTAATTTTGAATAACTAATGAATTTGCAGAAAGAAATAGCATGTATTCAAGAGGAAGTGAGGACAAACAAATTGGGCAATATTCATTGAAGCTAATCTGCCCTGCCGCAGCAGTGTCACTGATATKCACCAAAGAATGTGAAAACAGAGGAATGATTAAAAATATATAAATAGTAATTTGGAACAAATAATCTTCAAATACTTACTGCATATTGATACAGAGTCTCCATAATTGCTGCTACCTTCATCATCGATTCATGGTTACTTGGAGTGACTAAATCACTGACAGTCTTTCTAATTCATGAAAGTGTATTACATCTTCCTGAAAGCATAAGTGAGGAAGTAATCCTGCTGATTTTGTTGCGTGACTTTGGTTTCTCATC
>QVAJ01000151.1:1413096-1463147 GCA_003546035.1 Mixornis gularis | reverse complement strand
GGAAGGGACCAACAGGGATCATCAAGGCCAACTCTTAAGTAAATGGCCCATATGGGTATTGGACCCACAACCTGGCGTTATTACCACCATGCTCTAACTGATGTCAGGTTTGTATATACTTTGAAAAGTATCACAGAATCACAGTTACGGTTCAAATGAACCTTCAGAGATCACCCAGTCCAACCTCCCTGCCAAGGCAGGCTCAGCTAAGAGCAGGTTATGCAGGAATCTGGCCAGGTGTGTTTTGAATATCTCCAGAGAGGGAGAAYCCACAGTGTCTTTGGGAAGCCTCTTCCAGTGCCCTGTCAGCCTCAGTGTAAAGAGACTTTTCCTCATGTTGAGGTGAAACTTTCTGTGTTTTAGTTTACAGCCATTGCTCCTTATCCTGTCACTGGGTACCACTGAAAAGAGTCTGGCACCATCCTCTTGGCACCCGCCTTTAAGATACTTATATGTGTTAATTAGATGCTCTCTCAGTCTTCTCCAGATGAAACAGGCGCAGCTCCTGCAGTCTCTCCTTGTTAGAGAAATGCTCCAGACCCCAAATCATCTTTGTGACCCTCTGCTGGATCCTCTTCAACAGCTCCTTGTCTCTCTTGTCCTGAGGATCCCCAGAACTGGACACAGCATTCCAGATGCGGCCTCACCAGAGCCAAGTAGAGATGCAACTCCCTCAACCTTCTGGCCGTGCTCTTCCCAATTCACCTCAGGATACCCTKGGCCCTCCATGAGGGCACTACTGGCTCACTGACAGCCTGTGATCCACCAAGAGYCCCACGTCCTTCTCCACAGAGCTGCTGTGCAGGAGCAACCCGATCTGCCCTGGCACTTGGGGTTGTTCCTCCCCAGGTGCAGGACCTGACACCTGCCCTTGTTGAATTCATTAAGTTTCTCTCTGCCCAACTCTCCAGCCTATCCAGGTCCCACGGAATGGCAGSAGAACCTTCAGGTGGATCASCCACTCCCTCAGTTTAGTGCCATCAACAAACTTGCTGAGGGTTACATTCTATTCCTTCAGCTGGGCTGTTAATAAGCAAATTGAACAAGAATTGTCCCAGTATTGATCCCTGGAGAATGCCACTGACTAGATGGATTCTGGAAATGACTTTAACTGTTTTTTAAATGCAAATCATTAATTGAWTAAATATATATTTGAGAAGTTCTTAAATGTTGTATTATTTGGCCCAGTTTGTAGCATCTGATGATCAGATAAATCTSTTTGTTATTGCAACTGTTTGTGAACATCAACATTACTCTTGAATACGTTTGAAAAAGGAATTGTGTGCATACATTGGAAGATATTTAACTTACTAAATACAGGGAAGCATTAGCCTTTGTAAAGGAAATCCTTTGCAAGACAGAAACATGTATGTACACAGAAATTTCTCAGGCATCAGTAAATCATTATCTCTTTGTGCTGCTTTTATGTTTCTCTGTCCCAAAATGAATGTCAACATTTCAGCTGGAAACAAGTATTATAATGTCCTGAAGTAGTTAAATTGTTTAAAAGGGAATTTGAGCTACAGTAACAGTTATGGTACTATTTTAATAAAGTGAGTTAGACCTTCAGTGGAGAAATCGCATAGAGGAAGCAGAATGTTTTGGCATAAAGCTGTGGAGTTGTTTCAAGTGGGAAAAAATGAAGAGAATRTACCCTGATTGTTGATATTACGTGTATGATGAAGGTATTAAATAGCACTACCTACACTGAAGATAGGAAAACTTCAGCTGTCTAACAAGGAGGATTGATTAATCAGAGTTCAGGCTTTCATTAGCAACAAAAAAGGGCGTATACTTGTGATGTTAGATATGGTGTTAGACTTGGACTTGCAAAACATTATTTTTGGTTGTATTTCTGCTTCTGATAATGTGTATTTCCTCATTACTGGCCTGTTTTCTCCCCCTTTCTAGACTTGMTCTTCTCTGTTCCTTTTTTTTTTCCATTCGGTTTTTAAGTTATTGAATACCTGTTCATGTTCTAGCATATGTCAAGTCTATGTCAAGCAGATTCAGTTTTCCTTAGGACAGCTAAATTTTGTTACAGAATATTTTCTGGTGTGTTGCCTAATGTAATCCAGGAATTGGAACGTAGCATGTAAAACAAAGGTTTGCGTGACATACCAGTAGCATGAACTGAAATCAGTGTTTTTTATGCACTGGACTTTGTCATAGTGGTTTGGCTCTTAGGCTATTCTTTTTTTGTTTGTTTGTTTGTTTTTTTGTTTTTTTTTTCTTTCCTCTTGTAAAGGTTCTTTGCTCTGACAATTATAACATTANCTTTCCTCTTGTAAAGGTTCTTTGCTCTGACAATTATAACATTATGCAATCTATGTAAGTGAGCCCAGATTAAATAGAAATCAGAATATAGTATTGSTGCTTTGAGGCAGCTTTTCACTATSAATTTCAGGAGAACTTTTAACAACTAAAATACCTACAGAAATGTTTTCTTTCCTCTTTATGAGTATATCTGCCATTTTTCACATGAGAGTCATATACAGAATTGACTTCTTATAACAACAAATTTATTTGGGTATAGACCAGAATAATTTGTCTGAAACTGAAGAGCTGTATTATTTTGYCTACAGCCCACCTCCCACTATGTCCTTCCCCTTTTAACTTAGGTAGTTGRCATTGATACCCATTTTCAAGCCTTATGCAACCTCCTGAAATCTTAGGTTTCTTCATGGATTATGATTGACATTACAGCAATCAAGAAACTTGAAGTACGTTGTAGGTTACACCAGTGGCATTCTCTTCACTACACTATGAATATAAGTAAAAAAAAAATTTCATTAGGCACTTTGGGTTTTTTTGCAATAGCTATATTAAAAGCAGAGAATTGAAAATGGTAAATGTAATTTAAAAGAATTTAGACATACTGTACTGAATGTTCAAAGCCTGTATCTAGCATGCTAAATTTTAAAAATAGGCAACRAGGGGAATATCTTAATTTGTAGTAAGTTTTTCAGACCTTTAATAGAACATTGTTCCAAGTAAGTGCATTAAAATGTGCATATCTTTCTTTTTCAGACAAGAGCAGGTTAGTGTTCTGTATCAGAACATACACATAGCAGAACCAAGATTAATCCAGCCATAYGAGCATGTCATTAAGAACTTCATCCAAGAGATAAAACTTCAAAGCATAGAGATGGAAACTCTGGCCATAGCAGTAAAAAGGTATAGTGAATTGTGTTTCTAATTCAGTTCTGTAGTTTCTTTTTTTTTTCTCTCTTCTCATGYTTCTTTTGATTAAACTCCTGAGAGTTAATGCCAAAATATGCAATGCAAAGTGTTTCCATAAACTGAGTTCTGAAGTTAGTTTGTGTGCATACTCTTGTGCATAAGCACATATAGCAGTCTGCAAATGATAAGCTGTTCATACTTTTGATAAATTCTGGACCACATTTTTGCAGACTCTGTTGTTAGTTAAATGCCTTAAAACATTTTGAGTCCTCTTCCTTGACTGCAGCTTTGAATTTTATCATACATATCCACTCTGCTTTCATTTTAGAAATCTTTTTTTTTTTTTTTTTTTTTTTGCTTCATGAGCTTCAAGGAGTGTATTTACCTGTTTTAACTGCTTGGCACTGTCAGTCTTACATCATAGCTGCCAAAACCAAACAGATTGGACAGAGATCTTGTTTGTGTGGGTGATGCAAGTTGCTTTTGAAGTCTCTTCATAGGATATCGAGAGGCACCTTTTATCTTTGTTACTTAATTTTAAAAATGTAGATGTGATGTATTTCATGCTAATCATCAGCTTGCAGCTATTATTTAAAATTTAATTTGCCAGTTATTTTGAATTATTTTCAAATTTCTATTCAAATATTTTGAGTTATCTTCAGAATAATTTGGGATTTAGGTTCCCAGCTGCACCAGTTTCAAGGTCTGGGCAATGTTAAACTGTTTCCATGTCTGTCTGTCTGTCTAATATGTTTCAGTTGATGTAGGCAGATGTGTTTCACACAGTGTTCCTTTCAAGCCAGAGGGCAATTCCTAAGYGAATATTTTCTTCTAAATTTTAGAGCTCAGGACAAAGCAGCAGTTCAACTCAGTGAGTTAGAGGAAGAGATGGAACTACGGATACAGGCTGCAGAGCATAAAGTTAAAAAGGAAGTGAGTATTTTATATTTACAGAATTTCATAATTACTAAACTCCCAGTGGTCTTAAGTAGGATTGATGGCGTGATTTTGATCCTGATGGACTGACTCAAAGCTGCTGTAGGCAGGGCCTGAATAAAAAAGGGCTATCCATGAGATAAAAAATGAATTATCTTAATGTTTTCCTAAAGAGGAATATCTGCTTAGGTGTAATAAACAAAGAAAAAAAAGTCTTTCTCTTTTGTGGGAACATACTGGCCAAGAAGAGTTTCTTTCTGACACCAATATTGGAAACAGTCTAGTGAAAATTATATYTTAGCACTAAAGAATGCAATCTAGTTCTCCTACTAAAAGCATTTATGTAGAATTTAATGGTTGGATTGTTTGGTCCTGCTTTGTGTGTCTGCCTGGAGTAATGATCTGTCTTTTCTCCATTCTCCTGCAACTGCATTTTAGAGACTTAAGAGAGGGTAGCTGTGATAACAGTGTGTGAGGGCCTGGGCCTCTCAAACTTAACCGGAAATTCTGTTTAGATCTGCTCAATTTTAGCAGCAACTGTTTCAACCCAGTTGCTGTCTATATGAAAAGGTGTAAAAATCCTCTTCTTTTACCCAGGGAGAGATAGATTAGAGCTACATGTGACTGTGTAATTCAAAGGAACAAGACTAGCTCCCTGCTTAATTTTGAGTTGTTACTACATTCATTTAAGATAAGCCAAACTTTATGTGGGCATAAGTTTGGCAGTTTGTGGAAGTGTTCTAATGTGGGCATAAGAAATGCATTAATTAAAACACATACTATGGGCATTACTATTGCTTGGTAGGACACACAGTATACTGAACATCTATATATATTTGCTGTGGGTTCTTTCACCAGAGTATTCACAGAACCAGAAGCAACAAAGTGCTGTCTGCCAACTTGCTGATTTTAAGTAGTTCACACTAATTGATACAGGAAGATAAATGGTGTTCTGGTAGATTTACTTCAAATAGCTTTTTTTTCCTGTACAAGAGAAAACAGTCCTACCGCACGCTAAAAGCTTTGTGTTTCTAGAAACAAAATATAATGGCATAAAAATGTTAAAGATATCACCTCTGCAAAAAAAGAAGTGTGTTTTAGTATGTTTAACTAGTGGTAATGCAGCTCTTAGTAGAGATAAATTTTCACTTGCAGAGAAACTCAGTTGTTAATGTTTAGAAGACAAATACATTTTCTCAGAAAAATTACTGTTCTCAAAAATGATAAATTACTGAAAAAGCCCTGGATACTCTTTTTCACTGCTTTAAAAAGATGACTGGGTTGTGTTGTTTGCATGCTCTGAGAATATCTACAGTTACGTACTAGAATYATGCAAAAGTCGATCTTCTATGTATTATCTAAATCTAGTCTGTATTCTCAATCACTGTTTGCATCTAGCCATAGATATGAAAGATGGTCTGTTAACTTGTTTCTCACAGGGCTTTTTTCATTTTCACTCTCCAGTGTTCCTTGTAGTTCCTAGTTCCACATACCGCACCTACCAAAACGCCCTGAGAGTAAATGTTAAGTTATTTACTTTGTGGGAATGTACTAAGCCATTAATCTTAATGTCTGTAATCAAGGCTATTGTTTGTCAGAGTGATCTCACTCATGCCACCGGGACACCTGCTTCTGTGTGAGCCTATCCTGTATTTTGTTTCTTCAGGAAAGCAAATAGTTACCAAACAATACTTAGGAGTCTATATAGTTGGCAACAGTAGGGGAATCCACCTTAAACTGATTACTTTGATTATTGTTGTAACACACGAATGTCAGCGTTACCTSCAGGAAATTCTAATTCTGAATACTAAGCAAAGTCCATGCAGGCCTCTTCCATGTGAAAATTCAACCTGTCGTTGAATTCGCTTGTCGTTGCTGTTGCTGCATTCTAATTTCTTGTGTTGTGAAACTGGAGTGCCTGGGGAGTGACTGGAGTAAGTGAAACACACGAGTCTCTAGCACGCCACACACACTATTCTTCTCATTGTAGTTGATGCAGCCTCTTTCCAAGAGCTCTCTGATTAAAATAAATTTCAGAGTGCTGTACTTGGTTTGATACTCAGACTGAGTACTGTGTACAGATATTGGTATTTAGACTGAGCACCTGTGCTGGTTTCAAACACAGTGAGGAAACTAAACCCACTCCAGTTGTCACCTTTTACCCCCTCTTCTCCTTTCAGTAATAGAGGAAACTAAGAAAAATTATAAACTAGAATTACAGTTTACTGGAAAGCTGAAATAATCACAACAATATTAATAATATAGGGTATACAAGGCAGAAAGAGAATTTTACCCACAAAAGAGCACTCACTGCTGAAGGTCCCCGTGGGCAGTACTTGCTGCAGTCTCTAAACACAGGCAAAATGGTGACCTTCCTGATGCAGCTCCCCATTCTACGGAGRAAAACAAAAGCAGTACTCCTGGAGGCTCCCATGGCTCAATTTCCTCCCCCTGGACCTCTGAAGTWAGGGAAGACAGGGAGAATCCAAAACCTGGAAAGAGAGTTTGCCTGAATAAGGAGTTATGCTGCCAAGATGCTGATTTCTGTGGTGGTGTCAGTACCAGTGTAGCCTCTCCCTCTCTGGGGCCATGGTGGTGGCAGCAGTGCAGATGTCTGGGCTCTCTCTCTCTGTAGTGATGGCAGCAGTCATGGGACAGCAAAGAAAATTTAAAAGAAAAACAGAAGTAAAAAAGAAAGTGAGATTGAGAACGTTAAGCACAGGAATCATGAATAAAAACCACTGAAACACTTCGCTTTCATGCCACTGTTTTATTTCTATGAGTGTTTTGTAAGTGGACTGCAATTACAGAATCAGAATCTATGGATCTGGAGGAAGGGACAGAATGGAAAGACACATTTGTCTAAGTGAAAAGTATGTGCTTTCCAAACTGATGAATGAATTTTTTAATAAGTATTTGAAACTTGTCTCAACTTCTAATGAGATTGAAAATATTGCAGGAGAAACAAAAAGCTGAAGAAGCACTAAATGAGCTGAAGCGCCAGTATGACACTGAAGTTGGGGATCTTCATGTGACAATAAAAAAACTTAAAAAGGTAAGTGAGTTGAAATCTGGTGAGTTTTTTAAGTGTTTTCAGAGATTTTGACCTTATGAAATGCCTCCCTCAGGATGGATAATCATAATTGTAGGTTTCTAATTTAATTTGTATTAGTAAATGGAAACTGCAGATAATTTTTAGGTTGTGTTCTCATTCTGTGCTTTTGTATTCATGCTGTGTAATGTGTTGAAGTACTTAGGAAAGRGAGCAGCAATTATTACCTAAATTTTGTGGCTTAAAAATTTTCTAGGTACATYAAGTTATTAACATTGCAGTTACCTAGTCTTGTGTTTGGTCCATTAGAAATAGTCCAATAGTCCACTAAGTATTTGTAATTTATACATAAAGATGGAATTAGCAACMCAGATACAGTAATTTACAGTACTATAGTGCCTTTTAGAACCCAACTGCAATCTCATCTTGTAATTTGATACCTAGTAGTAAGGTAAACAGAAATCTCAAGTATGATGTTTTGGGATATTTTGTAATTTGGGTTTAATTTTGACCTTCGTATTTGCGGTAAGTTTTACCAGAATTATAGCAAGCAAAAGTGGATATGTTTTTAGGTTTTGTATTTGATTGCATTTAAAAGCACRTTTGTAGAAATGGAAATTTCTCACAGGAAGCATGAGCTCTTCTTGTCCAAGTACTACATAGCTGAGGTAGTAATAGTTTTTTGTATTTTTTAAAAGTTAATTTTTCTATCTGTTTCTATCATAATAGTTTGTCTTCTGTGTCACTAGCTACGAGTATTTTATACCCAAAGAGTGCAAAATGCATATCAATTTTCTAGAAAGACAGTAATTTTTGAAATAATGCTGTCTGCTACATTTGGAAAAACCCTTAAGTTTTAAAAACTTTGGTAACTGTAAAACCTTTTAAGGATTATTTATTRTGATTTCCATAAAGTTGGTTTTTTAATCAGAAAAATCAAATACATTAATTGTGCATCTTTTTTAACATTTCAAGCTGGAGGAGCAATCCAAACATGTCAGTCACAGAGAAGATGTAGTTGAATTAAAAAAAAGAATACATGATATGTTGCTGGTAAGAGATTATTTTCATTAACATATTAATTTAGCTTCAGTTTTAGTGTCTGCAGTACAGATTGTTATACTTGTGGGGATTTGGATTTTGATATTGTTTGGTTGGTTTTTTTTTTTTCTTTTTTAACATTTAGCACTGGTAAGCTAGAAAGTAAACTTTTGAAGTCATGGGTATGTGGGTCTTTTGTGTTGAAAACGTACCTGTTTAAATGTATACACGTCGGACATTTAGAAATGTCTTGAGATGATGTGGTCCCATTTTTTTGTAACTGAATGGAAAAGTGAAAGTTACGAGATTCTTGTATGTTAATTTACTGACTTCTCTGTTGATTTAGTGTTCTTTCATGTTCTTTCCCTCTCTATGCCAAATTTTATAGTGTTTTGTTTTTATTTAATTTTGATGATTTTTATTCTATTATAATATTTCAATATTTTGTGGAGGTGACTATGACAGCTAACATCTAATATCTTCCTTTTTTGAAGGAAAATCAGAGACTTAAGAAAGATCTTCTAGAAGCGCAGACAAATATAGCTTTTCTACAGAGTGAATTAGATACCTTGAAAAGCGAGTATGCAGATCAGTCTTTGAACACGGAGAGGTAAGTTACTTCTACATGATAATATTTTCCCAGGGAAAAACAAAATCTATTTTCTGATGTAATTATTATGTATGCAGTTGGCAACTGTTATTTTCTAAGTTTGCCTTAAAGGATAGGTACATGTTTGACACTGTGTCATCAATGCTGTTCACTTTTCTTGTTAGGTTTCTGAAAAAGCAAGTTCTGACTCTGATGCAAACTCTCACAATCTTGCAAGAATATCCATTGATTTTAGTGGGACTTTATTAGGGATAAAAAAACAGTACAGCATCAGGCATTTTTTTTTCTTCATGGCTTTCACTCACATGAATGTCTGTGTGAGTATTAGGGAGAATAGTTTTGGAAGCCTTCCATGTCTAGCTTAACCATTTGTTTTTCTAAAGTGAATGAAAGCTACTTCTCATTACTCTTTTAAAGGAGCATAAAAGGCAGTTTCATTGTGTGGTTATCTTCAGATAATGTAAATTGTATTTCAGGGGAAAAGGAAGCAGTCCTTTTATTTATTTTATGGTTATTTTGTACATCTTTCATTTTGCATTCACAGTCTTTGTTGAGTTATAATGGCAGAGATAAAGGAGTCTACAAGTGATCTTACTTTGCATTAAACTGTTCTCAGCGTATTTCAGCATAAATGTCTGCCAAAGGCAATATGGTGAAAATATAAGGATATCCTCTTCAGTATTAGTTCATTTAAGTTTAGTGTTTGATTTTGGTTTTTTTTTTTCCCAGGGATCTAGAAATTATCCGAGAGTATACTGAAGACAGAGATAATCTGGAAAGACAAATTGAAATACTTCAGTAAGTTTTGARTAATTCAGTTTTTTATTATTGAACTTTGTCCCAATATGTTTGGGATAAGTGTTTCTGTATGCAAAAGATTGGATTGAAATTTGGGGAAAAGTGCCAAGTGARAATACTGAAATGGCCTAAGTTATCATAAAAGGTGTTCTCACCTGTCATAAATGTTACTGTCATATTAACTCTACTGTGGTACTGACCCACTAACACTTCAGTTGATTTCTTTCCATTTCTTTTCTTAGTCCCACTAACTTTCATTTCTTTCTGATAAGCTGAATGCAATTTGAGTCTATATACACTATCACAGAAATTATTGCCTGGCTCCTTTTTCTACTGTCTTTGCTTCTCCAGTAACTCCCTGTTTTGTTGTTGTCTGGAAAGTACTAAGAGTGTGCAGCATTATACAGTAGGTGCACAAGGAGGGTCATAATGGATGATTTTTTTATATCTTTATTTAATTTCCTCATCCTAAAGAAATTCTTTCTTTCAAGCAGATGAATTGTGTTTGTCTTCAGAATCCCCTCAGCAATATTTAAAGGGTAGTCATTTTGTACAGCAATGGCTGGACTAGTTGTTTTGTTGTGTGGGTTTTTTGGTTTTTTTGTGACCATTCCTACAGTATATTTTTTTCCACTCAGCTGACCAGAGACCATGCYGTACAAGTGAAAATGGGCTTCCTGGGCTGCCGCTGAAGCCTGTAATTCAGTGATATTTTTCAGATAATTTGTTTGAGTATCTGTTAATGTGTTTGAGTATGTGTCAATCAGTATCTGTTCTAGTTTCATGTTACTCTTTAGTGTTTAGCTAAAGAAAAAAAAGGGGTCTTCTAAAAGCATTTTTGAAGTTTTTCTTTTTGAGAAGTTACATGGTTTTTCACGTTTTCTCTAGTTCTGCAAGTTAAACTGTGTTTTCTTGTTAGATCAGCTAATAGAAAATTACATGACAGCAACGATGGTTTAAGAAGTGCACTTGAAAACAGTTTCAGCAAGTACAACAGATCATTGGTATGTATTTATGATTTTGTTACRTTGTCATGAAAGGTATAAGAATCAACACAGCAAATTTAAATTAGTACTTTAGTGGGTACTCAGAAAATTGAGTTTTATTCAGGGGACTCATTGTGGGAATACTCCTGTATAGTTTCGTTAGATTTTACTTATGTTTTGTTAAATAATGGAAGTTTTGTTAAAACATAGCTGCTTTCTGAGGTGCTTTGGAAAGTAACTATTTTTTAATATGCTGTGGTGTTTAATGAGGTGAATAAATCAACAGTTTCTCTTGTGCTAAAGGGAATGTGTTTGTGTTGTGTGTGGGAGTGTCCTGCCACTGACAACACACTTTCTCAGAAAACTGCCCTTTTTTAGTAGCAAGGTCTTAGTCTAACTTGAACTTTTGTCCAAACAAGTCACTGGCAAAACGAATGGCATGGACTACTGGATAGAGACCTTAGTCAGACCCTTTTGGGCTCTTTGAGCTGCATTAGAGTCTCTTTTAACAAATGCCACCTGACATCCTCCAAACTAGAGAAAGAAAGGCTTGAAAGTAAGAAAAAACCTGCTCTACACTGTCATTTTGCAGTCCTGTGAAATCTGGTAAAACCCTTAAAACTAATGATTGGACACCATAAAGAAAGCAGATAGCTTTTTTAGAAGGGTGGAACCAGAATAATGGGCCCACAAAGACAATACTGGACAGGAAGGGGGAAAATAGGGGTCGGGTGACTGCCTGTTTCCAGTATTCCATACCAGTGAATATGAGTGCTTTTTGCTGGTACAAGCTACCTGAGATTTGCTACAGATGCAACAATGGATACCATTTCCTACTGTCATGCCTGGAAATACGAATGAGCATATTGCAGAGAAGACAGAAGAAGCTGTTTCCAGTGAATAAATATATGGAGGCACAGCAGAATGTACAAAATACTTTGTAACAGTCAAGACCTTTCCTTCATTATCTCTCTGAAGAACTAGGAGGTAGCTCTCCTGAAACTAGCCCAGCTAGTGACAGTTCYCCTTTTTATTTAGTAGTCAGCTTGCCATGGTCTAAATACCACTTTTCAAAGCTTAGCATTTCAGAGTCCTTAGGTGTGGATGAAATCATCCTCTTGGAAATTCTATTGTCTTTGGTGGTTAAATGTGTTTAGTAGGTTCAGTATAAAGGCAGTGGTGAAGCCATGGTAATAGGCCTTCTGTCTCTTAGTAATATATGTACTATGAGGTTTAACTAAATGTAACCAGCTAAATATATATATATAATATAAAGAAACACATAYTAATTACACCCAGTTTGTAATTTTGATGATGCACACTTTTTTTCTCAACAAATCTAGATACCTCCTCTGTGTGTTCATTCRAGTTATAATGCATTAATTATGTATCTGTTGCAGCGGTTAGCAAATACCTCACCAGCGAGTACCATTTCTAGAAGCAGTCCTAAATTTAATGGTGAGCATTCTCCTTTGAACCTACGATATGACAGGTAAGCCGGGCTTGCTTCTGTTAATTTGAAGATTACTTGTTTTAGAAGAGCAGGTTMCTGTTAAGTGAGAGACTGTTCTGTCTGATTTAGAAGTAATGTGTTACCATAGCACATGATTCAAAATATACTGAAGTCAATAGGAATCTTCTCAATTACTTCAGAAAGCTCAGGATAACCCTCTTCAGTGGAAGCCATAAACTTATGGAGAGTTCAGACAGCCTCCTGTCTGGTCTTGGCCTCTTTTGGTACTAGTTTGATTCTCAGTCTGTTTGTCTCCAAGAAACTGTAAAACTCTTCTGAGGGCCTTTGTTAGCCTTATTCAGTGCTTGAGAAATAAGACATTTTTGGTTTTGTGTTCAGCTTGTGTGCCTTTTTTTCCATGTAATAATTGCTACAAATGTRAGCCTGATTCTTCAAAAGAATAAACTGTCTCATTTCACACTGACATGTGAGAGTAGTGAATGCACTTGGATATTAGTGGGATACGAGTGCAAAAACAGTAAGTTATCTAAATGCAATTAGATGGTCAGAGGTATTTATTTTTGTACTTACTGGATACAGATSATTGATCAGAACTTCCTCCCATCATTTCCGAGACTCACTGGAGACAGTGAAGTGCTGTAGTGCTGTCAGTCATGCTGTGCTGTCACACTTGGCTTCTTAAACAGTTAGATCCATCAGCAAAAATGTGTGTCCTTACTGAATTGATAGATTATTTTGTCTTCTTTTTCTTTCAGTGGTATTGCAAACCATAGAGAGATCTCTGATAGAGGTCTTAGTAGTCTGTGTTTTACAGAAAGAAAAGTATCTTGGCTAGGAATTAAATTGACTTCTGCTTCACKCTTATAATATCCCCATTCATTCAGTAATGTCATTCTTATTCTGTTGTCTCCATGTGAGATGTGTTTGCTGGCTGTAAAGTTTTGGTTGTCACAAGCTGTTTCCTTTTTTGGAATTCATATAAACCYAATTCCCTTATGTTGGATCCTCTGCAAATTTTTAGAGGCATCCACTCTAAGTTTCATCTTACATTCAGTAATTTTCTGAGGGAGTAACTAAAACCTCTCTGGAGGCTTAGTTATGTTGTTCTCTTATGAATATTTATTAGTACCTGCCACATGGTGCAATGCTTCCATTTCCACAAAAGTGAGAAATACAAGCTGCTTTACAAGAAAGTTTATGTGGTAGGAATGAAGCTTAATCTTAAYGTGCATGGCTTCATAGTATCAAAAGACAGAAAGAGATGCGAGTGTCCCAAAACCTGTTTGTTTTCAGTACTTTGTCTCCTGACATCAGATCAGCCWTAAGAGGTATTGGTTTGCATACTARCATATTKTAAACAATTTGTTCTAGAAGGTATGACTTTTATTTTTTTCTGTAAGATTCATTTTGATCTAGTTTGCATTAAGCATACATGAAAATCCCAGCATTGAATTCATGGTTCAGAGAAGTTGAAAATTCCCTACTAAGGAGCTTTATTTCAGGGAGTGCCTGACAAGCTCAACTTTGTTATAGCATGCAGTCTTCCTCAGTATTTCAGTGATTTGAAATAGGCCAGTAGGTGCATGAATACAAAGACCATGTACGCTGTAGRATACTACAGCAAAGATCACATGTATTCATGTGATTATTCATTAGTCTGAAGGGGTGTAARTTAGATGGTTCTGAATGTTACTGCATGGGACAATGATGCCACTGTCACCTCCATTTTTGGCCAGTTGCAGGGGGCAATTTGACTCAGTAACAACTTCATAATTTGGTGATTTTCCCCAGTGTACTCTCCTGTGTTGTGCCATCACAGGGGAGCCCCTCTGGGAGTAAGCTGTTATTACAAGGATTGATGCTGACCTTGTCTGCTTTAGCAGTTCAGTGCATCACATCCGTTCCCAACAGGTCTAAGCCAGACCCTCTCTTCTCTGCTGTGACTTGGAGACCTTTACTGCCTCACTTTCGTTGATGCCTATCCCTGTCTTGCTGAAGGAGCATGATAATGATTGCAGCCGTTGTAACCTTTTTTATAAGAATTTTTTTAAGATTCATTCTATTAACCTTCCTTTTCTGTGGTTTTACATAACTAAAACCTCTTTTCTTTTTTTTCTGTAAGCCTTACTGGCATAGCAGCATTCAATAAAATATTTTTACATATTGAAGTATCTAGAATGAAAAAAAACAAAACACTTTTGAAGGAAGGTTAAGGGAAAAGAGAGGAATTCTGTGTAAAAGTTTGTTTTGCATAGCCTACCAAACGGTAAGAAAATTTTTCAGAGACTTCTTCCACCATTACTGATCTCCTGAGCTTGGCTACTCCCTCTTCTACATTTATGGCTGTTTCTTATTGGCATGTGTGGCTCTGTGAGCAAATGCATTCATTTAAATGAGATACAGTATGTCAAGGTCATTTTATGTCTTAGAATAGGCCAAAATTAGCTAAAACATCATATGTATTTTTCTTTTTCTGTACTATGTCTTCATAGTACATCACTTTCTGAATTTTTTTTAGATAGGCTTTTTAAAATTAACAAATAGTCATAATGACTGAGACTTGGAAAGTCATCATCAGTAACACAGATTAACTAATTGAATCTGAGCTTCCCAAGATATAGGATTGAGAAAGAGAAATTCTTTATAAAGGCAAGATAGAGATTGACATAAACATAGCATTAGCATTTCTAAGAATTGACTGTTCCAGAAGGGCTCAGATTTTGTTYRGAAGAGCAATTATTTATTATTGGARTTTATTATATGAAATAATCTATTTTCCCCCCTCCAATATTTTCTTATTAGGTTGTCTCATTCGTCTTGTGTTGATGAAGATTATGATTCTTTAGCCCTTTGTGATCCGTTGCAAAGGATAAACTGTGAAGTTGACAGCTTACCTGAGAGCTGTTTTGACAGTGGTTTGTCTACCCTGAGAGATTCAAATGACTATGATTCAGAAGTGGAATATAGGCATCAAAGGATTTTTCAAAGGTCACAGTGTATGCAAGAAAGCTCTGGTGGCGATGCTTCTGATACAGATGTAAGTGCCAGATTTACTCCTTCTCTGAGAAAGGCCTTTGATTGGAGACAAAATTAGCTTCCTGTTATTAAAATAAAATGGCTCTTTGTCCACAAGCCAGTTAAAAGTAAATATGTGGGTCATGAACATTTAAATTTATTAGTGAAAACTTTTTTGAGAATATATAAATAGTTCTCTTTTTGTTTTTACATTTTTTTGATACGTTTTTGAGCTAAGAACTTTGTTTTTGAAGTTTATGTGATTTTTGAAGATTGTTAAACTGTACGCAGAAAGGAGCTCATTTTCTAATGATAAAARAGCAGATAGAAGTAAAACAGTTTTACATTCACTTCCTCTTACTGTGCTGTGGCAGTGGAGAAAAAAACATGTGTGAGAGAATACTGGTAGTGCACACATTGTCTTACAGGCTAAGTCTGGGAGAAYTAAAAAGTCTAAGAAGGTGTTACTGTGTCCATTTCATTGCTAGTAACAGTGAACAAGTTACTGAGGACTACATAGCAAAAATCGTATCAAGCACAGTAGAATATGTTTTTTTTTTTTAAGGTAAATAATTTGCTGTGCATTTAGTAGACATTAGTCTCTGTGGAGACTTTGCTATGAATAATGTTGATTACAGCTGTGCTCTACTTAATTTAGCTTGAGTAGTAAGAGCATAAAGAGTAATGTCTTTGGGGAAGATGTTTGCAAAGTAAGCTTTGAAATAAAGTATTGTCACAATTGTTTATTATGACTACGTTTTACACTGAAATTTTTATGTAGAAATTAATTTTCTGTATTTGAGTACTGAAAGAATGGATGCTGAATAATRAAAATGTTAAAAGACAAAATGTAATTATAGTTAATAGCAAAAATGGATGAGAATGGAATAATCACAGTATTTTGATTAGAATTGCACAGCTGTGTCTGGTCATTTATCTCTGTTTAATCCAAAGTGTTAAAATGTTTTAATCAGTCTTAGCTGTGCCTTTCCAAAAAAGCATCCATTTCTCACCAGAGGACTAACTCATACTTTCAGGTTCCAGAGATCAGGGATGAAGAAGCATACAGCCCTGCTAGCAGCACTGCAGTTTTAGACTGGAAGCCCTCACGACCAGTAAGTCGAAGCAGCTCAGTTGCTTCAACGAGAAGACACATATCTGCTCTCACCCCTCAGGTAACCAGTTCTTCAGGGGTAAAATGGAAAAGACTGGTACAGAGATGTTATTTTTATTAGTTGTTATAGAGGGATTCTTTTTATTTTCAGTCAGATGCAACTGAATTGACTCCAAAATACCCTAGTTCAGAGAAGGCTTACAAGATTGTTCTTGCCGGAGATGCAGCAGTGGGAAAATCCAGTTTTCTTATGAGACTTTGCAAGAATGAATTTCGAGGCAATACCAGTGCAACTCTGGGTATAGTTGGTGTTCTTCTTAAAATTAATTTCATTGTTATTTTGGAGTGAAGTGGGTGATAAGCTTGCCTTTGTGATTGCTTGCTAGGGTTTCCTGGATATACATGTGCAGTTTCTCACRCAGGCTGTGAGATCTAATTGAGTACTAAAGTTTAGTAATAACAGCTGTTTTGTAGTGCACAATAGGGTACTGGTCTAATTYAGTTTTTCTTTGTGAAGCCTCTTTCTGAAAAGCACAAAGCACCAGAGAAGGAATGTCAATGTAAGGAACTTCCAGTGTGTGTATGAACTTTTCTGCACTTTTCATTGCTTTCTTTTTGTCTCAATGCTTCCCTCTTTCCTTCTTATTTCGTACTATYCTTTGATGTCTTTCCTGCCATTTTTTGTTGTGATTTCTTTGAAGTGTTATTGAAACTTTRGTTTAAATGACTTCTTGTGTATATTAGTATAGTTGTCAGCTRACAAACTTAACGATTCCAAAGACTGAATTTTGTCTTCCAACCAAATCATTTTTTTTTTATTGCCTCTTGTCAGGATTTTTGTTTTAATTTATCTTTTTCTTCCTTGGTATTTGAAATCAAGTTTTTAGTAAAACATTTTCACTTCTTTGATAAAACTCTGTAGCCAAATAAAGGAGCGAGAGATCCTATTTGTTGTTCAGAATGCAATTTGAATTAATTCTTCAGGGAAAAGACAAATACATTCAGGGGATTATTGCAGTACGGAAGTATGTGCATGACTGACTGAAGTCTCATAACCTATTAAAAGAGATGAATTTTGGAAAAACTGTTGTATATGGCCTCTATCTTTTAATTTTCTGTCGTTTCTTTAAGATTATTGATGGGTTTTTTAGACTATACACATGATTCTTTTCAGGTGTGGATTTTCAAATGAAAAGACTAATTGTTGATGGAGAACCTACAGTGCTACAGCTGTGGGACACAGCTGGGCAGGAGAGGTTAGTGATCTTCTGCACTTACCTAATTTGAATTGTTTGTAAGAGTAATTTGCCTTTTTTCATCTAGATGAAAAAAAGCATTAATTGTATGGTCCATATGTAAATAACTGTAAACAGATGCAATTTTTCTCTGCTGAGACCTCAGGACAGATGGAATGTTTATGTTAGCTTTGGTGATGCTTGAGGTAATCTTTTCTCGTCACAGTGAGAAATAGTTCAGGTTAACCATAGGATTAATTAATTAAATCTGKGTGTCCCTCCTTGGCAATTCTGAGCAATGGAGTAGATGCACATGGTTTCTTCTGTTTATAGTCTTTAGCTTTCTTTGTTCTTATACACATATATTTTTAAGCAGGCTTTTTCCTCAGAGATTCCCTTCCCTTCCTCCCCATTTCCTATTCTTACCTTGAAAATCCTGGTCCTGATTTGCATTGTTTTTAGTATATAGAAACTTCTTTCCAAAGACTTTGGAATTTTGACAAAAATGTCTTTGCATATTGCTGAATTTATRTTCAAGATTCTTCAATATTGTGTGAAGTTTCCTCAAAATCCTATGACATCTTTACTTGAGAGCCATTATTKCTTTACCAACAGCTTTTAATGCTTATTAGGAGGTTAATCTAGTGCCATGGAAGTCAGTTTAATATGTTCATTGACCAAGATTTGTGTTGGGCTATATGTAGGTAAAGATCCAATMAGTTTTCTCTCACATAATAAATTTGTGAAGAATATTTTAATACCCAGTATAAATACTAGTTACTGTACTTGGTTGAATAGATTGTAGGAAGTTGGTGACAAAGATGATTGTAATTGATTGTGAAGCCCAGGAATAATTTTACTGTGTTTCTGTCTTTTTCAAAGGAAGTAAACTGAGCCAATCAATTTAGGAAGTTACGTGTAGGTGGATTGTAGAATCATAGAACCATTAAGGCTGGAAAAGACCTCCAAGCTCATGAGGTCCAACTGTTAACCTACTACTGCTGTGTTCACCACTAAAACATGTCCCTGAGTGCCACATCCACACATGCCTSTTGAACACTTCCAGGAATGAGGATTCTGCCACTTCCCTGGACAACTCCTTTCAATGCCTGACCCTTTCAGAGAAGAAATTTTTCCTCTTATCTAGTCTCAACCTCCCCTGGCACAATTTGAGACTAGATTATCTGTAATAGATACACTATAGATTTTGATACRCAAAATATTGATTGTTGTTTAGGACAGAATCCCATTGATCCTTAAGGATCCATTAAGGAGCAGTTTTCAAGAATTCATTGTATTATATGGAAAGAATTGTTCTCAGTAGTGAAATTAAATAATGCTGTGTTCTGAATGATGTTAAACTGAACTATTATTTGATAATGTGGCCTTATACAAATACTTTCTTTTTTTCTGAAAGATTTCGAAGTATTGCTAAATCATACTTCAGAAGAGCAGATGGTGTCTTACTACTATACGATGTAACATGTGAAAAAAGCTTTATTAATGTGAGAGAATGGGTGGATATGATTGAGGTAAGACCCTTACATATATGCAACTTAGAAGCTATGTTTCATGGCATTGTTAGCCTTATTATTTAGAAAATTATGTTAGCTGTAAATTGTAATTATTCAGACTGGAGGCTGTCATAGGAATGAAAGCTACATGGAAGTCATAAATATATCCTGACATACTCAGTTAGAATTCGATCTGATACATCTTTTTGTGTTAAGGGATGTTGATGACACTCTTCCTGTTCACATCCTTTTGAAACGAACATGGCAGCACATTTCAGATACCTTCTTGTGGATGGCTTGAATATTCCTTGGAGTCTTTTCATTTCAAACCAATATATTAGATTCCATAAATTAACTATAGCTCAAGTGAAATTTTCAGTATTTCTTTCTACTTGTACTTCTTGGTTTTTTATTTGAATATGAATTTGCATTTAGTGCAAGGAATTTTTCTCMTGTGCTGGGGATGCTTAATAGGAGGGAAAGTGGCAAGTGAAATACTTAATTCATCTTCTGTGAAAGCATTTTCTTTTAGTCGTGGTGTAGGAGTTGGTTACATTTTCCCTTAGTAATTTTGTCATTACAGCATTTGGATGCAGTAATCCAGTCCATTAGATTAACTTAACACATTAAATTCCTTTTTGGGAAACAAGGCTTATGGGAATGGAAGTACATCTTTGCAGGCTGGTAGTTAAGCTGACTGCTTACATTTTGAGTGGTTTATAAAAGGTTCTCAGCATAGCTTTCATAATTTTTCAGTTTTTCTCTACTAGTGTGCGAGACTTCATGGAAAGGAAATTGGTATGACAATGACATGATGCTGTTAGCCACTTCTTTGTATTTTGAGTGTTCTAGCAATAAGGAAATACAATTTTCTTTACAGGATGCGACTCATGAGAATATCCCAATTATGATGGTGGGAAACAAGGCAGATCTCCGTCAAGATGTTACAGAAAAAGGGCAAAAGTGTGTGCCTATAAACTATGGAGAAAAGCTGGCTATGGTAAGGTCCAAGTGTACCTCATTAGTATAAAATGGTTTTAGGAATTTTAATCTGAAAACTGTGTGAGGAACTAGTAAACAAAAGTAATTTTCTGTTCATTTGTCCAAGTCAAGCAATGAGGATCCATGGATACTTTGCATTAAACTATTGTGTTTTGATGGTGTTTGCTGGGTTAAATCACATCTCATTGTCTGCTGAGCTGAATTTCATTATTGGCTGTGAAAGACTTTTCAATCTTTTTCATAAATAAGTGCATGGACAGAAGACTGGGTTTTTCTGCTGCCAAGTAGAAGTTGCCAGTTCAAATATGAGGCACACTATTGACCAGTTTGTGTCTGTCCAGATTCAAGAAACYCTCTTGTATTCTTGCCGCATGTGCAGAAAGGAAAAGAGAATTCTCTGGTATAAACAGAAGTGTGGACAAGGTTTTTTTGCGTTTATTTATATGGGGTAAAAGAAATGCACAAATCCTGTATTTTGTAGAATAATAGGAAGAACCTTAAGGGTCTTGAATGGTTGAGTGCTTGCACAATTGATTGATTATACTGGGGCAGATACCATGTCTGTTACTTATGGAATGATGTTTTTTGGTTAACCTACAGTAACCAGATGCTGTAGTTATAGTAGCTAGCAAGTTAGATTAAGTAACCTGTCCCGGCAACATTCTTACTGTTTTGCAGTCTTGTGCACAAGAAGATTGAGTTTGGGCATTAGGCTTATAATATGGCTTTTATTCAGTTTATTAATTCAGAATACATTGATTATAAACCAGAAATAATTAAAAAACAATTACTGTTTTATTTCACAGTACTAACAAGAATGTGTTGGACAATGAAGAGCCCTAGAAGAAATCCTGTTCATTTAAATATGCTGTCATTCTTTGTGTTATTTGTAATTAAGTGTACYCATTCTCATGGGAACCATCTCAGATCAGTTAGCTTAACATTTTATTTTTCCTCACAGACTTATAATGCACTGTTCTGTGAAACAAGTGCTAAAGATGGATCTAATATTGTAGAAGCAGTTCTTCATCTTGCTCGGTAAGTAGCCGTGTTTCTATTTTCACCTAAACACATCTGRGTATATTTTATAAAAAGGACATTCTGTGTGAATATACATAGAAAGATACACACATAGCTTAAAAGTTGTTCCAATGTTAAAAAAATTTAAAGAGAATACTCTGTAAGATCATTATAGATAAGTGCAAGATRGGATATATTCTCCCATGTTTAATGAAGTAACATTTTTGCTTGAAAATGTTAAAAAGCTCTCTCAATAATTAATATTTAAACCAGGACTCAGTTTCAGAGCCCAAATTTTAAGACTGGTTTGCTGAATGAATTGTAATTTTAATTGTACATGGATTCATTTTCTTACCTTTTTCATAATTTATTTTGAAATGTAGTAATTCAATGTGTAATTATTTTTTAAGTCTTTCACACATATTAATATGTATTCAGTTTTATTACTGACCATTCTAATTACACATATTTTCTTTCATGTTCCCTTCTGTAAATTATTTACAAGATAGAAATGCCAGGGTACTAAATTAACATAAACAGAATTTCTATGATAGTATGTGAGCCAAATATTACAATTCTGCTACCTTTTCAAACCATTTTTGGTTGAAGTGTAATTTTGAAAGGCTAGTGGTCCGTAATCCATAATCAGTCTTATGTACACATCTTTTAAGTCTGCATTTCTAAAAAACATCCAACAGCATGCACTTTTTCTATTAAAGTAAATTTATACTTGAAACTGAAGTTATTTGGTTTTATACTTAGAGCTATGAACATACTCTTTTTCTATGGTAAAATACAGAAGCAAATAAGAAAAACTTCTCAAAAGGAAGTGGAAGATAAATCAGAACATGGGAAGAGTTATTAGATATTAAAAATATATATATTTTTATCACTATGAATTACATAGAAACATCAATATTATTCCAAAATTTGAGACCAGTGAGACATGTTGCTTCTGTGCTAATTTACATTGTATTAGCCATACAATAGATGGTGRTGAACTCTGCAATATATAGTGGGAAAAAATAGAAGAGTGAACATGAATAGAAATATGTTAATTCAGTGCCTTTTTGTTTGTTTGTTTTGTTTTGTTATTTTTTACAGTGAGGTGCGAAAACGAAGTGATAATGGAGATGATACAAGATCAGTAACCAGCCTGGCTGGGACACCTGTCAAAAAGTTGGCACTGACGAAAAACTGTTGCAATGTTTGAATGACAGATAATTTTTCTTAATTAAAAAACTCTTWCATTTTAGAAAAACCAAGCCAACAACCAAACTGAAATATTTCAGTAGTGTTTTCTTTTTATTATGGATTTAYACATTTGTATATTTAGAAGCTACACATAATGTTCAAAATCCAGACTCTACTTTCTGCTCATTCAAATTTGAGAAATTGCTTCATCCCATAGACTCTGGTTTCACTTTTCTTACGTAATATAATTCAATGCAATGATCTCAGAATCAATGCTACAGTGGTCACTGCGTACAATATTGTAATATATATAGTCTCTACCCGCATGTTTTTTTTAATGGCATCAGTATTTCTTACATACAGAACTTAGTAATATCCAATATCACTGACAGGTAAAGAAAAAATTACAGCTTCAGTTAATTTAATCTCTTTTTTATCATATCTGCTTATCTACTTTTTGACAGCCTCAAGGATATATTGATTAAACATTTCTTAAGAAAACTCTAAACCATTAAGTGTTGCTTAGGTCCAAGTAATCCGTAAGTTTAGGGGAACCAGAATGGTCTTTGTTAGGAGAAGACAGTGGCAGGTGCATAGTGTTCTATTGCAGTTCCTCAAAACTTGGCTATTTAGAATGTATTTCATTTTGAGTGTTGGGGTTTGACTAAGAACTGAGTTCTTTAGACTGTTAGTCTGAAGTTCTTTAGTTCTGTAGACTTGACATCTGATACTACACGTCAGAGGTGAAAGAAACATTTGTTTGGACTATTACAGTTCAAAATTCCAGAGATAATGTAACACCTGTGGTATGTAAGATTGCTGAAATGAGTTATGATCTAATATCTATCTGCCTGTTTAGGCTAGATCATTACTGTTACTACAGAGCGATATGAATTGTTATTTTTCCCTGGTTTTTCAAATATCTCCTATTCAGTCAGTAATTGAAGGATTGCAATAGTACATAGGAGTCTGATTTAATAGATGTTTTTAGTGCATTTTTTAGAGGTTTTAAATCAGCAGGTGAAAGAATTGCTGCACATGCACAAGCAATTTATGTAAATTTGTGTAAATTTTTCATTAAAAGAGAACCCTGGAATGAACAGCAATCACCTTAATGAGAGTTCCTTCACCTAATTTTAAAAACGTTCTGAGATACTTACCAGGGGGTGGCAGCTTTAGGTGTCAGCATCTCTAAACACTGAGTTGCTATTGCATAAAATAGTTCCCGAGAATTCCATAGTGTAGTAAAAAACTGTGGGCATTTATATAGTTAGTGGTCAAAATCCAGTTATTCTTAATTTTCACTGATTTTGATCAAAATAGGATAGAACATTTTCAGAACCAGCAAACTGTTATCTCCTCTGTTTCCATCAATAAAGCATCTCCAGGCTGAAGCCTAGTTTTGGTAAATTGAACTTGGATAAAGTTTTATCACCTGATGGAAAACCCATATGACAAGCAGCTGTTTGCTGCACTTCATCAGCACTATATGTGAACATTGTATGATCTGTACTGTGTTACCTCTTGTAAAAAATGTGGGGGTCAGAGAAACAGGATGGTTTATAATTTACAAAAAATAAAAAGGGTTTCAACTAGGAAAAGTACTGAGAGAATCTTCACRTGCCACCTAACTCCATGCAGGTAATTTCAGGGTTGTAGCATCTTTCCACACAGCAGTACAGGAGGCCTCAGTGTAGTTCTGAGACTTACCTGAAGCAGATGGCAGAGAATGCAGGATACTCAGGTGTATCAGGAGTATGCCTAATCACATACATGTTGTTTGCTGTTAACCCTATACCATTAAAAGAAAAAAACCCACATTTTCAGTTAGCTTCTTTGAGGAGAGAAGCCACATTTAACTGACTGAATTGATGAGGGCCTCTTCTGTGTTCTCTGTGTGAACCCTTCCCTCTGTCGATACAAGTGAAATGGAAGTAAAATTAATTTGGAATGTGTTTGCAGTAGGCAGAAGAGAGGAAGGTGATACAGTGCTTGGTTTGTGAAGTGTGAGCTTTCAGCATGTAGGCATTTGCGTTTTCTCAGGATAAGATCGTGATTATAAGCTCTTACTTACATTCCAAAATGTTTCTCCTTCAGTGTTGTTAACTTGGAGAGCCTGGGCTGRGGATCAGTGTTCTCTGTGTGTGTCCTGAGCTGCTGTGTTTGACCAGCTCTGTGGTCTTCTTGGCCTGCAGTAAATGAGGTGCAATGTTTACTTAAACATTATTGACACACCTGCATGAGCAAAGTGTTTTGGCTGGATACAGAGAATCACATAAAGTGATTTGCAGTTAGGATTTTTGGAAGTGGTTTTGTCTAAGCTTCCAAGGACCCAAGAAGAGATGGACTTTTGCCAGCCCTAGATTTGGATACCTGTGGGTTTGGGTAGCCAGCCTGTGAAAATACCCCAAGACAGAGGTACTACCACCATTCTGGGCAACATGTTCTCATATTTGTCCTCCTTTTCTGGATAAACATTTCTCTTCACGTCCAGCTTTAGTTCCCCAAWTCTCTACAAGTTTAAAGCAGTTTTCCCACATAATATCATCTCCTGCTACTAACAAGAATTTGACTGCAATCTTGGTGACTTCCCTTTCAGTATCTGTAGATCTCCCTTGGCCTTCTCTCCATCAGTGTAACAACATCAGGAGAATCTCTTGCAAAGTATCTCTGGGTTCCCCATTCCAGAATTAGAGGCATGTGTGCATGTGTAGTAATTGCTTTAGTATCTAATATTTTTATCATACAGAGGGTGCCATGTGAATATCTGTGTTTGTAGAGAGACTGATGGAAGGGATGTGAGTTCAGGGACCTGACTTCACAAGTTTTTCCCTCTCTGCAGGCCACTGACATTTTGAATTCTTTTKTTTTTCATTTATTTTAATAACAAAAATCTATCTTCTGTTATTTTGCCAAATTATGTAGCCCAAAT
Source organism: Mixornis gularis (assembly GCA_003546035.1). NCBI lineage: Eukaryota > Metazoa > Chordata > Aves > Passeriformes > Timaliidae > Mixornis > Mixornis gularis. The sequence goes on along the minus strand of QVAJ01000151.1, from coordinate 1,438,041 downwards.
GCATTTATTAAGTACTGTAGGGTTTTTTGTGTCATGTAAAGCAACTTTAATTTGAAACAGTGTTGTTTTCTAAATAAGATTCAGGGTTGAAGGTTGTTAGCTGTTAACAAAGTTTTACCTTGGAGTAAATTTATGATCAACGTCTAGATGACTGAAAAAGCACTATTAAATGGGGATATAAAGCTACAGCTCAGTTGGAACTTATTTTAGAAATCCTGTGATGGTCAGCTCCATCATGTCTTGAATGCTCACATAATACCATGTTGAATCCATGTTAAAGCAAAAGAACTTGGAAAAATATTTAAATATGGAAATAATGGATAGAAATAATGGAATAATTGGAAATAATGAATGCATAAATTTTTCTGTTCTTTTGCTTTAAAAGTTTACCTTGTCTTCAGTGTAAAAGGTAAAATGGCAAACGTCAGCTTTATGTTTTGGCATGGTTGCACTATTGTCCTTTGAATATTTTTATGGTTTTGTTTAATACATAAGAACTATTCATTTAGTCGCACAAATTTATTTTTTTAGTTAGTGGAAGTGTTCCCTTAATATATGTATTTATTTGAAAAGGAAAAGTCTTTTATGTTTTTCCTCATGATCTGTAAATAAATTGTTTTTATTCAGTAGATATGAAAACATTATTTTAGCCTGTATTTTGACCCTTTTTAATTRTAATTTATTATACATTTCTGAGGCAGTAATTTCTGTGACACACTCCAAAAATGTTTTGATCACATAACCTTTTGTAACCACTTCGTGCATCTTTAGCATATATTACTGGCTTAACAAGACGAACTGCAGCTTCTAACTTCTGTTATGGCCTTACATGGCTTAAGTATTTTTCTGTGTAACTACTTTTGTATTGATTAGAAAATCCTCTGTTAGGAAAAAAAAATACAGTTATAGATCTGTGTAAGATGCTAAAATGTAGTTTAAGGAAAATATCTATAGGCCACTCCTTCAAGGAACATCATTTAGCTGTGCATACATGCAGATCTCCAAATCAGGTAATAGGTTCTGTGCTAGTGCAGGCAATCCACATAGCCTTTTAAAGAGATTTTCTATTTTTTCCCCTATGCACTGCTATACAGCAATGGTAGGGGTAGCATTTTAGGTAAAAATACTGCAGTCAACAATCTCCAGTTCATAAAGCAGTGGAAGAAATATATTCATGTAGTCATGGTACTTCATTATATTGTAAAGAAACATCTTTTCAAGATGTTTCTAGCTGTGTTAGATAATTATAAAAATTGATCARTATCTCATGTACAGTTCCAATGGCCTTTATCACTACCTCTACCAGATTCGATATAGCATGTAATTCTCTCTAACCCTGTCTGGGCTGCTTATGGATTAGAGAAGCTTTTTAGTTATTTTATTATTTATCTTCCTCTGTATTACTATCAGTCCTTTCTTATTGGTATCCTTAGGACTAGTAGTATCAGTATTTGTCATAATTAATTTTTTTGAACTGTCTTTTATTTTGAGAAAACTTCCTGTAAAAGAAAATCTGAATCAATATATAAAGTGTTACTGAGTTTGTACAAAGTCCTTTCTCTAGAATGCCGCTCCTTGGGTTATGGCTTCAGGGAGCGGACTACTAGGAAATTGGTCATTAAGTGGCTGAGTAAAAAATAAAACCAAGCAGTGGAGGTTTCCCACGGAATATAAAAGGAAGTATGTAAAATATAAGTGTATTTTCATACTAGTATGAGGAAGAAATTGTGCCTATTGTGTGTTCACCTTTCAATAAAAGTCTGCATATTCTATAAATAAGGTACTAAATTRTGAAAAGTTTTTTAAAATTTTTTACTGTTTACAAGTAAAACTAGATTTACTGCAGCTTGTTCCTCCTTAAAACAACTGATCACTTAATTTACTGTAAGTTTGTTTATATATGTTTAAAACTGACACCTTTCCTGTATTACAAATTACTGTATAATAAAATATGCTTTAATAGCCATTTTTCTTCAGTGTGTTTTCTTTTAGTCAGTGCTTATGAACAGCATAAGCATAACTTCGGTGAACTGTCAGCTTAATGTTATTATGGTTCACCAGCTTCTGCAGCCAGTTGCATGCAAGAGTGATGCAACCAATCACTGGTATCTGGCTGCCTCAATGAACAAGTCATCAGCTTTGAGTKGAGAGATGTCCCTCACTGTGATTCTCAAATAAATCTTGCTGTACCTCTTCATAGCAATGCTTTAGCCATGCTGTCTCTAACCACTAAGATGTGATATTGGTAAAGTAAGAAAGAAAAAAAGTAGCTCAAAATAACCAGCCTCTTGCAAATATGCTTTATATAGGGCTCTAGGCATCAAGCAAAAAATACTTAGGGGTACATATATCAAAGACAAAAAATGCTCCAAAATACAAATTAAAGGCTGCATCAGGTAAAACTGGCCATTTAAATTTAAATGTTGCCATAGACTCACAGAATCATGTAAGTTAGTAAAGACCTTCAAGACTGAGTCTAACGGGTAAGACCAAGTCCTGTTCTTCTAAGCTTACGTGACTTCACTAATGATTGTATCTGGAGCTAAAGCATGAATGTGTGCTGCTCTCCGAAGCAGAGCRGTAAGCCCTGGAAGGATGGGATGGGAGTGAGGAAAGTGTCACTGTCAAAATGCCCTTTTCAAAACCCGATTTCCTTTCTTTTAGAACAAAAAGATACTAAGACATCAAATTCAGTCTTCATGTTCGTTTTCCTCTTAAGATATTTTTCGCTTTTATTTTTGTGACCTGTTCTTCACCAGCCACTGAAAAGCAGTAAGAATTAAAATATGACTAAAATATGATTTTACTTACTTTATTATTTGCACAAATTAAAAATTGTTGAAACTGAAACATTTAGCCACATTTAACACCTATATGTTATCAACATATAAGCAGAAGCAATTTTATAATCTTACATTGGGGGCTGTATCTTCTTAGTGATATAACCAGCAGGGAATTCTTGTTCACAAGCTAGTGGTGTAATCCAAGGAAAATTAGATGTGCGGTAACAAAAGGTGGTCTTACCGCAACAAAAAATACACACCTGGTAGTTTTCKCTTTAAACTTTTCTGTTACTTTCTGTCAATAATCACAGATTTACTGAGAACATGCTATTGTTTTTATTTTGAAAAAGGTATTTAAAAAAAAAATCTTAAAAATAGGAAACAAAATAAAGACAGAATCAAGGAGGTAGTCCTTAAAAGCGAGGAAAAAATACTTTGAGTTGCTTATTTTTCTTGCTCCCCAGAACCAAATGAGAACTTCTATGAGGACAAAAATTTAAAGTATTTTCACCAGAATAGAAGACCGATGATAGAGGTCTTCTATTGTATGTAAGATAGAGGAAAAAAAAGACAGGCTCTACATTTAGTACACAATACTGACTCCCTCATGTTTGTTTTTCCTGAAAGTGGCTTTCCACTTCTGTCTCTAACCATTCCTGTGGAGTGGTTCCTTTTTGTAACTTCTAGGGGAATTGTTCTTTTTCATGTCACAAACGTATTTTTAGAGAGATAACTGTAATTGGAGTAGTTGGATAAAATCTTCAGGCATTTTGCAGTAAAATTTATCAAAATTCTCTTTATCAGTTGAATAAGTCAAAGTGCTTGAGATTTGCAATAGTTCCACAAAACAAACTCACTTAACATTTATATACTGAATAGATGCACATTCTAAAGATGAAAAAAAGAAGCAAATTAACAGTGAAAGATGCCAAACTAAAATCAAGTCTGTAAGAGCAGATGGTACTGTATTAAACTATGTGTGTAAGTGATGAAAATAAAAATAGAAGCTATCAATTGAGTGAAATGTTTTAGATTAATCTAAACCCCAAACTGTGAATTACAGTAATAGTTTGTGAACTACTKAATATTTTCCAAAATATTTCTGCTAGTGTTTATGCTAAAGTGAAGACATTGTTCTGGCAGTATCAGAGCCRTAATATTAAGCTTGCCAACAGCTGAGTTCTGGGCCACAAGAATCCTAACTGAACCAGACACAGCCCTTGCCAACTCTTGCAATTCTTATTTGTTACACTTGATCAAACTGGTGGAAATCTGTACCAAAGCTGTATAGATTAAGTAAATTCTACTAAGAGATTTCTGCAAATGCACAAGAATACATACATTTCCACATTTGTTTCCAAGTCATCAGAAGTGACCAAACATGAGTGATAGTGTAAGGCTAAGCAGTGACTTGTAAACTTGCTTTGTATAGCAATATTCCAATTCTGGAAGATTTGGTTTAGGGAGGTATATACTTAAACATACCTGTATACACATAAACATTAGAATATATACTCTTCTTTTTGTTTATATACAAACATGCACATGTATATGTATATATGCTGCATGTATACATGCATGTGAAACAATGACTACTGTCTTTCTCTTAAAAAAATTAAAATCCTAGATCACAGAAGCCTTCCTGTAGTGGTTTTCATAAAAGATAATGGAGACATCAGTCATGTTGTCACATTTTTCTCTCAGTGTATGTCTGCTCTATATCCAAGGCTGCGTCTTGCTAAACACATACTGGCMACTACTTTTGCTTTTGAAACTCAGGGAGTTTTTAGTGCTTCATTGCAAAGTGTTGTGGTGAGTAGAAGTCATGCAGCCTGTGTGTAGTTGCTTTCCCAGAGAGAATGATGACAAATCAAGGTTTTAAGTGAGTTCAAAATAAATGCGATGCTTAAAGTGAATGTATGGGAGAACAGATGGGAGATGAAACAGAGCACAGCTGAGCTTATGGATCGAGATATTCTGGCCTTGGTCAGGTATAGACCGTGGGATAAGCAACCACAGATATGAAAAGAAGAACTTGAAAAGTACAGCATATGCAGCTATCCAGTTTTTTAAAACTGTAGTTTTGTAAGGCTGCCAAGTAACGCAAACAGTAGGCTGGTTATGTAACTAGTGGGAAATTTCTGCTTAASGATGTGACTGCTTGGGGCCACAAAAGTATATAAACTGATCTGTGATAACAATAAAATGACTTCTTTTTGCTTTGACTTCTTGCTTGGACTACTTCTTGCACCCCTCTTTTGAAGTCCTGTCTCTCAGTTGTGGCAGTGATGAAACGAATAGGTACTTTAGTGTGTGAAATATCTTTGGTSATTAGTTACTGATAGAATTTTGTTAAATAAAAGTAGTAAAATTTTACTTCCAAAGAATATATTTGAAGCTAATTGGGGAGCCTTGAAAGGGGAGCCTTGAAAGTTAACCAATGAAGCATGGACATGCCTATATAACTTTGAATGAAAGATGTATAAACAGGTTTAAACTTTAATCTTTTTCTTTGAAGACAAGTTCTATAAACATTTTGTTAAGTCATAATTTTTTTTTATTCCATCTTTTCCTTAATTTTATCTTAAATTTGAGATTTAGGATTTAGGYGAGTGAGCCCTTTATATATCAAGAATTTAAAATATTTTCTTTTTGAAGGAAAGTAATTTATTGAAAAAATATAAGAAAATATTTGAAGACTGAAAGGCTACACAATGCATGGAAAGACTTTCTGTTCTACTCCCAAGAAGAGTTTTCTCGTTCTTATTTTTGTATTTTTGTCCTTTGTTTTGTTCTGTGTCTCTACCTGTCTGTCCATCCCATAGTCACTATCCTCTTTCCGTGCTTTTCCACACCCTTCGGTTCRTCTACATGCAATTACTCATCTTTTCTGATTTTCCTTCATTCATAGCTATTTTTTTGCAAACAGCGATTTAACAATGCAAGGACTTTGTCTCCTGACACTCCCAGACCTGTGTCACAGGAAATTTTCTCAGATAATTGTGATCGTTTCTTTGCCATTTTACTAAAAAGGAGCCTAGGTGGTAGTGTGTCCTGGACACTTCCTCTGAGATGTTTCGGGTAGGTAAATTCAGGTAGGGATATTTCAGGTAGTGTGTTTTTAGCACTACTTTTTTTCAGATCGCAATTTATTGGTGAAGTAGAAAAGTGCAGTGTAGGAACCTAGAAGAGTGCATTTACGTGTCCCAGAGATTGATTTAAAGTTAGATAGCTGTTTAGTATTTAGCACACTCTGTTCTGCGAGGTTCATTGGAGAGCTAAAAGGTTTACTAATGACAGAGGAAATAGTTTGCTGTGTTCATCTGGAGCATTGTAGTCCTGGGTTAACCAAAAAAAAGGAATATGTTCTGCTTGTCAGAGCACAAGTGCATGAGAATCCAAAAGCTGTTGGCAAACAGAAAGACTAGAAGTGTATGAGCATGTGTTTTTTTACCATTAATCTGATTCAAAACAGTATTTTGTTTTGAAGCTAGCTACAGAAGACAAGTTTGCAAAATCAAAATAATGTTGTGTCCTCAGGACAGACGGATCTGTAAGGCCTGGGTGTGTGCTCTGATCGTGTTCCCCATAAGGTACACACTTGTTTCCTAGTGAACAGGTAGGTTTAAGATTTTGAATCAAGAAACTTCATCAAAGGGTATGATTTTCATAATTTTTTGCAATATGGACACGGTCCCATCAGAATGCAAATCTATAAGCTAAACAAAGAGAAAATAAGTCACAAAATACTGGAAATTTGGAACTACAATATTAAGGACTATCAGACAACTTRTCTACCATATAACACACTTCTTGTAAAAAAATAAAGGTTAACTTTTAAGAAACATTAAAACAGTCATTTATTCCCACTGAAATGTTGGGCAGTCCTGCAAATGTGCAATTTATGAAATGAAGGAAATGATGATTTATGTTGTTTTTTGTTGAAATATCTGACAATGTTTATTGTGAAAGTCCCCAGTAGTGTAAACACTGTCACATTGATAAGAAGTTTCATAGCTAAATTAGACCCATTTGTTATTTAATTGTCATGTAATATAGATTTCTTGCTTTCAGCTTTTCTGAAATGTTTGTCATACACAGTTTTATKGCAGTATAGAAGTATATTAGAAGTATTGCTGATTGTAATTGTATTGCACTACATATTGCATTTGCAGAAATATGCATTTATTTACATTCAAATACTYTGTTTAATCAAAACGATATTTTAAGGCTAAGCTTAATTAAGATTTCAGTCTAATTAAATTCTGTCATAGTTCAATGTTCAGCTGATCACTTACCTTGAGAGCAAAGAAATGTTTTGCAGCAAAAGCTCTCTTCCCCAATTGCATGTCCTGTGTCGTCACTGGAGGGCAGCAATGTCCAACATAAAACTATTTATCCGTCAGGTTTGGCTCGTGTTGCAAAAGCTAACACACAAACACGCACTTAAGAAACACATACAGTTCAGACGTGGGTTTGTATAGCAGAACATTTGCCCTATGTCAGTTAAATTCAGTTCTGTTTTCAGTAAAACAGCCTTTCTGAGCAGTGTATTACTTGCTTGTGAAAACTCCCCCAAGCCTAAAACTTCACATTCAAGAATCTTACACCACCTTCCCACCCTCCTTCCCACCCCCATCACGTTGAGTTTTTGCTATAGACTGGTTTGGCTGTTCTCTTGTTGGAGTCTCTGGTACAGCAGATACTTCTSTGACTATGGGTGCCAGCTGCTGCCTTGCAAAAATGGTTGGATGAAATTCATTCTTTGATTTCTTTCATTTGTCTTRTAGGTTACTATTATTATGCAAAGAACATTGCTTAGGGCAATTTTCTGTAATGACAAGCATTTTATTAWAGCTTTGAATGGAGGGAAGAAAACCCCTTCTACCTCCTCTGACTGACGTTTCACAGAATGAGGGATGTGTGCTGCATTTTGTGTCCTAGACTATTTTGTGGGCTTAAGAGATTACTTCTAAGAATCTCTTTATATGTGTATCTTGCCAGCCTGACTATGGTAATTTTAAGTAAGCAAATAATAAAAATGTAAGAAGTAGAAGAAATTCACTTTAAGACTATCCTGATTATTTTTGGTAGTGTAATGGCTTGCATTAATTGACAATTAACTCAATTCAACTAAAACAGCTGTAAATGTTAGTTTACATTAGACTGGCTAGTCCCAAGGTATTTATTTATTCATTGCTCCATTTCATTGATGCAGAAATGTTAGTTCTTTRCCCTGCAGATCAACCTAGGGTAATGAACAAATGTTTGCAGTTGGAAACAGACAGGCTCCACGCTAGCCTTACTGTGTGCAGTGGAAAACACTCACAAACATAGAAAAAAATTACTCATTAAGTGGTGAACCTCTGACCCTGGAGCAAAGACATTAACCTGATACTAAGTAGCTTTTGCCTTCACTGTGGAAGAGGTGGGCTGAGGTGAAAACTAGCCCACCACTGCTCCCACAGCCCCTGCCAATGAGGTCTAGGCTAACTGCCTGCAGCTGGGGAGAGCTTGATGCCCCCGTGGGATCATGGTATCCTTGAATTTAAAATTTCCATATGCTGTRTACACAAGAGAAAAGGATCTGCCCAAATCACATTTCTGGCCACCTATAAGGTCCCAACCCTGCAAGGTGCTGGCCAGTGCTGGTGGCTAAGGTGGGCTAAGGATCTTGGGAGCTGGAGTGAGGGTGAAGCAGGACCCCGGTTTTGGGGGCTCACTGAAAGCTCCCCCTCAGCAGAGGGGCTGCTGAGTGGGAGTGGGAGGGTGGAGCTGTAGGGCTAGGTAGGCTCCCWGCCCAATGTACCCAATGTATAAAACATTGCCTGTTGGCCTGAGTGGTATGGTGAGGTGGTGGGTRCTGGTATCTACTGCTGGGGATAAGCCCCAGGGTGTATTTTTTGAGCCAATCCTTTTGAGCTAATCCGCTCCCATATGTGTGTAGAGGGYGTTTCTGTGGGAGCAGAGAGAGCAAACATTGCTCTGTTGCAGGCTAATGAGGCTGTGGTGAGTGTGGAGAGGAAATCAGTGTAATGAACAAAATAATTTCATAATTAATGAAAGGGAATAGGCTCAGAGGCTTGGGGGGTGAAGGGAACAGAAATCCCAAAGAGGGTGAGTGGAAGCCTTGAGAGTGCTGTTTATATGGACAGCCTGCAACAGCACCTGTTTTTGAGAGGATACTAGGGCTGTAGACTCTAAGCATGCTCTTCTGCAGTGTTAGGTGAATTGCATAAAGAAGGATAATATTTTGTTCTCAGCCAGCCTGTGTATGGCATGTGTCCTTGCCACACTTTGGGTGTTGGTGCTGCCTTCAGCTCCTGCACACCTTGTGGGGGAGCAGGGCACAGCCCTTCTCTGGGACTCTGCTGTACCATTTTATAGATGCTCACAGTGGTTTATGTAAGTTTTGGATTTTTTTTTACAACAGAGAATTTCAAGATTGTTTCATGTCCACTATCTGGAAGAGACCCAGACCTGACATCATCTACTTCTCTGAAAGACATATTGATGGCTGCAGCTGCTGGGGACTGGGAGCTGGGACATTCAGGCTTAAGTACCCAACAGACCTCTCCAGTCACCCTGGGGACTGAGTGCTGAAACAACATACAAACTTGGGCATAATCTTGATGTGTAAAGGTAGGGTTTAATCCCAARTTAGATGGTAACTGAGTAGAAGTTGAATTAGAAACCCCTTGGACCCCACAAAGAATTTGTAAGATGGTGGATGCTGAAGCTACTGTGAGGTGATAGTGTTTCCAGAGACATAATGGGTCATGAATTGTTACTTTTCTTTTGCCTGAACTTAAACCATGAGAAAAATGGATTTTTTTTTTTAAAGTTTCATAGAAAGCCGTAATTTATGGCTTTTTTCTGTGTTTTTTGGGAGGAGTCGAGTGAGATAACATTATTTTGAAGCAAGTCCARGTGTGTCTCTTGTGCAGATTTGATGTCAAATGGCATATATATMTCTCTGTATGTGCCTATTAATATATATACACACACCTCCACACACACTTTTTTCCAAAATAAGTTTCAAAAGCCATGTTTCTATGATTGTTTTTGTGTTGCTTCAGTAACTCTGGAGCATTTATCCATGTAATAGCATGGTCTTCTGCTTCACTGGTTATATAGAACTCATGCCTCACTAACTTTGTTTGATAGGATTTGATAGATGAAATGCTGCTTAGTATATTTTGAGTTTAAAAGCTTACTTTTAGCAAATAAGAAAAGCGGGCATTTAAAAAAACATAACCAGGTTGACTTAATAGGCTAATTAGGTTTAAACATATATATATTAAAATAGATGGCTGAACCACTTGTCTTTAATTGATGTAAATGTTGCTTTTTATTGTGGTACAATTGAAATGTGGACTATTGCCAAACATAATTTTTGTAAATGAAGAGATCTTAATTCCTGTATAAATAATAATAACAAAAAATCTTAATTGGCAGTGTATTTTAGGAATTGATTATAAAAGTTGTTTAGGAAGACAAATATCCATGTGACTTTTAGGAGCCTTCACAAGATGATAGTGGAACAGTTACTACAGGGCATTGTGATGCTACTTTAAATTAGCCTACAAGAGCAGGCTTAACCCTTATATTACCAGTACTCCAAAATCATTAATCTGACAGAGTAGAATTGGCTGTCCTAGCGGATGAGTTAAACTCCATCAGACAAAAGTTAATCAAGGAGCGGGAGATACAGAAGGGTAGCTCATATTCCAACTAACTCACTGATCATTGTCCAGTCACTTTCTTGCAGGTTCTTGCAGTTCAGCAGCTACTTTCAGTGTGTTCCAGCAACAGATAAAGGTTGATCTGGAACAAGTAAGAAAGTAGCTTTTTGAATCTGAGAGCCTTACCAGCTGCRTCTTCTCATGTGTCACTAAAATTCCATCTCAAACTGTGGTGTTAGTAATTTCTCAACTATGRCAAAGCAGAAGAGTTGTCCTTCAAGTGAGTTCCATACATTAGAAGTTTAATAGCTTAAATTTCAAACCTAGTATTCAATCCAGACTTGAAACAACTGGTTGCACCTAGGGAAAGAGGGATGTGACAGGTATTTGGGCAACTAYTTTTGAGTGCTGGACTCAGAAGAATCTATTAGATAATGTCTAAAAGATTGTTAAATTCACTTGGCTTATCCCCTAAAAACTTAATAAGTAAGAGACTAAGAATGCCTGGAAGGGTTTTTTCCTAGCAAGCAAATGACTATCAGTTAGAGGACTTATTGGGAGAAACATGACAAATTGTGGTTTTTACACTGTCTCCAGAGTGCTCTCTAGAGTCTGTAAGATGTAGCTGTTTGCCAAAAATGGGTAGAAATCTACACTGGTGATTTGCTTCATCCTTTTTAACTAGCAGGAATGTGCTATTCAGTGGCTACAGAAYTGACTGGATGGCCACACTCAGAGTGTTGCAGTCAAAGGCTCAGTGTCCAAGTGGAGACCAGTGATGACTAGTGTTCTCGGGGGTTGGTATTGGGACCAGCGTTGTTTAACAGCTTTGTCGGCAACATGGACCATGCGATGGAGCCTGCCTGAACAACACCAAGCCATGTGCTATGGTTGACACACTGGAGGGAAAGGATGCTATTCAGAGAGACTGAGAGAGATTTGAAAGATGGGCTTGTATGAACCTCATGAAGATAGACAAGGTCAAGTGTAAGGTCCTGCACTGGGGTCAGGAAAATCTCAAGCACAAATACAGGCTCAACAAAGAATGAATTTAGAGCAGTCTTGATGAAAATGCCTTAGTGTTGCTGGTGGATGAGAGGCTGGATGTGAGCTGGCATCCCAGAAAATCAGGCTGTATCCAAAGCAACGTGGCCATCAGGGCAAAGGAGGGGATTCTGTTTGTCTGTTCTGGTGAGACCCCACCTGCAGTGCTGCATCCAGCTCTGGGGTCCTCCTCACAGGAAGGACATTGAAGCAAGTCCMGAGGAGAGCCATGAAGATGATCAGAGAGCTGTAACACCTCTGCTGTGAAGAGGGGCTGAAAGAGTTGTGACTGTTCAGTCAGGAGAACAAAAGGCTCCGGGTAGATCTTATAACAGCCTTTCAGTATCTGAAGGGGAGCTACAAGAGAGCTGGAGATGGATTTCTTTACAAGGGCTTGTAARCGTAGGACAAGGGGGAATGGCTTCAAACAGAAGGTGAATTGACTTAGACCAGATAAGAGTTTTCTACAATGTGCTGCTGAGACATTAATTCAGGTTGTCAAGAGAATTTGTGGGTGACCTGGAAGTGTTCAAGGCCAGGCTGGATGGAATTTTGAGCCACCTGGTCTAGTGSAAGGTGCCCCTATCCATGGAAGAGGGTTTGGAAGTAGATAAATTTTAAGGTCCTTCCAACCCAAACCATTCCATGATTCTATGAAATAATGACATCAGATGTTTGCTATTCCTTCTTCTGTGGTAATCTTGGACTTGCCATTTCAAGGACTTTTCCATTTATGATTCAGGAGCATTTCTACAAGACATGCATGTGTACTTGAGCTATGGAAATTAATCTTTTGGCTACGTACTGTGAGTAGATACACTTTAAACACTTGGAAAAAACAACTTCCTATTTGGTCACTTAACTCTGCAGAGAAATGATTCTTCCTTATTTGCTATCATGGATTTTATTTTTTTTTGAGTGTGTGCAAAAAGGTGAAGTTATTTTAGCACTTTGAAAATCATTGCAAGAAAATTTTAACAGGAATGCTGAAAGTCTAAACCTCATTTATAATTTGTTTTTATCTGATCCTTTTTTTCAGTGTGYGTGTGTCGTCCCCTCCACCTCCCCCCACCCTCCCCACTATTTACAGTTTCAGTATGAATCTACGTTGGTCAATGAAGTATAGAGCAGGAACCACTGTCTGTATTGCAAAACTGTATATTTTGAGAAAGCCCTAGACTGTGTGCCTCCATCCAAGTTGTATTTCCTGCTGTCTGGGTAAATCAGGTATTGGTGAGGCTGGGTCCATATCAGTCAAGCTCACCAAACAGCTGCTTAAGCTAAGATTTTCTTAATTAAAGCTTGATTACCTTCAATGAGAGACAGCTGAATGCCCAGCAATGAGGAGACAGAAGTATGTGGGTTGTGGAGCTGGTCTCTATTATATATTGGAAACATGTAAAATGTATAATGATGGAGCATAAGATCTAAAACAAATTGCCTGAAATAAGTTATTCTGAATTGTAATCCCTCCTCAATGGAAAACACCATTTGTCTAAAAGAAAAAATGGTTTTTATACCTTGCTTAGAGTGCAAGTATATGTTGTGAGCCACTGAGACTGCTGCAGCAGTGATCTGGGTGTTGTTGYTTGATTTGGTGAATCTTTTTCCTTCTATTGTTTCAGGGGATCAAGGGAATCCAATAGGGCCAAAGACTCTGTAATACGCATTGCTCACATCTCAGCCTTGGAYTCATCTTGCATAAGAAGAAATTCTTACATTTTGTTGCTTAGGTTGTTGACATAAGTAGCTAAAGATTTGGTGTTACTTGAATCACTRGAGTATGTTACCTGGAAACCACAGGCATGTTGATACCTGAAATTCCTGTAGCTGACCCCTGACTGTGGTGTAAGAGTAAAACATTTTTTGAAAAAGTCTTGCAGAAGATAGAACTACCAAGTGTAGGCTTAATCTTTTCATCCTAGATGTTATAGCTCTGTGTGGCAGAAGACTTAGCTCTCTTTTGGTTTTACAAGAAGATACTGCAAGATGCATAGTATTATCTCTGATAAATAAGAGCATTTTATCATAAGAGTCCGATGTCAATAAGTAAGGAAGGCCAAGGTGCTGGCTGAAGGGATTTGGGAATGTCAGGGAAAGCTAAAGCTTTTGAAGAATTAAAATAAAAATCTCAGTCTGAGTTTGGACATAAGAAGATTTCTCTGGTTTCCAACTATTTTTTCTTCAAATCTGTACACTCGCATCAAAAAAGAAAATGTAACTTTATGATTGTTTTCTTATATTCTGCAGAATGTATGTTGTGATGTGACTAGTACCATTCAACAAACCACCTAATACAAATAGATAATTTCACTTTTTGGTTTTTTGGATGGCTTTTTCAGGGAAATAGTTCAGTAATTTCTGATTATACATGGAAATAAATTTAATATAGCCTTAAGCAGAGAGAAGCATGATAAATTCGTTCTTAACTAGTAAAATTTGCTGAAATTATAAGCAAGGGATAGAATTATAATAAGCATAATGCAATCTTTCTTTTTCTTGCAACACAAAAATAGTGGAACTGAAGTGAAAGTTGTAGAGGAAGAGAAATAGCATATGTATCAGAGTCATTACTTCTATACTTGGTGAGAAATATGTAAAAATGTACTTGTGTGTGATCTGTTATGCATCAATATCCAACATGGAATTCAGAATGATTTTTACAAAATTATTTGATAGCTTTCTGTGATTCTTTTTTCAATTCAAATTGCTATGGATGCAAAACTTACTATGTGGCAGGAAAGATTCATGTGTATTGATTTTTGAGGGGTACCTAAAGTCATGTAGTCCTTTTTCCTTCATCTTCCCTTTTCCCTTCCCCTTCCCCATGTAATTCCCCAGACAGAACCTTTCCAATAGAGATGAGCTGTGGGAAATACTAAAGGTAAGAAGACTTTCAGAAGCTGTGAAAGTAGGCCCCAGAAACAGAAAGAGCAGGAGAATTTAGAATTAGCTGTAGTTGCCAAGTCTGGAAGCAGAGAAGATACAATGATACAGTAAGCAACTACATGAAACAATAGTTTGAGTTTTTAGGCTTGGCTAGAATAGACCTTAAGACTGCAGAAAAATATGCTTTGCAAGATAGTAGAAGGTTTTAAGCTTAATAGTGGAATATTGTTTATTGTTAATAGAAAGCATACCAGCAAGCATTGTTTGAAGTGGGTGTTGGTGTGCTTTTAGTGATTGGCTAGAGTAATTGTCTGTAAGCTTTAGCAATATGCTATTGGCTGGAAAACTTTTAAAATGCCCTGYAACAAAGAGATCTTTGGCTGCTGCTGGCAAGATGTGAACTGTTGCCATCTTTCAATTGTCTCAAACCCTGTTATGAGACTGATGCCTCAATAATAGTTCGAGGAACATCTCAGTATTCCTGTCCTGTTTGTGCAAGATCTCCAATACAATGAAGCATGCTTTTCACTTGTAGAATACCAACACCTTAACCCTCTGAGACAGAACCACCCACCAGGAAACAAAATAAAAAGATCAGCTGGATTGCCTGTCATCCCCCCAACAGAGAGAAGCAGTAGGGCARAAGGGAAAAAAAAAAAAAAAAGACTGAATGGGGACAATAGAAAAGAGAGTCTGTATGTGGAAGGCCCATCAATGGATGATGAGGATGGATGAAGACCCAACTCCATTGGAGGTGGTACAGTGTCTGAAAGACCTACACCTCGTATCACAACCACTTCCACAACAAAGAAAAAGACAGGATGTAGTTGTGGGTGATTGCCTTGAGATTGGAATGGAGTCCAATATGCTGTGTGAACCTAGGGACAGGGTAGAGGACATCACCAGGAGACTTCCTGGTAAGACCCTTGGGCTACTGCCCATTACTAGTGGGCCATGGGAGTAGTGATGAAGTTACAATGCATAAGTTTTGGGTGATCAAAAGAGCCTTCAGGGTGTTCAGATTATTGGGATGGAATGATGACACTAATGGACGAAGGAAGGGCCGTGAACATCACCTATCTGGGTTTATGTAAGGCCTTTGACACAGCTCCCCACAACATCCTTCTCTCTAGATTGGAGAGATGATTTGATGCATGGAGTCTTTGGTGGTGAGGAGTTAGTTGAATTGAGTTGGTTCCCCAGAAAGTAGTGGTTAATGGCTCTGTGTCCTTATTAACACTAATGACMAGTGGTGCCCCTTCGATGTCCATATTGGGAACAGTACTGTTTAATGGCTTAAACAGTGACATAGACAAAGGGAGCCAGTGTACCTCCAGCAAGTTTACAAATGACATCAAGCTGGTGCCATTGACACTCCTGATGGATGGGATACCATCCAGAAGGGCATGGTCAAGTTGAAGATGTGGGACCATGCAAATCACATGAGGTTCAACAAGACCAAGAGCAAGGTGCTGCACATGGGTCAGGGCATCCCCCAGTTCCAACACAGGCTGTGAGGTGAAACGATTCTTCTGAGAAGGACTTGGGGGTGCTGGTGGATGAGAGGCTGGGCATGACCCARCTATGAGCACTTGCAACACGGAAAGCCAATTATGTCCTGGGCTGCATCCAAAGCACCATGGGCAGCAGGGCCAGGGAGGGGATTCTGCCCCTCTGCTCTGGCCTGGTGAGACCACACCTGGAACACTGCATCCAGCAGCACAGGAAGGACATGGAAYCATTGGAGCAAGTACAGAAGAGGGCCATGAATTCTAGTAATAGCATAAGGTGTCCAATCAAATGCTTAATTGCCATAATCTCAGGAAAACCTTAAAATATAGCCTATTGAAACTAAGGAAATTCACCAGATAAGTATCGTGTTTCATGCCTACTGTACTGTGTCTATTTGAGATAGAGGGTTTCTTTTTGTTTGTTTATCTCTGGGTGTGGGTTGGGTTTTWWTCTTTCTTTCWTTTTAAATAGCAGGCTGTATGGTGTTGTTTTGAACTTGTAACAGAAACGCTGTTGCAAACACACTCATGTTTTGGCTGTTGGTGAGTATTCCTTGCCCATCAAGGTTTTCCCTTTTTCTCACTTTCTTCCTTCACCTTTCCCTCTCAGGGACTAGGCTGGACCTGGGCAGCAGAGCTGACCCCAAAAGACCAAAGGGATATTTTAGGCTGTATAACATCATTGTCAGCAATGGAAGCAATAAAAGGATAGGAAGAGAGATTAGGAACATTTCTGGGTTTTGGCTTGTGTTTCCTCAAGTAATCACTGTGTGTGCTAAGGCTCTGCTTTGCAGGAGATGGCTAAACATCTTCTAGCCCATGGGAAACAGTGAAACTTTTCTGCTTCCACCTGYAATTTTTCTTCCCCTATTAAACTGTCTGTTTTAATCCATGAATATTCTTGTCTCTGTTCTGTTTTTTCCTCTTTCCAAGAGAAAAGGGAGTGACTAGCTAGGTGTGTAGGTATTTGCCCTACCCACCACAGGATTTTTTGTTGCACAATGGGGCTTAAGAGGTGCAAGATAACATCAGATTGACTGTAGTTTGAATTTATAGCTGTTATAACTGCTTAGCTGTTTATTGGCAGGCTCTCATGCTTGCCATGAGGCTYGTTTACTTTACTGTGTATTGGAGCCTGTGGCTTGCTGATGACTGTTTTTGGTTTTTGCTGTTTGATGTTCTGCTTTTCATCTTACTTTGCCATGCCTGGTAATAWTATGATAACAATATATTCCCATGTGCCTGGGCTGGCATATGACCGTGGCAATGCTTCCATTCCTGTACTGCTATACCAGACATGAATGGAGTCAACTATGAATTAGATCAAAAACCCCTGAAGGCTTGTGAATAAACCCATTCTGGACCAGGCACATCCTCAGAAGAACTGCAACCCCTGGAGGATTCATGCTGGTACAAGTGCAATGTGTGGACATTGTTTTGAAGGTAACTCTATCACCTGGTCCAAATGGGTGCAGACTGTAATGGATATACAATTAATCTTAGCATTTACATATGTTGTAACCGATGGCTTGAGTTGTATGTTGTAGGAAGTGATATAGCAGGAACACCCCAAATGAAYGGAGGACCAACCTCAGAAGGAACTGGGCAAGTGAGCTGGTGACAGCCTGAGCTGTCTTTGCTTCTCAACAACACAACAAGCCTTGTATTCCATTCTGTATTCTATAGAAGGAACCCCATCTATGGACTGAACAAACGCAATGGACTTTTATAATCTTTCTCCTATTTTCTCTTCACCCTAAAGTGAGTGAGCAAGCAGCTGTCTGCATATTTTTGTATTGGCTGGGATTAATAATCACACTTGTGTGTTAAAAGATACATTTAAGAAAATGTCTCTCCAGAAATGTGTGTTATTTCTCCCTTTCAAAACCTTAGAGTTCTCCCTTTTAGGCAGATAGAAAGAAATTAACTATTGGATGCTATTGGAGACAGAAACTTAGCCAGAAAAGGACTTTTCATATGACCCAATAGAGTGGGTTTTGTTATTGATAGAGAAATGCTCTTTCTTGATCTCCTTTATGTCTTAATTGAATTGTGTTACTTGGTTTTGATATCTTTTCAGAAAGACATATTGAGTTAAAACTTAAGCTAGTACTTAAGATTCATAGTATGTGAGAAATCACTCAAATTCCTCACAGTTTATAAATGGACAGTGAATGTGTTATTTATGCAGAGACTTCAGTTTTGGCTTGAGATACTTTAATTTGCAATTAATCAAGAGGTTAAAACACCATCAAAGAGAAATTGCTTATGTTTACAAATCAGCTTTATGATGGTTGTCCAATGGGAATTTGAAAAGAATTGTTGACAACCCTCCACTAAAAGCTGTACAATTTTATAGATATGATTAAAACTACACCWCATTTTCTATCCTGTAGATTAAAAAGGACCAGTACTGAACAACATGACTGACATCATTAAATCAAACTACCTAAAGTACTAAGGATCATCCATAAATGGATGTGAAGTCAATGAAACTTAAATCAGCTAATCTTTCTTTTCTATTTATTTTGATTCTGAATAAATAATTCTTCAATTTAGAGTATGCATGGTAAGGACCTTAGCCACTCTTGAAGTATGTTCATAACTGATCAGACATACAGAATATCTTTCTCACCAGAGAAGRATAACAAATTTTAGACAGCAAATGATAGAATATGATAGGAGTTTTTTTTTTTCCTTGTAAGGATATGGCAAGTCATTTAATCTCAGTGTCTGATTCTACTGACTAGCGTTCTTTTCGTCACGAAAAAGAAATATACAAGGTCCAGCCAAACAATTGTATAACCATCAATTTGACATCAAATTTTCTAACATTTTATGGTCTTTTTGTCCCTGTTTACATCCAGAAGAAAAGTTTATTTTGTGGCAAAAAGTGTCTGAAATCCAAGCTCTGTGACAGACAAAGCTCAGGCTGATATGTGCAACTCTTTTTTGCTTGAGTATGAGAGTTGTGGAGCTGAATTGGGGCTTTTTAGGTATTTCTTTATTTATATATACTGTTGTATTTGAAAGGAGATTGCAAAGTGAGAGAGATTTTAGGTAATTTTTTTCTGCTACATCAGGTAAAGAATAAGCCTTATGTACTCTTGCCAAGATAATCCTTCTTTGTGGCTTTCTTGCTSAAATCTCTTGGTTGAAGAGAGAGGGATTTAGCCTTTTGGATAAAATGTAAGCATCTGTTGACCTGGATTTAGAAATATCTGATAACTAAGGTATAGAGTATCACACCTTAAGCTCACTCAAACAATGGTGCCAGTATTCAGTGGTTTGGAATTGTGTTAAAAGGGAAGACCCAACAAACAAACAAACAAACAAACAAACAAAAGAACGAAAGAGAAAAGGACCTGCTGGGCATGAGGTAAATTTTCTGATTCATGTTTTAGCAAATAGGGCAGTGCTGCAATCAGTGACAGCAGAACACATGCTGGGGCAGTCATTGGAGCAGAAATTCCATGTTRGTGAATTCTCTTTCAAATATGAAAGAAAAAATGAAGTAGTGTTTGAAAATAATAATTTTTTCTAGTTGAGAAACTGTATGTGAAAGCATGGATTTACTTTCAAGTATGATTCATATTTTTGGTGTGGTAAATGATCCTATACTTCTTTGCATAGATAGACATTTAATTGAGATCAGCTTGTGGATGTTCCTCTCATTACTCTAATTTCTCTAAGTACAGATAAGAATAACCTTTCGGAAAATGTGTAATATTGTGATCTCTGATGACAACTACAGGAAAATAACAGAAAGAGTAGCATGCCAGGCTTTAACAGAGGAACAGATGATCTGTGATAATAACTTGGAAACATGGATTGTTTACAACAACATCCCCTTGACAGATTCTATATTGTAGCTAGAAACACTTGGTCAAAATCTTCACTGCTCTCCCTCTGTGGTGTCTCTGTCTTTTCATATTTAATTGCTTTACTCTTATATGATCCATTGATATAYTTGACTTGTACTGACATATTTGAAGGCTCTTTTAATAGGATTTTGTGTGCACAAAATCCACTGATATCTCACTAGACTGCCTTGTTTTTCATAATGGCTTTGTTGTGGCTTTCTTATGTTTGAACGTAAGAACTATTACAGAGATTCTGCATTTGAACTTCGTGTCCCTAATAGTCAGTAAGTTGACAAGCCCTTCAGCTCAAAGAAATGYTGAAGGTAATGCATCCTTCCACAACATGTTCAGTATAACAGCCTACTTGGAAAAAAAAGAGACTTAAATTGATTAATGATGATACTAATTATACAGTAGTTTTCCTCTTCAAGATACTTCAATCAATAATTTTCAACACCTTGCTACCCTCCTCATTTATTTCACCATTTGCTACTTCACACATTATTCCTATTTTCTATTATTTTCATCCCCTAATTTTCCATTGCAGGTAATGCGACCTCATTATGTTTTCCTTACATCCATTTTGTGGTTATCTATAAGCACGATCTGATTCTTCAGTACATGTTTTAATGCACACTCATCACTAAGCATAAACCATAAACCTATAGAACATTTAATTTGCTGTATTTGACTGTGCATCAGATTCTAGCAAACTTGCCATAAATTAATCTGAAACATTTTCAATGGTTCTAGATTTAGCACTGCTGATTCATTGCAAGGTTGTCATATATAAAAACTGRTAATATATAAACAAGTAGATGATAATAGTTTCAGCAGTGTAAATAAATACTTACATTTAATTCTCCCTTCAACTTGAGAACTTAAGAGTGTGGAAATATTAATAAAGTATTATGAAACTATCAGTTGGTATCATAAATATGAATTTTCATTCCTTATATATTAGGGAATATTAGAGAGAAACAGCCAAAATTTGTTTTAAAATTCAGTAAGTCAAGCATCATAAATCTATTGCAGAAACAAAATATGGGACACAGGAAGATAATGCTTTTTTTTGCGATTTTGTGACTGGCTCTGGAGAGAGGATTGCTTGCATCATCTCTCCTGCAAAAGRGATGGAACTGAAATGCAGATACATGCAACCTCAGTCTGGATTTAGAGTCATAGAATGCTTTGGGCTGGAAAAGATCTTAAACATCATCTAACTGCAACCCCCCTGCTGTGGGCAGGGTCACATCCCACTAGACTAGGCCGCGCAAATCCCCATCCAATCTGGCCTGAACACTTCCAGGGAKGGAGTATCCACAGCTTTTCTAGGCAACTTATTGCAATGCCTCACCAGCATCACAATAAAGAATTTCTTCTATATACCAAATCTAAATTCCTCCTCTCTCAGTTTGAAGCCTTCCCCCCTTGTCGCATCTCTACAGTTCTTGATGAAGGGTCCTTCTCTCTGGCTTTTCTGCAGGCCTCCTTCAGATACTGGAAGCTTACWATGACATCTCCTTGTTGTCTTCTCCAGACTAAACTTCCTGAGCTTCTTCACCTTGTCTTCAGCCTAKAAGTGCTCCAGTTCCCTTTGGGAATCCACTAAGTATAGCAATGGGCTCTCTTGCCTTTTTTGTAGRGAATGTTAGGTGTCCTTTCGGATAAGGATCCATTTCATATAATTACATGTGTGACAACATGTTAGTTCTTGTTAGATCTACTTGAGAATCACTGTCTCTGGTCATTTGTAATGTTATGAATACTGTGAAAAGGTTTGTGTTTTTTTTCTATTGTCCAATGACTTCGCTTACAGAAGCTGTTATTTCCAACATTTTAAGTATTCTGGTTGCTGTTTGTCTTCATTCCAATTAGTTTATTACAGCTATATAAAACCATGCGTGGTATTCTGTGTACCTGGTACTCTCCTCATTCCCAAAATGTGCACAGYTGCAGAAGTGTTATCAAAACCAAAGGTTTTTACTTAAGGTAACAAACTACAAGTTAGTGACACTTTTTTAGCTCATGGCTTCAAAATGGTGAGAACTGATGGTTGTCTTGGGTGCTTGCATAAACATTTCTGACTTTGTCTTGGAGGCATGTTGCTTATACACTGCATATAGAGAAGTTGTGTTGCTTTATGATTTCTGAGGCTAGGTTTATTGGCACTGAATTCTCAAAAGCTSCTTAACTTTGGTCTTGAATTCTGAGTTTTGCAATCCATATCTAACTGTAGTTATCTAATCTAGATTACTGTCTGGGTTTAGATAGACAGATATCTGCCAAGGAAGATTGGAGTCTCCCTTGGAAGGTAAGCCCCCCCCTCCCCCTTTCCATATTATTATAAATTTGCAATTAAAAGACTCTCAGGCAAAGATTTTGGGAATAGGTATAGCAGTTCTTTACTAGGGTTATTAAAAATACAAATGTTGTGGTACAAAAGAATAAGCAAACAAACAAACAAGAAATCCTAGAAAACCCCAACAGAGTCAGAAATACAACCTGACACCCTGTTGGGTCAGGGTGTTGGAAACAGTCCAAAAGTAAGCCCTCCTGGAGTGGCAGATGTGGTCCTGTTGGAAGCAGAGATGATCCTGTGGAGCCAAGGGTCCAGAGATGGGTCCAGTCTTCCTTTGGGAGTCCCATGGGAGCACTGGAGTGCCTGGTGACACTTGTGGCTCCTTTTTATCTAGGTGGAAATGGTTTGGCTCCTCCTCCTTGTGTGGAGCATCTCACAATAGGATGATGAATTCTGTCATGTCACTGATGAGCTTTAATGGCCCTATTAACAGAAGATAACTTCCTGGAGGTAGTGGAAGAGTGAACAGAGATAAGAAACAATGCCCCACCCTGTTTTAACAGCTGGCTTGTTATCAGAAAGGCAGTCACCCCCTCTCTCCTGGTGTTACAACAGATAAAGAAATAACACCTCCCAAACAGCTTTCAACAGATGGAATGGAATAGAATTTTTTTTGGTTATAAAAACCCAAGACAATTACATTAGATCCATTATCTTTTATCTGCTTTGCAATGTATTGGTCTATAAACTTTATTATTTACATCTATGATGAGAAAGGCGAATTGATTAGTTTTTTGTGTTTGAATTTTTCCTTCCTTCCTTCGCAGCAGAGTGGGAARGATTTTGTGGTTTTGGCTTGTGTTGTATTGCACCAACTAGTTAGTTCATTTTTGCACTGGGTGTTCCTTGATTATACCCTTCCACGTATCTGCACCTTCCTTTACCTGATGCCCCCTGTATCTCCCCTCCCCCCGGGTCTGCCCCCATTGGTCAACAGACCCCCCTTCACCCCCTCCCCCTTAGGGCTTAAAACCCCTCGGACAAAGGGTCCCGCCCTCTTTCTCCTCCTGACCTTGGAGAAGCATGTTCCTGCATTAAATCTCATTTCCCACGAGGAGTCAGAGCGGCTTTTATCTTTTGCTCTCGTCCTTGCCCAGATTCTTCCCTGAGTTCCACAGCTAGCCAGGGCTGGACTTCAGGAGCGAAGGAACTTGGGCAGGCTTGTGGGGTTTTTTTGGTTGTTTGTTTTTTTTTTCCTATTTTATTTTTAATCACATATTTAATTTATTTTTGGCAGCTGGTTAGCTTTCATGAACCTGCTGACTTGAGGTCTTTAAAGATAAAAGCCCAACCCTTTTGCATGTTTAAAAAATATACAAAATTCTGTTTATTGGTTATTTATAAGTGAGAGGTTTTTTAAACTGCAAACAAGTGCTTTATAGCCCTATCACATAATCAGAACTGAAATTGGTCTTACTTCTGTGAAGATTTCTGTAACAGAAAATTTTAATTATTCTATCAAAAAACAAAACACSCATGAGGTCTTTCTTTAGACTACAATGGGAAGCTAGCTGAAATCTTAGGAACTAAAAGATTTTGCATCTTTTATTTCAGCTAGGAAACTGTCCATTCTCAAAGTTCTTTTCCAGTATTGATACTGACAATTCCTTTGAATAGTTTGCCTACTGAGCTGAACAAGAATCTTTATTTTACCTAAGGTTTCTGTACTAAGGAGCACTAGTTCTGGGACACCAAGTAGATGTTATCTCAAATGCTTGCTACTACTTCATTTTGTGCTTCACATTGCTTTTTCTACAAAAATAAGTATTCCTCTTCCAAAATCTGTTATTTCTTATCAACATGTCCAACTTCATCTTCATCCACATCATTAAAAACTGGTTCCTGAATTTATGTACTCAGAAATTCTTGGTCTACCAGAAAAATCTCACTACACAGGTGTATTGGTTTGGCATGGCCTGGTTTTTGGCAACAGAGGGTCCTCAGAGGTGGCTCCTGTGAGAAGCTGCAGGAAGCTTCCACTATGTCCAGCACAGCCAATCTCTGGTGGCTCTTAAGATGGACATGCTGCTGGCCAAAGCTGGGCCAATGAAGGAGGTTGGTAATGCCTCAGTGATGACATGTTTAAGAAGAAAATGAAAGGCACAGGGTTTTTGCTCCTAGTCAGAAAAGAGGGGGAAGTGAGAACATGTGAGGGAAAGAACACGGACACACCAAGGCCAGTGGAGAAGAAGGGTCAGGAGCTGCTCCAGGCTCCAGACCTGAGGAGGTCCAGGCTCCTTCTGCAGGCCATGGTGAGACCATGGTGAGCAGGTGTGCCCCTGCAGCCCATAAGGATCCACAGGGGATGCAGAGATCCACCCACAGCCCATGGGGATCCACAGGGGATRGAGAGATCCACCCACAGCCCGTGGGGGTCCATGGGGGAGGCAGAGATCCACCTACAGCCTGTGGGAATCCACGGAGGATGCAGAGACCCACCCACAGCCTTTGGGGATCCATGGGGGATGCAGAGATCCACCCACAGCCCATGGGGGAGGTGCCCACGGTGGAGCGGGTGCCTGGAGGAGGCTGTGATCCTGTGGGAGACTCATTAGAGAGAGAGAGAGGGCCCTGGCTGTCAGGCTGGAGCAGCCTGTTCTTGGAGGGCTGCACCCCGTGGAAAGAGAGACCCACACCCCAGCAGTTTTGGGAGGACTGTGTACCCATGGGAGGGACTCACACTGCAGCAGTTTTGGGAGGACTGCTGCTCGTGAGAGTGGACCGATACTGGAGAAGTTCACAGAGAACTGTCTCCCGTGGGAGGGACCCCCATGGTCTCACAGGGGAAGGACTCCTCTCCTGGAGCAG
>QVAJ01000151.1:1392466-1413031 GCA_003546035.1 Mixornis gularis | reverse complement strand
AAGAAAATCTCAGTGATGAACTGACCAAAACCCCCATACCCTGTCTCCCTGTGCTGTTGGCAGGAAGGAGGGAGGGGCTGGGGGAAAAGGTGTTTTAAGGACTTATTCTATTWCTCATTATCCTCCTCTAACTCTGTCAATAATAAATTCACTTTGCAACTTCGGGTTGAGCCTGTTTTGCCCCTGAAATATTTCCCCTGGTCCTTTTCTCACTCGTAAAACCTTCATTAAGTTTTTTCCCTRTCCTTCCAGCTGTAGCGGGGAAGGTGAGGAAGAGATCCTCGTGGGTACCTGGCATTGGGCCAGAGTCAAACCACAACAACAGGTGATAGGCATGCAGCTGGAGAACACTTGGTATGGTCTAAATAGGCCAATTTTTTAACAACAAATATGAAGAATAGAAATATTCCTCATATATTCCTAGTGTAAATGATCAAGGCCATTCAATCTTTCAACAAAAAACCCCCAGAAATGTAATGTTCTACCATTTTATTTCCTGGGCCTGAAATGGTGTCCAATGGTAATCACAACTGTTTTACCTAAAAAATAAAATTATGATTAAGCTACAATTAAGCATCTCTTAATTATAAAATTTTCTGGAAAGATTATGCAAGACTGAATAATGATGATTTAAAGCAATGAATGAGATGGAATGTGACAGACATGGAAACTAGTAAAGATGATTATAGCAGAATCATTGTCCTAGAATTGAYGGGGTAAAATACAGATTAGATTAGATTTCTGTCTTAAACCTTTTTAACTGGGAAAAACACACTGAAAGGAACTGATGGATGCTATTTTAGTAAACTGATAAGGTAATTACCCACAGGGCTGTGCTGTTCTGATAGACTTGCTAATGAGCAATGTTCTTATTAAATTAAGTGTAAGAAAAGAYGGGTTTGGTCTTTATAAAGAAACTGCTCATTACATTTTGCTTTCACTGTTCAAGTTTAGAAATTAATAACTTGGGGGCTAATTAGCCTATCTATATTCTGTGGTGGTTTTAAGAAAGATATGCCATACCTAAATTCTGGCTTATACTGTGTAATTAAGTGTAGTTTTTGTTTGAAAGAGTAACTATAGATTCCTCAGTGTCATAATTGCACATGTTTGTAGGTCTATCAAGCCCACAGGTAGTGTTTAAATGGGCAGGTTTCACTGATGTTCTTTCTAAGAAATTGACTTAAATGAAAGGAAAAAATTGGTTCAGAAAAATGGTTATGTAATGGGATAAAGCTCCTGAAAAATCTCAATTTTTAGAACAGTCTATGAAGGAGAAAGGTATAAAGTAACCTCTTTGCCAAGGGAGAAGCATTTGTTTAGTTGCAGGACCACTTCCATTTCAGACTTAACAAAAGAGGTGGGGAGAAGAAAAGCTTCCCAGTTTCAAAAGGAATCCAAGAAGCTCTCTATTGTCTTTAAGTTTTTTAACTTTCCAGAAGGGAGGGCTTACAGGTACCATCTGAAAGCAATAAATATTGTCGTGTGTATTGTCACGGCTCAATTCTTGTTTAAATCAGATAATAGTTGTTGATTTGGTATCAATGTGTAATTATCAAATAATCTGACAAATTCAAAGTCAGTATCAGCAATACGATAGAACACTATCTCTAGATATTTATACAATTTTTACAACTTTCTCAACATCCTTCTTTAATCCTCAGAAATAGTAATTTTCCAAAGTCCTAAAGCCATTTTCAGAGAATCTGTGGATCACTAGCTCACCCACGTTCTTGAACAGGCAGGTACCTCTATTTCACCACTCCTTTGGGGAGAGGTGCAGGTGCTGCAGCTCAATTTGCATCCAYGTAACCTTCCACAACTTGCTGACCACACAATGGTGAGACAGACACCCCTCTACAAGGTCATATAGGTCTACTTGAGGTGGAAGCTCTATCAACCCTCTGAATGGTGCAGGCTACACCTCTGGAGTGAAGCTGCTTCATCAGGTCTAGGCAAAGGTCACAATAGTGGTGAGATAACTTCTAGTTGTGTCAAACCCACTCTGAATGGCTGCTCTGTTACCAAGGTCTTTCCCTTAGTCACTGCTAAAATCTCACCCTTCTCTTCAAGCTCATTCTTCTTTCTTAATAAGGAAGTCTTCTGATATTCCCCTGGTGATAGTGTTTAATCTTGGCCGATGGTAGTCCCATGCAAACCTTGTTAAATGCCTCACACTATTATGAGGCTTTTGGCAAACAATTTGTGAAAATTTTGCATGGGCCATTCATATAGGCTCTTCATGCTCATATGTCATGTCAGCTGTTACTATCCAGATAATATCACCAAGAAGGACCTTGTGAATTCCCCATACTTAGATTCCAAAGTCTTGCATGAAAATTAGATGATGGTCTAATTTATACAAGTTGTCCTATTTATTGGCAGTTAGTAGTTAGATGTAATGTGTCAGACCAAATAAAGCATCAGGGAAAATCAGGTGGTTTGGAAATGTTATTCTTCCTGTTTTTTTTTTCCTGATTTCTTTGTGTAACATAGTTCTCCTATCTATAAATACTCTTCCTCTGTGAGTTTTATGGAAGGCCCACAGAGTCCACCAAACAGTTTAGTTTCAATCCAAGAYACAGATAAAAGGATTATTTTGGAAAGGAATTTTATCCAAGTTCAGGGTAGGTGTGGGATTCATCAGAATTGATGCCTATTGTTTATGGCTGAAAGGTTTCATCTTCACAAAAGTGTAATGTGATCAGCCTGCTTGCCCCAGAGGCCAAAGGAAAAGCAATGCTCCAATACACGTAAACTGAAGTAGGGTTAGAAGTAGACAGGCTARCAAAATTGAAATTGTTTCCAGAAGCCTAGACAGCTTCAGTCAGAATTCACTTTTATACATGTAAAGTCAATGGATATAAAGAAGCCTTTCCATGTGTTACCAGGTTCTTGCAATGCAATCTTCTCTTAAGTAACACATACATATTCTATAATAAATTACCTCAAACAACTTGGGTGCACATGAGGCACCAAGGAATATAATCTTAAACATTTCTCTTGTGCGGTTGGGCTTTTTTTTTTTTTAATGGTTATCTCTAAGGCTAGTAAAAAATTCATTTTCAGATAAAGATAGATGTGTGGATGTCACAGATTTTTTGGTTTCCATTGTTCTTGAAAACGGTCATTCTGATTTCTTAGGTGATAAACATTCAATGTTACAGTACTTCTAAATGAATTTTGGGTYTGGTGATATGATTAAATATGACTATGATGAAGGCAATAATAACAAGGTCAGTTGGTTTCTGATTCAACATCAATGATGCACAGTCTGTTGGAGGGGCAAATATAGGATGAATTTTGTTAAGGTTCAGATGATGTTACTTGTTCATTATTTTCCACTATCATGAGCAAAGACAGTGATTTATAGTGACTCAACCTGAAGAATGTCTGTACCCAGACCTCTATGCAGCAGCAAATTGTTATAGTCCAAAAAATGTGAATGGCATCTTCTCCAGAATTGATGCAAAATCWAAATGCAAAATTTTCTCCATTCAAAAAGCCACTAGTCTGAACTAGGGAATGTTTTATTCATTCATGATAAATGATGACTGATGTTTAGTTGTAATTTTTTATAGTGTTTTTCAAAATCTGTAGCTATGCAATACACTATTTAGAAACACAATGTATGGAATTCTTGGTTACAGTTCACTGTATACATGTAGTGTTTGCTTTTCCAGCTGGTGTAGTATAACTCCTGATCCCAACTCCGACTTTGGGGCTTCTGTGGCAGATGATTCTTGTGTAATTATTAGCATAAGAAAGAAAGTTGCTATATTTTATCAACCCCTTATCTTAGGATCAGAATCTAATTCACTACAAACAGTTGCAGAATGTGAAAGGCAAATACAACTGAATCAAATCAATTGCTTTTATTCCACAAAGAGAACTCACTGATATATTACCACTCTTGAAAGTTGTTTTCAGAAATCAGGTTCAGTACTGCAAAGTACTTACATTTTCTAATTATGTTAGAGAATCAGGGTAGAATTGTCTTGGTTTGAAAGACAGRTGTCTGCCAAGGAAGGCAGTAACCTCCCTTGGAGTGGAGAATATGACTCCCCCTTCCCTCCAAATTATTATAACTTTGAAATAAGGGCCTTTCAGGCAAAGGTATGGGTAAAGAAATACCAGTTCTTCACTAGTGTGTGTATGTATAACCAGGCAAACAAAGGACGGCACTGCCAACSCAACCAAAGGGCAGAAAACCCAGTGAAGCCTCTTCCCGCTCTTCCAGCGCTTTCCCCGTTGGGGCGGTTCCGGCCGCAGCCGGCAGGGGGCGCTGGGGGCTCCCGGTGGGTGGGACAGGTGCGGTGATTGCCCCGTGCCTGCAGGGGGCGCTGTGGCGCGGCTCCCTCACACCGTAATGGCGATCGGTGTGGCAAAAATGGACCCCRGAGGGAACCTGGCAGCAGTGGCTGGAATGTCAGGGCGGGCTCGCCCGGGGCAGCAAGCAAGAGGCAGCAGAARCTCTGCAGCTGTAGCTGAAACCACACAGTGTCCTGGCAGGCAGGGGGTGCAGAGCTGCAGTGTGGCAAAACCCCAGAGCTGTGGCAACAGAACGTGGGGGTTGGGCAGGGGTAGCCCAGCTCCCAAACACAGCCAGGAGAGGTTCCCTTGGAGGGGGAAGGGGCTTGGGGTCCCGGGGATTTTCCCTGTGAGCAGATGGTGAAAGTTCATTTTTAGTGAGGTAGTGTGTTAATAAGATCCCAGTGTAATGGCAGCTCTTATGAGCAGAGCTCCACTGACGGTAGAAGAAAACAGCAGGAGATGGAGCCCCACAGTGGTGGTGAACTCTCCCTACAGCARCCACARCCTRTGTCCCCCTCTGAAGCCAACAGGGAAGAGAGCTAGGAGATGTGTTCGGCCCCTTCCCCCAGCCCAAATCTCCAGGTATCTCTGCTGCTCCAAGAGAAAGCCCACAAGAGAAGTGCAGCCAGGTGCCCTCCTCTCCTGAGCTTGGCAGCTTCTTTTGTCTCTCCTAAGTACCAGTTGTTATGGTTTCTTAGACACAGATGGAACAAAATTCCACAACTGAAAGAAGCAAAAGGAAAAATGCTAAACCCAACAAGAATTTATGTATGATATTTCAGTGTGATAACATGTATGAAAGAAAGCTTTCAATGCATTTTGGCATACAAGTTATTAACTCTGTGGGTTTTTTTTTAAAATAATATTAGATTGGATAGGAGACTTCCTGTTAAATGTCTGTYGACCTTCAGAAAACAAGAAGCTTTTTCAATATTATTCCTGAAGTTTAGAAATAACTTATTCCTGAAAATAACTTCCTTAGTAAGAAGTATTGTGTAAATCTCATTATTCTTGAAAACAGTTAGGCTGTACTTTCATGTGCATCAACTGTATCATCCTTGCCTATACAGTATATGATGTCATCTACAAATGCTGCTTGTAGACATACTGGAGATATAAATCATAGTGGACTAACACTGGAAAGGACATAGACTTACTCCRTGTCCTCAGCAGTAAATTTCTTTAATATCCCTATGTATTTTGAGAGTAGAAATTTGAGAGATATTGAAAATATATTAAAAACTCTGAAATTACATGGGTAGTCCAGTTTCAAAAGATCAAAAATCACCACCATCCGATGGCCTTACTCATTGAGATGAAACAATAAGCTAGATCATATCATCTGTGACTTGCTTCCTGTTGGGCTTCTGTGCTATATCCTAGAAGTCTTGTCATTCTGCCACATTTTTGGCAACACAACCTGGATCAGGGATGAGATAGAAGCAAGAATATGGGATACTATATCAGCATGTGTCTTGCTTAGAGGTTCATAGTAAAAGTAACCCTATTTACTGCACAATTGCCCTGAGATCCGCATCCRCTCTCTTCCTTTCTGTCACTAAGTTAGTACTTACTATTTCCATCTCTATGATTCTTCACCAAATTATTCAGTGAAAATGAAGTCTTGCAATTCATTGGACCTTAATATATCAGACATACATGCCAAACATCTAGTCACACATATGTGGGCTTTCTCTCTGTTGCTGACAACTCACAGATATTTTAGTTGCTGCTGAATACTATTTACCCTAAGTCAAGGACTTTCCAGTTTCCCATGCTCTGCCAGCCAGCAGGTGCACAAAAACCCAGGAGGGAGCACGACCAGGACAGCTGACCCAAACTGGCCAAAGGGGTATTCCATAACATGGAATGTCATGCCCCCCAGTACATAAACTGGGGGGAAGTGGCCAGGAGGTACTTACTGCTGCTGAGGGATGGGCTGGGCATCAGTCAGTCAGCTGCTGAGCAGTTGTATTGGGCATCTCTTGTTTCTCTTGGGGTTTATTCTCTTTTACATTTAATTATTATTATTTTAGTTTCTTTCAATTATTAGACTGTTTTTATCACAAGCCATGGGTTTTACCTTTTCATGATTCTCCCTATTCCCCTGTAGAGTGTGTGTGAGTGAGAGGCTGAAGGGTATTTAATTGCGAGCAGTTAAACCATGACATGCCCATACAGAAAATAAGTCTGAAAGCATGGCTTGAAGTATAGCCAGGAGGAATTCTGTACAGTCCATGAAGCTGTGTGTGCCTGTTTCCTGAAGTTGTGTATGGGGAGACACTTCAGAGTGGGCTGCCACATGGACGGGAGGCATGCTGTGATCCCAGCTGCTAAAAGAACTGCTCACTAGTAGCAATGCAGGCATGACCAGTAGGAGCTGGCACTGCTCTTCTCTTTAGCAAAAGTCATTTTTTCTCCCTATGGGCTAAGTTTCCCTCCACCTCTGTATTTTCACATTACTTATAGCTATGGAGAACTAGGCTTCTGCAAACATTTCAAAACTTCATCTAAGTGTATCATGGGAAGTGTTTTGAGGCAACCTACAGGCCCAGATGACCTGAACACCTCTAGAAATGTGTTCCTTGGGCACTTTTGAAAGTTTTCTACTTTTCTGCATGCACACAAGCACAAACTCACAAACACACACACACACACACACATATATATATGTATGTATGTATTTATTGGGTAATAATCTCTAATGCTAACTGACAAAAGATAGTTTCCTGAATTAGTGTGGTGTATCTGAGCATTGTTTAAATGAAGATGTTTACTAGATGCTTCTCTGGCTAAAGATATGGAGAGCTAATAGTTTAAGGCAGGCAGTACCAAATGGGCAGAACTTCTCCTCAGCCTGGGGAGATGCTTTTCCATGCTTTAATGGGGAAGGAAGGAGTAAAAGCAGCATCTGCTCCCAGATTGTGGAAAGAAAATACTTAGCAAAGAGAAAAGATAATTCTTAACCAAACAAATATTAGATTAATTTCTCATATGCATAATAGCATTGTTCACATTTTATACTTTGCACAAGATTTTGTTTCAAAAAGAAAAGGGAAATGAATTAATATCACAGCAGCTATGATAAAAAATCACTTTTTAACCAAAATTGAAGTAAATTTGAAAAAAATTATATATATAAATTTTATATATATATAATGCTTTTGAGATGCACCTTCGTAAACTGAGGGGCCTGCATCTGCAAGATCTTTCTCATTATTATTCATGCACGCCTTGTTGCTGCCCTTGAGACCCTTTCCCTGGGCAAGAGAAGCTGCAATGACACTGCATTAGTAAAACAGATAATAAATAATATTTTGTCTGTGCTCAGTATTTCAAGAAATTAATTTCTGTATGCATTAGAGAACTGGATAGCTTTAGACTATAGAAGTGTTCAGAATGCTCAGCCCTGGGTTGTACTAAACTAGCACCCCCCTCTGTTGTATGCTGTCTAGATGTATACATTAAATCACCTCAGTACCTGTTCTTTAAATGTACAGATCCAGTCTAAATGGAATCAGAGAGTCATGGAATATTTTGGGTCAAAAGTGGCCT
This sequence comes from Mixornis gularis, assembly GCA_003546035.1. Lineage (NCBI taxonomy): Eukaryota > Metazoa > Chordata > Aves > Passeriformes > Timaliidae > Mixornis > Mixornis gularis. The sequence continues at coordinate 1,405,162 of QVAJ01000151.1, read as the reverse complement.
TTAAAGGTCACCAACCTCCCTGGCATGGGAGGGGACACTTACCAGGCTCCTCAGAGCCCCATCCAACCTAATCCTGCATATTCTCAGGGTTGAGATATCAGTCACCTCTTGGGCCACCTGCATCAGTATTTTATCACTGTCATTTTATCACTGTAAATGCATTGAATTGCCTTTTAATGTAGATATAGGTAGATATAGGTAGATAAACTTTCCCCTCCACTTGATATAGTAAGTAGCACATCTTATCTTAACRCACAGTATCTGAACATACCTTAATATCCCATGTATTTATTCTCCTTTAAAAAAAGTGTGGTAAGTAGGAATTCAGTAACAACTTARTATGGAAATGTGTATGGGTGTGTTGTATATATATCACTACACATATATAAATGTATATATCTGGAGTGATATTGAAGGCTGTAATCTACTCAAGTAGGCTGAATGTGGTTAGAGCTTTCTTAACAAAGAAACCAGCCTATGTCCAAATTCTTTTAAACWCCTAACATCTGAAACACGAGGTTTGCTCTTAAACCATCAACTAGTATGGGCAAGAGTCCTTCCCAACTCCYGAGCTGCACTTGGAAGTTTTTTAGGAGAGCAGGAGGGGCCATTTAAAAACCTAGCGTTAGAAATAACTGAATTTCTGTGTATAGAAATATTYCCTGGTGCTTTAATTTACTAGTGTGCATGTTATCAAACAAATGGTTGATTTGTTTAACTTGAGTGTACTCATAACTACATGAGAAGCATGTCACCATATACTTTATGCTGTACAACATTTCCAAATGGCATGCAATTCATCCTTTCCATTAGATAACAATCAGAATTTCTGGTGCTAGAACACTTCCCTCTGGGGTATGAGTGCGCATTAAAAAAAAAAAGAAAAAGAAAAAAGGGAAGTCATTAGGGAATCGTTTCTAGCTGTGGTCCATACCTTATTTTAGCTTGTTCAGCAGCACATGGGGTAAAATTTCTTCACTTCAGCATGAGTCTTCCCATTAGCAAATTAAGAGGAAGAAATGGGTAGGTAATGAAAAATTCTTGGTTTGAAATGTTCAGAAATGAAGTCCAGTATGACRTGTAATAACATTAGCTTGTCACAGATTTATGCAACATATTGATTAGCTAATGGCAATAAAAAGAAAAAATTAGGATGCTGCAGACAGTCTGTGATACCTGTGCCAGAGACACTGTGATACATCACTGATTTGTGAGATTCTGGGAAGGAGGACATGATAACACTAATAAATCCACAGTGAAGAAAAACCTCTCATATACTGACACTAATTTTACCATGCTCTCTATGGAAATATATGCTGGAGAAAAGGAAATGTTTTACAAAAGAAGACTGACTATGAACAAGGGGATGAGTATCAGAAATGCTGCTGGATTGTAAATATAAGAAATTCTGTAATAATATTTCCATTTATCTGAATTTTAGAAACAAGAAACAGCAACTATTTGTTGGTACCCTGAGAAGAGTGAAACATTTCTTGGCAACCCACTTGATTCTGTAGACGACAGCTGTATAATATAATATTCTATATTACATATATACTATTATATTATATCTTCTGTATATAGAAGACATCAGCAGAAGTTCCTGATTTCCTGGAGTACTTGTTACTTTTGATTACAAGACTCATTCTCCCTGTTTATGTTTTATTTCTGTGGCATTTACCTGGTACAATATGCAGAATGTATATGGGATTTATGCTATAACTATATGAAGGCATGCAGGGATTGTCTTAAGAGGTTAATAGGCAATAAACTGAAATAGGGGTGGCTGACCTCCCTGACATTYGAGGCTACTCATCAGAAACTTCCTRTGCTGGAGAGCTCTGAGATTCATGTCATGTCTTGGACTAATGAGAAAAAATAGAGCTTTGAGGGAAGTTCATAGGAAGGAGGTGCTAGAGGTATGCTAGAGTAGAACGAGCCCGGAATGGCCTTTCCAGGATTTACTTGTTTGTTTCCTCCACAAATTTTCTAGCTRGGGGTCTCTACTGCCTGTTCCTAGCATGGCTTCACTCCTAGCTTTGCTCATAGCCTCTATATAGGAGCATTGTAGTGGTGCGCATTTGGGGTTTTCTAATGTTCTGTATGTTTTGTTACATCTTTATAATGGTTTGTTCCTACACCCCCATCCCCAAACCCCCCAAAGGTGTTTCCCTTATGATAGGCCTTGTCAATCACCTTGTAAGATCTGGAAGATTCTGGGGAAAAAGCCTTAGGATTTGGCAAGGTACCCTGGTACCACCTTCCTTCATTGTTTTGTTAAGTTTCCCCATTCTGGGTCACACCCTSCCTCCCCTTGGATTGGTGCTAAGTTCTCCCCTGCTCAGCGTCTGCCCCCTGTACTTAAGGCGGGAAGAGAGGGSCTGCTGGGGAGTCTCTGCTCTGCTCCTCTGCACATGGGAGGTAACCAGGTGGAATAAAGCCAGGTGAAACCCAAGMGAGAGTCCACTCTTTCTTCCACGCCGTCGACCACRCTYCAKCCTRAGGTTCAGACCCAGCAAGCCTCTYTTATATAGKGGCCAGAGAGCGAGCTAGCCGGTGAAGCAGCTCCAGGACTCGACTATAGAGCATCACTACCAAAGAGAGAGCCAAAGATTGACTGTAATATAAGAGAACTTCCTGATTTCATACCTGAAACACCCTGATAAAATGGTAGAATTTTCTGTATTTATCCTGTTCAGAACTTTACATAATAATATATATTACATACAGGAAAATTTAGAGTTACCAGCTACTCTGATTTCTGATTTTTCAGTCTAACCATACAGTGGATACCTTCATCCATCGGCTTTGCGAAAAAACCCAAAACCTTCTAATGCAAGATCAGAAGCTGATCCTTATAGTGGATATGAATGCAGGAAAAACCTTGATTTTTATTCTACTTGGACCTATAGAAAAGRTAGTGACATTATTCCTGATGTGAAAACGCCACCACTGTATTTCTGCTGCCAAAGGGCTCTTGCAACCACAGCCTAATAGAAAACTAGCAGTCTTCTTTAGCTAACCTGTATGTAAAAGCAGCATAACCTGCTGTGGCCATTTCACAATTCCTCTGGAAAGCAGCATAACCTGCTGTGGCCATTTCACAATTCCTCTGGAAAGCAGCATAACCTGCTGTGGCCATTTCACAATTCCTCTGGAAATAGTTCTTAAAGATACTGAAAAGCAATTTTAAATATGGTTTGTGTAAGAAATTTTTATTGCCTCTTATATTTAAAATGTCTATCAGGAAACTAGACTATTTGTGTTTAAATCCCCTAGAAAAGCAATTCTGTCCTCATTATCCAAGTCACCAGTCCACAGACAAAGTGTAGAAACAAGAAACAAATTACCACATTGACACTCAGATCTTTCCTATTTTGTCTTGACAGCATTTCATTTATATGATGGTATATTTTTCCCTTGCAGCTATTGCCTCCTGTTACTCTTTGAGGTAATTGAAGCTGGGCCCAAAAGACCTTAGAGCCTTGTATCTTCTCCTCACATTAGTGACACTTCAGTGATAAACTTGAACTTAAAGTTACTGAGGCGTAACTGAGGGTTCATTTGATAGCTAGTGGTTTTCAGCAGCACTGCAGGGCTTCAGAGGCTCAGCATGAGCGAGATTGTTAATGTCCTGTGAGGGAAAACAATAACACATTTCATTAATGCATTCATGTGTGAAGCATCCATTAGTGCACTGGAGGTATTAATGACGTTATGCTTTAAACTGACATGTGGGGCATGACAGGAATTGCAAGTCTGATGAGAACAGATGACAAGATAAGCAAATATTTGAATGGCTTCATTTGCCTGCAGGTCAAACCATGGTGCAGGGGAACTGAGAAAGCTAAAACCCGGGAGAGATTAGYGTTTTCCTGGCACGGACTGAACCACAGGAAAACTTAAGAAAGATTGTTTACTTAGTAAATAGAGGGGTCAGTAAGGACAATAAATATGTAAAAGGTACAAGCTTAATTATTATTGAGTCTCAGATTGTAATTTTGAGTTAACTTGCTAAAGCCGTGGCCCAATTCAAGGTACAGATACACAGACAAGTGTTTTGATTTTATGCATATTCTTTAATTTTTGGTAATTCCCCWCTTTCTGCCTGACATGAAGATTTAAAATTTATAGCCGAATAAGATGCTGACTAAATCAACAGAACYATTGCACTTTGTGCCAGAACTGAGTTTAGGAATGGGATTTTAATAAACTAGTTTGTCTGCAGGCAAGCAGAAGTTGTTAGAGTTGATAAGATTATTCTCTCATTGTCATGCACATTCTTTATTTGTCAGGTTTGAACTAGTCATAAATTAGTGGATAAAGGCCTATTTCCCTGTTTTGGACCAGTGTTGGATTGCTGCAGGAGGTTCACAGTGCRATGGATTTGACAGCTGCAACTCAGCCGTTAGATGACAGCAGTGCACATCTCAATGCCATCCAGCATAATTTAACATGAACGATCTGACATGCTTGGCAGATCTTTGAAGAAGGGGGAGGAAAAGGCCACTCCTTTGCTACCTCTGATTCAGAATGATTTCGTGCAGCCAGACTTTTCAGAAGCAGTAACACTCACTAGCTAGCTAATGCAATGAGGTTGCACATTATGACTTTTGTGTAAGTGTTGCTGCGCAAACCAAAGCAAAAAAATTATGCATTGCCAGTTCTCTAGGATCTATGAATAAAAACCTGCATATTTTGTTTTAATACCTTCAACACACCTTCCTCTAACTTATTCAAGAACACTTCTCCATGCCTCACTATCCTCTGATTTTTATCTTTTAGTACAATGTAGTGATTTCCTGTCTGGACCTTGGTGGTTGTACATCAATCAGTCTTGTGATAATTAAAAAAAATAAGCAAATATATCTGACATTTTTTCACACTGAAATTCTGGGAACTTTGCTCAGAAGTTTCCATTACAACTGTTGTCAAAAATATTGCTCACTTGAACTAAAATTTTCCATGAAGATAGATACATTTTTGTGAGTGGGAACTCAATCATTTCAATCAGCTGGAGTCTTCATAAGGTGGRAAAACATACTTTTTTACTCTATAGTTGGCAACATGGAAAGATATTGTCAAGGACAGTGTGTGTTTTCCTTTTTAATGAGCTGCAGATTTATGTGTACAGTTTGCTTGCTCTTATGCTTGTCTTTAGTAACAAGCTGTCTAAGAGAGAGMGTGCTGATGGACTGCCCATAAACTTTCTCCAGCTAGTTAGTCAAACTTGAACACTGTCCTATTTCTTGGCAATCCACCCTTCAAATTAACTTGTGCTATATCTTCTCCTCAAAGTGCATACTCCAGAAGGAATGGGAAATGACTGACTGGTATAGTAGGTAGGGAAGGGAGTCACAGCTGAGTTTCACTGAGCTGATATTTGTCTATTCTTACTCAGGGACTCTCATAACAGGACAGGTGAGTGGGAGCTGTGCAGGAATGACCCTACAGATTGATCCCTGCAAACCTGGTTTCAGTGCTCTAAGTGACACATTAGTTTGGGCTTTATGTTCTGTCTGTCCTTACTCCTTCGGTTCCCAAATTTGCCTGTAAACATCAAGAATTTTGTATTTAAGACAGACATTGCTCTTTAGAAATTGTCAATCAAAGGAATGAAAAAAAGTCTTAAGGTATCTGCTGCTTAGGGTTCTCTGCATGTCACAGCATAAACTTACCATCCAGTTTACTTTCAAAGGATTTCCAGTCTGATCTAAAAATGGAAACTGTTTTGATAAACAGTTGAACTTTTGAATGCTCATTTGGACTGACCCTCCAAGCCYTTACTGATTTCTGTTTCCAGTGCTGAACTAGTTTCTGTGATGGTGATGAAAATGAAGGGTAGTGTATGATGTTGATGCTGAACTTTAAAGAATGAAGGTAAGAKCCCAAGATAACAGGAGGCCAAATTATCCCATGGCAATAAAGTGACACTACAGTATTTTCTTTAGAAAATTTGCCTTTTTGATGGAGGACATGTCTTGATTTGAGTAACAAAATGCCGGATCTTTCCTTTGCCTTTCCTGTTGAAAATGACTGACCAGTATTTCTTCCCATAGCATGCTTTATCTAGTGGAAGATAAAGAAGTGAGAGTGGAAGAATCTGAGTAGCCATAAGCCTGTGTGGAAAGTAAGCTGGAGTTACTACAGCCATGCAGATTATGCTGTACACTTTATGCACTGAGAGAACTGACTTACAGAACACAAATTTGAGAGGTTTTTCTGTAGTAAAGCTGTTGCATGGATGCATGGTGTGTAATGTCAGATCAATGAATTCACCATCAGGCATATAAGTTTGTGTTYCAAGACAATAAATGTGTAATTTATCCTTTTTATGAGGTGGTATCCATGTTGCATTTCATGGATCTCTTACTATTGCTAGTGCTCCTCTATTTAAAATAGTCTTTTAGCTATGAAATCTGATTTAGGAGAAAAAGTTACACAGTCAGAAGTGGTTATGGTAGAATGAGAAATTTGAGTCTTGACATTCTATTTGTGAGAAATTAGATAATAGTATAGCTTTCCTGCTTATTAATTTCAAAATATTTTTCCTYGTCTCCATGAACGTTCATCAAGTTTTCAGGCTGTAAGAATATGCGACATATACTTTTTATCCTTTGCTTTTACAATTTATCAAGTCAAATCTTCCAAGAATAGCTCTCATTTTCTTTCCTTTGTGAAAAAACTATGGTTTCTTGGTGTGAGAGATGTATGTCACAGTTGTTACTTAGAACTGAAGGTGCTAACATGACCAACCATTCACCTGGGTCCCCTGAGTCACTTGCTCTTCTTGGTAGAATCCTTAAGAYAACTGCTAAGAAGCACAAGGATATCCTCTCACAAAAACTTTAAATTTGTTACAAACTGAGAATTTCAAGCTTACACCAAAGGCCTGGAAAATCCTTTCTTTATCWTTGCTATTTGTTTAAAATAGAAGCTGTCATCTTAAAAAAAAAAAGCCAGATTGACAACTCAGTGTTTTATCTTTGCAGAGACAGTTCTCAAGATGTGTGGCTTTTGAAATGCAAGGTTTGAAAAGCTTTGAAACATTTAAAGGCTTGTAGAATAATTCTGTCCAATTACTTAAATAGATCTTACCTCTTGCTTTGCTTCCAACACTTCCTCACATTCTTATTTAATGTTTCTACTCCATAGCAGGCAGCTTGTAGTTCAAGGGATAAGGTCCATGAAGGAGGAATTCAGGAAAAAATGAGACTTTTCCAGAGATTGWGTTGAGAAGTGGATACCAGACAACTGTGATGTGGCTGATAGTGATGGCAGAATGTCCTTGTCTTCCCATAGTGATATGACTATATGACAAGTCCATTCCCCCAGACATCTTGACAAATTGTGACTATGGGGTGTAAAATTCATTTGGGATACTGGTTGCAGGGAGACTACAAATAAACTGTAACTCCAAACCTGCAGCTCATCCACATAGAAGTTTTTATTGACTTTTTCTTCACTGTTCATGTTTGAGTGTCACTTTTATTAGAATAGGCAACTTTGTGTTTTCTAAGATTGTTAGAGTTCATAAGYTACTGCTGGCATCTTGCCAGCGAACTCTTGGAAAATGCTAAAGAAATAGCAGAAAAAGTCTGAATTGAGTAGCAGATAATCTGCAGCATAAAATTCTTCCAAACAGCTGAGCACTAGGAATCAGTTCAGTTTTAATATCTGATACAAACTTTTATACAAATAACTGAGTTACAGTTAGTGACTAGAGGGAGATTGTCTTAATTTGGCTACTTTGTATTTTGCTGRTTATCATCTACAAATGATAGAATGAATCAACTACAAATTCTGTGGGTTTTTTGTTGGCAAATGATTCAATGAAAGTGATCTTTTCTATTGCTGTAATGACGCATTCTGATCAATGGACATAATTTGAAAGTCTTGGAAGAATAAATGAAAACAAAATAATATCAAGTTTTGCTTTGGTGATTTGTTGTAATTTTTTTTTTTAAATTTATTTTTGTCTGTTTGCTTTGGGGYTTTTTTGGTTTTGTTTTGTTTGCTGTTGCTAGTACTTATATAATACCAGGCATTTAGAATACTTTATATTTTTATAYATATGTGAGTATATAATAAAATGCCTCTAACTGCATAAAACTGAAGTGACTTTTCTGTATCCCAAAACAGTTAGGTCAAAAGATTCATTCAGAAACTCATGCTAAAACTCAGCTGAAATAGCCAATGACATGCTCTTAAAACCCCCTCAAATCAGCACAATTCTTCCTGCTGCAGGGAAATATTGGAGAAGATGGAGTGGTAGAAATGGTATCTGTGTAAAATGAGATTAGAAATACTTTTTGTATACTACAAGCAGCATATCTCTGAGATCTGTATTTCAATGATTTCATTAGAAAATGCAAAAACTATATATGAGGATCAAACCTGGTTTTAGGACCTTGCTCTGCGACAGATTTTGGAAAATAGGCACAAAAGAAAGGAGAAGAATGGGGTGGCTAYGCCACCTGAGCCAGTCGGAGCCAGTTTATTGAAACTGTCTGAAATTTAATCCGAGAATGAAGATAGAGARCTTAAAACTGGTGAAAGGAGAAACATAGGAGGAAGAAGCCAATGAGTCAGACAAGCTAGCAAATAACTGTTTAACACAGCACTTTAGAGTGTAGAGGTGTGTTTTTTGTTTTATCAGTTTTCTGTATGTATTTATTCCTTGCTTTTATACTGTTTTTATAAGTTGTAATGGTTTGTTCCATGTACTCCATGTTTAACCCTTCATGTTTTCCCCTGAGTTATAGTTATGTGTCAATCATCAGTTAAGGAACTCCCGAGTCCTGTCAGTCACTTCAGGGCCTCACCCTGTGTCTGGAAGGTTCCAGGGAGAGCATCGAGTGATTGGCCAGGATCCAAGGAGTTCCCTCCCTTGCATTATTGATTTGTTCTATTGATTGTCATTTATGTACAGGGTCACCCCCTCCATACCCCTGACTGGTTCCCCACTGTGCCCTTCCCCCTTTCTCCACCCCCACACTTAAGGTGTKACACGAGGGAGATCTGCGCTCTCGTGGGCAGACTGTCTGGTGGACACATGGTCCTGTGGGGGCCTCAATAAACTCCAGCAGAAGTTCCCCATCAGAGTCCTTCCTTTATTCCTCGCCATTGGTCACGCTGCCGCTGTGGCARGGACCCACAKGATCGAGGAAGTATCTCAGGATACGGAACCAAACCTTCACTGCGGGCGGTGTCAGGGCTGGCCAGGCAACATGGGACAGGGGCCCTGAGACACACYGGACCACCGCATAAGAGTTTGCTGTTTTTAAAAATTTCTGGATTTTCTTGTTGTACTATAAGCTGTGTCTTTCACACATATTGTTTGGCAATAAAATGACAGTGTTTCTGATTATTTTTCTCGGATACCTACTAGGAAAATCTTGTAGTTTTGCAGTCTCTGAAATGATAAAATTACTTATCCTGCTATGTCATAGTGTATTTTTACTGACAAACAAAATGATTAATCAGTAATTTGTGGCATATTTCATTTAGACACTAATTGCTGTTCTAGCTCATTATTGATATTAATGATCCAGGAACTCTAACTGTTAAGGGATGAACAAGGCTGAAATCATAGTCCATAAGCTTGCTACACTTTCAATAGATTTGAATGAGAATTAGAATATGCAAATATATAGGTAAAAGGGATGGGAACCTTTCAGCCTTATTAAATCAATACATTTTATTGGAAATGAGTGTTAATTTGGATGSGTGTTTTCATTAGTAGCTGAGTGGTATCCTTGACCTGGTCACCAGGTGTCTGTCTTGATGCTGGTAGAGAGGAGAGAGCTTAGAAAATATCCTTTGTGGGTGGATTAGTGATGCTTTCCCAAAGAGTTCCTATGATATCTAGCAATGCATTGGGGGAGAAAAAAAACAAAACAGGAAAAGCTCCTTAAATATTCATGAATGAACCATGATATTTATTCAGGAATGTTACAAAGTTACTGTGGGGTCCTTCTGCACTTTCAGTCCCCCTGCATCCAGMAGAAGAGGAAGAACATGAATTTCTGGACATAATGGTATCTCCATACAAGGGATGCTGACATGTTTGATAGAACATCTTTTTGAGTCATTATTACTTTATATACCTACATCTGTCAAAAGCTAAAGAAAGCATAATTTCTTTCAGTACATAAAGAAACATGAAAGGTTTTATAAAAAAGACAGCATCTAGCACAACTCTTTGGAAAGAAAGTGACGTTATTATAGATTAGTTGAGATACTACCTGATGTCTTTGGTCAAATGCAAATATATTGATTGGTAGCTACAAAATATCATATTTTAGGAGACAACTGAACAGTAATTGTAAATTAACCAAGGCAAAGAATTTGTTTGCAGGTCAGTTGCTAATTGGTGGACACATTCAGAATTGCCTTCATCAACCATGAAAAAAAATTGTACTTTTAAAATATAAAATACATCAGATAACAGGATTTAATTCCACCACTCATTAAGCTTTCCAATAAATATAAGTTCATATTACAAAATGTAGCTCAGGAATCCTATCAGAAATTGCTCCATGTTTAAAAGTAATAACCATAAATTCATGGACTCAAATTTGATAGTCTAACAAGGTAACTGGAAAAAATGATGGAACATCACTCAGGTGTTTGAAAATCTTATGCTTCCTCTGGGTCTCCTATATATCAATGCTTAAATTTCATATTACATAGAGAAAATAACAATTATTTAGTGACCCTGTCATTTCTCAACCTGAGATCTTCCCTAAGACCTCTGCTCCTTTGTTTCAACACTTGGATTCTGTTAGATGAGTTTGTTTCTTCAAAGTAATAATAAAGTCAGCTGAGAAGATAGCAACTGTATTAAAAATGTTGTAAGGATATGTACTTTTTGCCCACACAAGTCACTGTTGCATGTATGTGTCTCAGGAGGAGGGACTTTAAAACCAAATTAAAAATCATTGATATTCCATCAAATTTTCTACTATTAGTACGTGTATTCTATTGTAAACCACATTTTATTATTTTTAGTATGCATTCCATATTTTTTTCTCAATCATTGATTGAAGGGTGTCTTAGTTTGAAAGACAGGTGTCTGCCAGGAAAAAGCCAGAGCCTCCCTTGGAATGGAGAATGTAAACCTCCTCCCTCCGAATTATTATAATTTTGAAATTAAGGGGCTCTCAGGCAAAGGTATGAGGATAGGAATCACAGTTCTTTACTAGTATGTATAACAGGACAAACAAATCAACAACTACAGCATTTACAACAAAACAGAACCAGGAACCTTGTGACAGCCTTCTTGGGCTGAGACAGGAAAGGATGGAGGRGGGACTTTGCTTCACAAACCCCTTGCGGCAGTCTGATCTCGGTCCCCCTGCAGGACTCTGAGGAGCATCAAGCTGGGACAGCAGRAATGAGCAGAAATCCCAGGCTGGTGGAGGAGATGTACCAGAAGCTCTGCAGTGGTAGCTGGAGCTGCGGGATGTCCCTGCAGGACAGGGGGTGCAGGGCTGCAGCGTAACAAAGACCCAGGGCAATGCCAAAGAAGCAGTGGCAGTGGGGCAGCGGCGGCTGCACTCTAGCAAGGCAGGAGAAGGTGAGCTCAGAATTCCTGGACACACGAGCAGATGGTGGTAGATCCCTAGGTAGGACTGGACTTTGGTGATGACAGTGAATTCTCCCCGCAGTAAGCAACAGCTTGGCCGTCSTCCTTCTGATGATGAGAGCGAGASAGTGCAGCTGCTTCCAGCCCTGCCCTTTACCTGCCCCCAAAACCTCAAGGTATCTTTCCCCTCTGAGAAAAACTCCCAGAGAACAAAAGAGGTATAGCCATGTGCTATACTCCTCTCCTTTGACCTCTTCTTTGTTTTCCTCAAGCACCCATAAGTACTCAGTAGTTAGTTTCCTAGCAACTTATGGGAAAAAATTCTACAAGTAAAAAAGAAAAAATCTAACTCCCAACAGAGGGAAACAAAATGCAAAATACTAGTATTTCACATTAGAATTTTTCTTGTGAAATTCAATTGTTTAAATCAACTTGAACTGGAAACAATATGCAATACACTTTTTTCTTGCATGAGACTTTTTTAAAAGATAATCAATATTGTAGCCTGGTAAACACACTATGAAATTTAATAAGCATCTTGATTATCTCATTTCGTGATGTCCTGTGGAGAAGCAGAACATGTGCTTTTATTCTGATATTGACAGTGTATCTTCCTGAAAATAGCTGATATCAAAAACCTTTCAAAAGTCTTGGATGGAGTAAGAAGGGAGACCCTGGATTTGTGGAGGTCTTTTTATGTCACCATCTTCATTCTGGTTAGTGTTTATGCTGAAATACATCCAACACTAAAGTTTAAATCTGAAAACCTGGTGATATTTGCAATGTAGAGAAACACAACTCCCTTGCCATGTCCAATATTGAAGTTTGATTAATCTYTTTCCTGATTGTGTACAATGTTCCAGTAAAGTCAAGGATAAAAAACATCTTTGCATTGGAAGAGATATTTGAAATTAAGGATATTTATCTCGTGATATTGTTATAAAATATCCTATATATTAATCTGAGGATGGGAAGTGAAATTCACAGGTCACACAGCAGCCGCAGCAGCAGCAGCAGCAGCAGCTGCCGGAGAAAATCCGCAGAGGAATGCCCACCTCAATCTACAAGTAAAAGAGCCAAGCCAGCCCAACCATAATCCCGAGACA
>QVAJ01000151.1:1350600-1382340 GCA_003546035.1 Mixornis gularis | reverse complement strand
CATGACCCATATGCTGCTTGGGAAAGCTCCCAATGGGAGAGACTTCACAAAAGCAGGTTCCCAGGCGGCTGTTTTCGTGAGCAGCTAAGACCCACAAGAGAACTGTTCTATGTTGTTAGAGGAGAAATTCCATGGCAAACTAAAGAGACTTCTCTCTCCAAATGAACTGATGAAAGTRTTTTACGGGTGGTAGCTGACTACGAGTTCTGAGTTTTGTCTGTGTTGTTTGTGGGAAAGTGAACACTTGTTGGGGGGAGGAGGAGTGTCTTGAAAGTCTCATTTTGATTGTCTTTTTTTTTTCTTTTAGTGTGTATTAATAAGCCTATTCTTATACCCTTTAAATTTGAGCCTACTTTGCTTTTCTCCTAATCTTATCTCACAGTAGGAAAAAGAGTGCATGATTCTGGTAGACACTCAAAGCACCACAAGAGGTCATTGCTGGGAACATGGCTTCAGGGGGAATGAACAGCCACCACACAGCAGAAATGGAGCCATTTTGTTCCTCTTTCCTGTGAGAGAATGCAAGCCCAGGTGATAAACACAACTGAGCAGAATGGAGCTGAGCTGAGCCCAGCCTGGTCCAGCCATATAATACCTAACCCAGCATTGTGCAGGCACCCCAGGTGCCACTAGGAGCCATGATGGAGTGGAGCAATGTGGACAGTCTGACTTGGGGAGGGTTGTCCGTAATTTTTTCCATTGGCTCAGGGAAGGGGAGTTTGTCCTTGCAGGACTGCCAAAATGTCTGCCATTTTCTCCTTTGTTGCAGGAGGCCATGTGGTGCCAGCAGTGGTAATGTCCAACAACTTGTCTTTGTCTCAGCAGCCGTGTGGAACTGGGTCAGGGTGGTGAGCACATTTTAGTGTAAATCACTCTCTCTTTTGTATGCTTTTGTTATTAATGTTCTGTTGCTGTGCATTTCTTGTTGTTTGTTTTCAGCAAATTGTTATCTCAGCCCATGGTCTCTGCCTATGTTCATCTCTCACCRGAGGGAGGCTAATTTGAAGTTAATTCCCAGCTGGTTTTAAACCACAACATTTAATTTGACTGTGAGAAAACAAGGGCATACACTAATAAAATAAGAGCGTTTCAGACAAGTTTTATTAAGTTATTCCTCTGAAACAGAGAAGAACTGAAAGCTGATCTTCAGTGCAGTATATAAATACTAACAATCAAGATTTAGCTGTTTTAACAGGGGCTACTTCTATGAATTGACATGTTGTGCTGGCCTAAGGGAGATTTTTCAGGAAGTAACAARGCTTCTCTAAGCAGTCTAACCTTGTGTATCAAGATGAGCCTGAGAAAAACATCTCTGATAAGAAAGAGGCAAGACTTCCCAAAAAAARCTTGGCTGATAGACCGATACTGTGTTGTATGTATCTGTAAAACCTCATCACTGGAAGAAAGAAAGTAGAAGACTGAAGATCCTCCTGTGAGCAGATGTTTGACTTTGGCATGTGAAAAATCTGACATATTAGAGAATTGTCCAGCCCATAATACTGTTCAAAACACACAGCCATACCATTAACGGTAGAAGCAGAAATAAAGCATATAAGCATAATAAACATTCCTGTAGATGGATGTGTAAAAATATCAAAACATTAAGTGGTGTCCGCAGCACTTACAAATTTTCTCTTCTGAAGGAATGGAAGAAAAATCCTCTTGAATCATGGGGCTGTTGGCATATATCTTCACATATAAAGTCAGTCATTACTTCTAGAAGACCTTTGCACATCTCTTCTGTTTCATTTATATTTTTAGCCTGCCTGCAAATATGGATCCCCTCAGACCCATGCCTTTTTTATCATACTTATTTCATTAGTGTTAGTACCGAAAAATTGCAAAGCTTACTGTGAATTTTATCTTTTCTAACAGTTTTGCAACCAGAAGACCAGAAATATGACTTTGCAGAGAGCGAACAGGAATCCCAGGAGTACTAACAATCCGAAGTGCATGTTAGTTTCTCTATTACTTGATCAATGCTGTCACTAATGCAAATCTATTCCCACAATGCATGGAGTGTCATTAATTTTATGTTGTTTACGTACTCTTGCCATAAGGTTAAGCAATTCCTACTATTAAGCTAGATGAAATTGCATTACCTTAATGAAATGCACTTTACTGATAAAGAAGAATGTCACTTTCACAAGTGGAAGCGCTGTTAGCAAATTTTTACGAGAGAATTCCCAAAATCATATCTTAATTGCTTGGACAGCTGTGTAGTTTACATAATGAGCAAACAATGCCAAGGTTTTTTATTTTCTTTGTCAGCTGTATTGGATGTTAGTATGCGTGGTGGACCTTTTTTAGGCCTTTTATTACTTGATTGCAAATCATTCTTCATTGCTGCCCAAATTTATGGAAGGACATTGCTCCCTGAGGTGCCATATCCTTTCAGGTCTGTAACTGAACATGACTGATGGCTCCAGTGTAACAGTTGCTTATTACGGCGCTCACTGAGCTATGATTGCTCCAATACTTTATGTTGGCAGATGTGTTTCCCTTGGAACAGCATCTCCGAGACAGAGGTCATTGATCAAACCCCCCTCTGGCTGTTCCATTATGTGCAAATTATTGCTAAAAGCAGAGAGACTGAGAAAGGGCGGGGGTGGGGGGGTGCATGTCTGTGTGTGCATACAGTCTGCTTACTGCAAAAATGAGGGAAAGAAAAAAGTTAACAAAATTAAGAAGAAAAAAAGCTGTCTGACTGGAAAAAATGCTTTTATAATGTGWTCAAATGGGAGAGAAAGAAGGAAAACTATTATTTTGGAGGAGGAAAAATTGCATAACATTTTCCTTTTAAATTTTTGCCAGTGCTGTATTGAGTGTGTGTGTTTTTAGTGGTGGAATGGGTTAATGGATAAAGGGTTATTAAATGTCTCAGACACTTCTATTGACACTTGTTAGATAAGGAAGAGAACACTTATTTTTTGGAGAATACCTTGCTACATAGTAGTGGATATTGACTGAGCTGTGCACCATTTCCAAAAAATCAGAAGAGAGACAAGGTTGTTGAGTTAGGTAAAAGACTGTATGAATGAGACTACGGACACTCACTATCACAATCACTGTTTAACAGAATAAAGGGTGCATTGATATGGCATCGCTCTCCTCTCCCTCTCCCTCTCCCTCTCCCTCTCCCTCTCCCTCTCCCTCTCCCTCTCCCTCTCCCTCTCCCTCTCCCTCTCCCTCTCCCTCTCCTCTCCCTCTCCTCTGTAAGATGGATCTTACAACAAATATAAACTAATAAAAAGCCTTGAGCAGTAAGGAAGTTAATTCTTTTTGTATGAAGGCAGTTTTTTTTTTTTTTTAAACAGTGTTTACTTATAGAAGTGAATTATTGGAAATAAGACAAAATTGCTGTCTCAGACACTACATCAGATCTTTATGGTCTGGTTACATGATGTACCAGCACTGTTATTATTAGTAGCTCCTTCATGTCCTTGTGCTGGTTGCACTGTTTCCTACCTATCAAAACAAACATAAAATGAACATAGGCCATGATCGTGAAGTTATACCATGAAGCAACCTTCCCTACCTGAATGCAATTCCTCCTTTTATTATTTTAAGTAGTAAAGAAACTGTTACAAAATATTTTTCAGTCGTTTTTGATGTGATATGAGCACTCTCAACTGAAAACTGGAACTAGAGAGTGCATGTAGAACTCATCTATTATTCTTCATACTTAGGTATTTTTGACCAGTTTATGTTGTTCTGAACAAGTTCTTATAGAGACAATATTGCTGTTGTAATTGAAGAGCAGGATCTTTTGTAGTTTTGGGGAAAAAAGTATCTAGAATAACTGATAGACTTCAGGTTAAGGATGACCAACATATTTTTTTCTCTAGACCGTGATCTTGACAATTTTTCTTGGAATCCTCCAAGGCCCTTGCATTTACTCTCATGACATCAGGAAAATCATGGTGCCATTATTTAAATGTCTTATCTCATAAGAATGAATTACATTATTCTTAATTGTGTTAATTTTAAACAGGGAGGACTTTAGATAGCAAGGCATATGTAGCTTGCAAAGACAGACTTTCCAAATTAAAAGACAAATACTGGACATTTGCTGTAAATCCAAAACATATAAGGCACCACCCCAGGTTATTTTACAGCAGTATAGACATTGTCCTTTGATCCTTTTCTGACAAGGTATTGTCAGTTCTCTAGTGAATTGAAGTTCACACCTACTTAAAACACCTCTAGCTACAGGAGTTCAAGGGGGGCCCAGGAAGTTAACTGCTTAAAACCTGATTAGTGACTAATGCTCAGTCAAGGGCCTTGGCATTTTCCTCCTAGAAATTATATGTCAGGCAGCAACCTATGAACCCAAATTTCTTTTCATTCAGAAAATGAGTTTAAGTTTCTCTTGCTCAGTGTGATGAAATATGAGAAACAAAAGTATGCACAATCAATGAAAAATACTACGAATATTTTTTTGGTTCTTCACATCAAGTCATTCACCTGTGGCATTAAAAACAGAGCCCAAAAACCCAACCTCTTGCTACAGCTGCCAGTTTTCAAAAATACCATTTTAAATCAAGAAATCTTTCTGGATAATGATGTCTTTATCACATACTCTTAATAAAATTTTTTTGCTGTCATTTCTGGCTAAGAAAAAGTAGTTCCTTGAAAATTCCTAGCACTAGTGAAGCAGTCTGAGATGTTATGTCAGCAAGAGAGACTAAACAAACCCATATTAAAGCATTATAAACATTCTGTGCCAAATAATTCATGCAACAAATGCTATGCATGCCATATAGTATTTATTCTTGTAATAAATGCATGGACTCTTAAAGTCCTTTCAGAAATGATGGCAATGTGTGTGACAGCACATTGCTCAGCAAAATAGATTACCTGTTACTTAGAGCATAGTTGCTACAAGTCTTTTACAATCATTCTGGAGCAAGAAAGGCTGAAAAAGCAGTCATTCCAGGTCAGTGAATGTCTTGTCTAAGCCCCGCTGACTCTTTCTAGATGAGGAAAAAAACTCCCAGCCTTTCCAGGTCAATAAAAATATTTCAAGACTGTGAATTTCCTTAAAATGTTGAGAAGTCAATTAGAACAGTTTAAACCAATACAGYCATGATCTGATCATCACAGCTGAACTATTCCAAGCTGTGTAATAACTTTTCAAGTTTTTAAAAGCACAAATTAGGACTGGTAATATAACAGCTCTCCTGACATGGGAAAATAAAAAGAAAGAAAACTCAAAACTTAACTAAAACCTTGTCTTGGTTAGAAAGACAGGTATCTGCCAGGGAAACTGGGGTTCCCCTTAGAATAGAGAATATAAACCCCACACCCCCCCCGCCAAATTCTAATTTTTGCAATTAACGGCTCTCAGGCAAAGATTTGGGAGTAGGAATAACAACTATTTACTAAGAATATAAGAATACAAATGTGGTAGAGAAAACAAAACAAAACAAAACAAAACCACCCCACCAACCCAGCAAACAAACAACAATTTTGGAAAGCCCTGACAGGGTCAAAGCTATAACCTGAACCCTGTTAGTCAGGGTGTCGGAAGCAGTCCAAAAGTGAGTCCTCCTGGAATGGCAGATATGGCTCCTCTGAGGCAGGAATGATCCAGTAGCAAAAAAAAGGGTCCTGAGAAGGGTCTAGTCTTCCTCCAGTAATCGGATGAAGCAAGACCCCATCCTGGACCTGAGTTCCAGCTTTATCCAGGTAAGAATGGCTGGCTCCTCCCACTGGGTGGAGCATCTCACAATAGGTATGGTATGTGTTGGGAGCTTGGGAAGAGTGTTAATGGCCCATTATGGAGAAAGATAAGAACAATGCCCTAGCTGGTATTAACCGTTGGGCCATTCTCAAAAGGCACCCACCCCCAACTCTTTTTCAGCAGATGAAATTGAATATACTCTTTAACCCAGGACAAACCTTCAAATTAAAACCTCCTTTAATCATTAAAAAGTGATAAACTTAGAATAAATTTGTAGTCCAATTTTATTTTCTCTCCAATTTATAATCAAGTTGGCATATTTCTTATATGGTCTCTACAAAGAAATGTGTTACTGAGGTATTCCACAGTTTTCAAAAGTGGTGCTACTTTTAAGTTTTTAAGCTGTTGAAATTAGAAGGAACAGTTTTAAGGAGCTTTCATTACCTTGGCAATCAAAGTTAGGACTGTTGTTTATGCTCATTTCAAAAGTTCTTCTCCCACAGTGTAACATCACTATTAAAGGTTCATAATTAATAACATTGCAAGTTGCACAGCCTCATTTATTTAAATAACTGGACTTAAACTCAAATGTATGAAGTGACATTTCACTTCATAAGATTTCACTAAAGCATGATCTTTTCATTTCACTGCAACGTGGATTTTAGCTGTCCTGTAATGTATGTCTGTTGAGATTTCATTTCTTTTGATTTGTGTATGTTGTCTTGGATGTTATTGACTAATCCACCTTTAAAATTTTGATAGTCTACTTTCTCTACAGCTTGCTTAAAAAAATATTAAACATACCTTCTTTGTTTTTGCGTTTGTGTCTTCTGCTCTTTCTGTGTAAGGAGCAGCAAATTAAAAAAAAACCTGACAAACCTTTTGGATATTTCAGACATAAGTGCATATGCTTGTTTTTATTCATCTGAAATATCCTTGATGGCAAATAAGGAAAAGCAAGCTGGAAACATTAGAGACTAGAAATTAAGTTAATTCTGGAGAGCACTGATTATCTTAAAAGCTAAGGCAAACAAAACCATATGCAAAACCATGAGATAATACCAGTGAGAAAAAATAATGTGCTGAGGTACGTTAATATTTCTGTTAAGATAAAGAGAAAATGAAGAGGCTGCACAGTCAAATAATACTATACACACTTAATGATTATGGGCTGCTTTGGGAAAAGATGCAGGTGTTCATCTCTGTTGAAACTAAGGCCATTAAATAATAAAATATCTCCTAGATGGAGGTGGCAATATTAGAGAATATATGCATATGAGAAACTAAATTCTCTGTGCACACATTCGGAGCCAGAGGCAACAATATTAGGAGTAGAAATTAGTTAATGCTGCTGATCTTGGCATCAACTGGTTTGGTATATAAGAGAGATAAAGAATCCTAATTAATACTGTTGATAGGAATAGTTCACACAATGACGTTTAACTAAAGTTTTTTAAAGTCCTAAGTGTAGGTAAAATAATTATGCTTAGCTTCTCCATGGTAGGAATTGAAAAGTTAGAGGAGAAAAATCATCTTGTTCCAAGGAGATGCTTTTTTTTTATTCGGGAAATGACAACAGCTTGATGAAGACATAAAAGAACAGAATTAATGGTGCAAAGACTCAGAGGTCATTTTCTAAGAAACCCAAGATGGGTCTCAAGAAAGAAATTAACGTGATTAAATCATGATCACAAGTGAATGCAAAATCATGATGTATATTGAAGTACAGCTTGCCTGAGTGTAACGTAAGTTATGTTTCATGTCTGCAGACCACTAAAACACCATTTGACCAAAAGTAGTGTGGTTAAGAGTTAGAATTTGTGCAGATCAAGGACTTCTGGAGCTAAATCATGATCCATAACCTGTTGGTGTTATTCAGTGAGCATAACAGTAAGAGCAATATGGGGTTTTATGTGGTCACTGGCAGAAAATGCCAATCACTGTCTTAGTAAGGATCAGTATTCTGATTTGGTATTTCAGGAAAAAATGATCAATCTGTATTTCTGTTGAGCTTGATAACTGCTGTAATATAAATGTGCAAAGACAATTGCCAATCAGTATGGAGCTTCAGCTAAAGTCTAATGAGAGTCTCTAGACAGACAAACTTCGAACTAAGATTTAATAGCCTATTTTACCAGTGATTCAGTAACAGGTGATCTGGAACAAGGGCAGTTTCTTGAATTGCCTTAGGTAAAAGCAGTGGAGAGTAAGTAAAATGAACTCCAAATATCATTTGATGGAGTACAATAAAAGAAAAAGAGATCAGAATGGTTGACGATTGAAAAAAGATTAATGTGTTCCTCTGCACAATGCTCATCTACTCCAGAAAAAATCTTGATTTTGCTTCCAAACATCACATGTTGCAAATTGATAAACCAAAACCAACAATAACAACAATAAAAGGCTGTCTTCTGGCAGTTATTTGAAAAGAAATCCTGATTTCTATAGAACAACTGGGTTCTGATGAAAAAAACAAAAACTTTCAGGAAAACTTTGGACAGTGATGATTTCAGTGTTATAGTGGTAATTTCAGACAAGTAAGAAAGGAAATAGGCAAAGACAGTAAGAGAGAAAATCTGAAAAATATTAATGGGATGTATCATTATGAAACTGCTAGTTGGTATTTATCTTTCTTTTGAAGTCTGTCTTAAGACATTTTCTAAAATAACTAATATTGGCCAATTTTGAAAAAAACCTAATAATTTAAAAAACATGGTAGTACTGTTCATAACGGAGCTCTATGCTCTTCAAAGAAACTCTTAAAATTATTTTGCATCCTAATATAATGGAAGGAAGGATGTCAAGGAGTGAGAGGAGGGCAGACATGATTCTGTCTCTCCATTTACTTAACTCTTTGCTGTCTACCTTTTCCATTTTTTGCTTATAGTTCTCCATACATTGCAGCATTTAATTGGAAAGTGTCGTACATATTTAGGAAAAAGGATTTTGGCAGTGTTAAATTGGAGGCACGTGTAAACTTAGTCACATCACAGGTAGCATGTAAGTGCTTGCTTAGCAAAATGTTTTAAATACTGGAGGTCCTTATAAGTTACAACAGTTAAAATTTTCTTGATACTTGTGCATTATTGTCTGCATGTCCTGCTATTTCAAGACAAGGAGAACACCCTTTCTAAGTACCTATTAAATGTATTTATTTTTCTGGTACTGGGATATCATTGAACTTGTGTAAAAAAGTTCATTTTCTTGAAAAAACCCATCAGAACAAGAAAACTCCTGAACTTCCTATGTCTTTTCCAGAAGAACCAGTAAAATATTAYTGTCACATCTCTCAGTATTGAAGAGGAACAAAGGCTCAGTTATGTCATACTTTTCATGATACACAAGACCAGGTAAAATATTTCTAAGGAAAGTTATTAATGGTCATGTAGTGTTCAACACTGTTTCTGTTTTTTGTGTATATGGAGAATGTGTGGAGCATTGGAGATTTTTTGAAATTAGGTTAACTGGCAAACAAAACCTTTGGGACTTCCAGGTGGTGGAATCACTGACTACTAGAGTGAGAAGTTTATTTCCTGCAAAAGCAATGTCTCCTTGAAAATGGATTTCTGATTGTAATGCCATTGTTTTCAAATTAATTGTAAAGACATGGTTAGCTGCAGAACAAAACACAATATCTTGCTGTATGATTATGGTCATTTCTTTGCAGTGCTTATCAGAAGCTCTTATCCAACTTGGGGATCACTGTTTTCTGCTTGATACAGAGGTACAGAAACACACTGATGTTGCATACATTCAGCTGGTTAATTATTTAGGCATCTGGCAGTGTTTCTTAACTGATATTTTGTATGATATTGAAGAAAGTAAACGTTTTTTGCTGTGTCTGTGTTGATAAAGCATTTGCTGCAATCATCCCTTCTGTGGAAAATTCACATGTAAAAGCCATTCTAGATGTTTAGTAAATCACCTTTACATTCCATATGTACCTGGTAGGGAGTACAATGCTTTAAATAACAGTGAAGGAAGACTTGTATTTTTTAAGGGAAGACTAGACATAGTATAGTGGGATTCTTAAAAGGCTGTGGGAGGATTAAAAGGCAAAAACCTGACAAGGCAAAGCTTAAGAAAGAAATAAAAATATCCTTGGTCTTATTTCTTCAATATGGCAAGATACTATTAGAGACTATGTGGAGTTTTCTGAATACTGGTATTGCTCTGATAGTCTATCTACCCTGTATGTAAGCACATATAAATATTGCTAAATCACTGCAGCTGTTCTTGTATTAAAATACAATACAACAGTCCATGCTGTATTTCACCTGAGAGATAACTAGCCTGTAAGTACCGTGTCATCAGCAGTGCTGCTTTGTGTTTAACAACTGTTATTACCTCTGGATACAGGATATTATCTTCTATCAAGGAGTAACGAGAAAGGGGGATAATGTTTGTTTTTGAAAGCTGTTGTGTGAAACCCCAAAAGTTCAGAGGTAGAGTTTTATTTTCTCCTGGGCACCTGATGCAGGACTTTATCTTTATTGGGTAAAGAGTTTTAGTATGGATTGTGTATATTGTGTAATGGCATTTTCTCCCACTTTTCTCTTATTTAGTTACCGTGTATGAGACTTCTTCAGTTTTTAAAGACTATAGTTGAGTTATGTACAATATTTTTGGCATAAAATAGCATATATTAGTATTATTTTTAATATACATTTAAATATTTTTACGAAAAAAAAAATCATATATATTGTGATAGCACAGCAGGGCACAAGCAATCCAGGGGATCCTTCAAATGTGTTGGTGACAACTTTTTATACCAGTAATAGAGGAGTCAATGAGAAGAGGTGCAATTCTGGATCTAGTGCTCACTAACAGGAAGAAATTGGTGGAGAGTGTAATGCCCCAAGGCATCTGTGGCTGTAGTGACCATGAGATGCTGAAATTTGAGATTCTCAGTGCAGTGAGAAAGACATTGAGCAAGCTTGCTGCCCTGGCCTTCAGGAGAGCATACTTTGGCCTCTTGAGAGGTGTGCTAGGTAGAGTCCTGTGAGATAGAGCCTTGGAGGGCAGAGGGGCCCAAGAATCCTTGCTAATATTCAAGGATCACCTCTTCCAAATTCAGGAGTGGTGCATCCTGAAAAGGAAGAAATTGGGAAAAAATCCAGGAGACATGCACAGATAAATATGGAACTGCTGTAAAAACTCAGAGGAAAAACCTTAGAAGCAGAGGTGGAAGAGAGGACAGGTGGCCTAGGAGGAATCCAGGGAAATTGTATGGGAAGCTAGGGATGAGGTTAGGAAAGCTAAGGCCTACTTAGAATTGAGTCTGGCCAGGGATGTCAGACAAAAGGAAAGGCTTCTACAGGTATGTTGTTAACAAAAGAAAGATAAGGAATAATGTGGGCCCTCTCTGGAATGAAATGGGAGATTGTGATTATGGAAAAGACTGAGGCTGTCAATGAATTATGTGTTTTAAACCTTCAATAGCAGGTGTCCTGGGAACACAGCCCAAGTAGGGAAAAGAAAATTCAGGCACTGGGAGAATCTCTTAACATGTCAGAATGTTAAGAGGTTGGAAGGCATCTTAGACATCAACGAGCTCCAAACCCTCCAGCCATGAGCAGGGATACCTCCTGCTAGACCAGGTTGTTCAGGGACTTATTCAACCTGGTCTTCAGCATAGCCAGGGTTGAGGCATCTACAATCTCCCCGGGCAACCTTTTCCAGTGTCTCATCACCCTCACAGTAATGAGCTTAATTTTATATCCAACATAAATTTATTCTCTTTCAATTTGTACCCATTACTCTTTGTCCCACCACTGACAAGACACAACATAAGAAGGACATAGAACTGTTGGAGCAAGTCCAGAGGAATTTGTGAGATTGAAAGGGGCCCTTGCCAGAGAARACAGGCTGAGAAAGTTGGGGCTGTTAAGCCTGGAGAAGGCTGAGTGGATATCTCATAGCAGCCGTCCAGAATCTGAAGAGGGCTTACCAGGGAGAGGGAGAGGGACCCTTCATAACCAACTGTAGTGATGGGACAAGGGGGAATGGCTTCAAACTGAAAGAGGGGAAATTTAGGTTGGATATACAGAAGAAATTCTCTACAGTGGGGRTGGTGAGGCACTGGAACAGGTTGCCCTTAGAAGCTGTGGATGCCCCAAACTTGACAATGTTCAATGCCATGTTGAACAGGGCTTTGAGCGATCAGGTCTATTGGAAGGTGTCCCTGCACAYGGCAGAGCAGTTGGAATTTGATGATCTTTAAGGTCCCTTCCAATCCAAACCATTCTAAAATTCTATTCCTTTTTAATTTGATTTACTTTTGTGGGATGTTTAAAGTTAAAATTTGCAACTCTTCTTTGGAAGTGTTAAAGCCCATAGTTAACAAAAGTGTAAATACCACAAGAAAAAAAAGGCTTATACAATGTGGTATTATGAAATATAATAATTTTGATTTAAAAATGTTGTGAAAGGAAGAAATGTACAGGCATCCTAATTGCATTACTGGAAGATGTTTCCCCTTATTAGGGAAAATAAAACCCCCACTATTTAATTTTCAGGTTTGATTTTGCTTATTCAGGGAGCATGGGGCTAGAATAGAATTGCAATCAAATTATGAAAATAAACAAAATCACCAACTGATTGAGAAATCATTAATTTTATTGAAAATTTTATGTAGAGTTTTTTCTGAGGAGGTTTATTTAAATTGAGATGTGGAAATGCTCTATCACTGGTACCATCAAAYCAAGCTGTAGATATTTTAAAAAGAAGTGTGACATTTGCATTCAGCAACCTAACTTTAAATGTGGAAATATCTGATACCCATTCAGCACCAACTGTTCAGCAACATTTTGGTACTATAGCATGTCTCATGGAAAAATTTCTGAAGCATAAGCTGTCTGTCAGGTGTGACCTACTCAAGAAAAACTCAGAGTGCTGAGTTGAACAATAACTGGATTTTAGTCAAGTATTTCATGGGAATAACGGCACTTAATGAGACTAGGTAACTCTAAAGAATAAATAATTTACAAGCCATCTGATAAAATAGAGTTTGCCTAAAAGAAGACTTCTACATAATTRTATTTCACTTGAAACTACTGCTTGAAGACTTCAAAATATTCAAGTAGTCTCTCTGGAAAATACGAACTGGGAAATATTAGTGTATAGGAACTATTTCATTGCTAGTACTAATACAGAATGTTGAACTATGGTACATGATCCAATCAAGCTTGGTGAGGCTATGTGATAAAAGTTCCTCTACATGCCCACAAAGGAGCACAGAGACACACCACTGATATTATTTGAGAGCCAAATAATATCCATCTCCAGTTACTTCCAGGCCCATCCCACAGGTCATCCCCCAATCAAAGAAAGGCCCATCTCCACAAGCCCAGAAAATCACAGGGACATGTGATTGCAGATGGGAACACAAACTGCAGATTCCAGGGGTATACCTACCTTGTCTGSGTCCTTCCAGAGCTGACCCAAGAGAGCTTCAGCTTCCATGCCCAGGTGTGAAACCCACCAAGATGAAACATCAGGAGCAAATTACCTTTTGGATTAGGGCTGGTTCAGGGTTTGAGACACATTATCACATGGGCAACAAAAGCATTTCAGGATTACACCAGACTTGTGACGGTATATTCAGGGGAGAAAGTTGAAAGAAGAGAGAGACCTGGATGACTGGGGGAGGAAGAATTTTGAGAAAATACAGGTGGAAGAGGATAAAAGGAACTGATCATATGTGATTGATCTGCTTGTCTGGCCTTCCCTGTAATGGATCAGCACAGTCTGTCCTATTTTATTAATAAATTCTATCTTATTAATAAACTTGGACTGCGAGTAGGAAGGATGTGTGTACATGATGCCAGTGTCTGGAATGTGGGTGAGTGAATGAGTGTGTGATGGCCAAGCTGCACCAGCTGGTGAATAGGTGAAGGGACTTGAGAGAAAGTGGTGGGTGGAACTATTAACAGCCAGCTCTAGATGTGAAAGTGCCCATGTGTCTCTAAGGGTGAAAACACATAAGTGTCTGCTACAGACCTTATATCCAGGTGCTGGCAACATGTGAGGTCTGATCCACATTTTAAATGGGACTGCTTAGCACAAGGCACTTGCACACAGCATAAAAATGAATAACTGTTAATAGGCATTCTTCCCAATTGTAGCAGCTAATTTTAAATCAAGTGATAAGTCTGGTTTTTTGTTGTTGTTTTGTTTGTTTTTGTTTTAGTTTGGTTGGGGCTTTTTTTTTTTTTTTTTTTTTTTTTTTTTTTTTTTTTTTTTTTTTGTTTTTTTTCTCCCCACAGCATTTAATTCCTAAGTTTATTTCCTTGATTCAGTCTTTGGGCATATTTGCTTTGGAACTTGTAAATGCAAGATTATTGATTAAAATTAAAATTAGATGTAGTTCCATAAACTTCAGAAAGATGGCTGATCTGAAATAATCTTTCCAAATAAGCAGTTTTAGACTGAGTCTTTGTTTGGAAGTAAGCTGTTTAGTGTCCAGTTGTACTCAATGCCCTTGAGAGAGTTACTCCAAAACTGATAGTGTTTGTAAGACTTGTTGACGGGTTTTCAGGTCTAGTTCTACAGATGCAGCACTATAAGAAAGAATGAATAAGTTTCTGGGGTTTTTTTTCTCACCTATCTCTTGCTGGTTTTAGCCTGGTGTTTCTAAAAAGCCTATTTATACTTACCCTTTCCTCTCAGCTTGTAATAATTCCCAAACTGTTTCTTTTAGGGTGCTATCTTCTGGCTGGAGCATTCTTTGGTTTGTCCTCACCATTTTGAGGCTTCTCTGCTCCTCTCACTGCCAACCATAATTTCTATCAYTTCCTCCATTCTCATTTTTGGCATTATATTCATTCTTGTCTACTTAAGAATGTCTGTTGTCAAAAAAACATTTTTAGTCTTCTGTTCAAATCAGGCAATTTCCAGTTCAGCCCTAATGGGGCAACAGAAGAAGGCATGTTGCACGTTTGGAAGGCACTGGGTTGAGAAGAGGTTTCTTGGTCTTTGTTCTGGTGTTCACCTCAAACTTGGTTTGGAGTGGCAGGAAGAACCCTATTTTCTTTCTGGTCTAAAAGACCAGATGAAATGTTGTGTGGAGACATCATCTATAGAAGAGTAGAATCTGAAAAGTAGAATATGCTTTGTCATACTAAACTTTAGTTTTAATGAAATGTGAGCTAAATTTCACCATGTCTTTACTGAATGCTGGAATTTTTCTATTATTGTGGCAGATTTAAAGACATTCTTAGTGACAAAAAAGCAAAGTTCTTTAAAAACAACTTCTAACAAATTTTAAGATCCTTTTCCAAAGTTGATTTACCATCAATGCAAAACATCAGATGTTTGACTCTCACAGGATAACTTCTGCGTTATTTTGGAGAGTTAGGCATTTTACTTAATTTATTTCTGTTTTTTTTGTTTTAGTAGTGACTTCAAACAAGCTTCTGAGGAAGACTCAGTGGGTAGTGAGACTCCTCAGTGAAACACTCAAGAAGGCATGTGAACAAGCAGGTGATGTTGACAATAAGAAACAAGTAATGTTTRCTTTTCCTTTTTCCCCCGTTTTTTCTTTTTTTTTTTTTTAATGGACCATATCCAAAACTTCCCTTAGATGCAGACATTCAGAACAATGACTTAGAGAATCCATTTGATTTTGAAAGTCATTTACTTATTTATTGAACAAATTGAATATTTGAAAGTCATTTACTTATAATGTAGAAGTACTACATGCTCCTACCAAAAGCTGGTATTTCAAAGCAGAATCATAGGATCATAGAATCATCAAATGGTTTAGGTAGGAAGATATCTAAAGATCATCTAGTTCYAAACCTTCTGCCAAGGACAGGAACACTTCTCATTACACCCAGTTGCTCAGAGCTCTGCCCACTTGCCTTGACCATTTTCAGAAATGGGGCATCTACAATTTCTGTGGGCAAGCTATTCCCCACTACCATCACAATAAGATTTTTTTTCTTAATAKCTAACCTAAATCTACTCTCTCAGTTTGAAAGCATTCCCCCATCTTTGCACCAAGAAGTGCAAATATACCAAGTTTCAGGGATGTAATAAAATTATACTGGTCATTAGTAAAAGCACTAGTTTTAACATGGGGGGTGGGGCTAAAATTTATCAGGTGGCTTATCAGCAAGAAGCTGMAAGTTCCAGTTTCACAGAAAGTAATGTGAAAATGTTACCGTTTGGATATGCTGTGATCTTAGAGTTTGTCCTAAGTGGGTAAGGGTCTCCTTATGACACAGGAGAAAGGATCAATCTTTTTCCTAGGTTTTTTTGAGAGCAGATCCTGGAAAAATAAATATGCTAGAAAACTCACCGTGAGTATTTAAAACATCTAGGTTTCAGTATAGATTTTAAAACTTGAAAAATTCATTAATTTTATTCCAAGGCTGTTTCTACCTCTGCATATGTCAGCCTTACAAGGAAACCTACCTGATCCAGGGAAAATGCTGCAAAGGAATTCAACTATGGCAGTGCCAATATTTACTCCTAAACGGATAATCTTAAAATACTGCCCCAGGTTGCTTGTTGTCTTTGCAGCTTTTGTTTTGCTAGGTGGTTTGGTTTTTTTTAACTATCCATCCCTACTTTGCCTCACCATCTGATAAAGATTTGCCAAAGAAATACTGGCCTGCCATACAGTGCTCACAGACAAGCTTCTCTGTGTGCGGAGGCAAAAGGTRTGATATTTTAAAGGCAGCCTTTCAGGCCAAATCTGAATCTTTTGGTTATTGGAGCAGAATTCAATTTCTTTGTATCGGTTTCTTGAGTTGCACTAGGACATGGAGTCTACCATAATCCCTTGAAGTGATGCATCTTCTGATGGTGCTCTCTTCATCCAAAAGGGAAAGTCGTATGATCAGTCTACAATTTTATATAAATTTGAAGATCTTATTTGTAGTGGTGTGTTTTTGGTTTTATCAGTTCTGTGTATGCATTTGTTCCTTGCTTTTATACCATTTTTTATAAGTTGTAATGTTTTTTTCCGTGTGTCCCATGTTTTACCCCTTTATGGTTTTCCCCAGTTACTGTTTTTAATCAATCATCATTTATGTGACATATGGGTCCAGTCAATCACTTTGAAGCCTCACCCTGGGTCTAGAAAGTTCCAGTGAGGGCRTCAAGTGATTGAGCAGGGTCCCCAATATTCCCTCCCTTGCTTTATTGATTTCTTATAATATCTGTCATTTATGTACAGGGTCACTTTCTTCACCCCACGGATTGGTCCCAAGCTGTACCCTACCCCCTGCTCCTCCCCTGTTTATAAGGTGCTGTACAGAGAGGATCCCTGCTCTCRTGGGGAGACTCCCTGGTGGAGAAGTCCCTCGTGGACATCAATAAACTCCAGCTGCTGTTCCCCCTCAGAGACCTTCCTTTATTCCTCGTCTCCACTGTTCACACTTCTGCGGGGCAAAACCCCACAGGATCGGGGACGTATCCCAGGATACGGAACCATACCTCTCACTGCKGCCGGTGTCAGGGCTGGCCAAGCAATGCGGGACGAAGGTCCCGAAAGAGAGACACCGCACCACTGCACTTATTCATGCTGGTTGCAGCATCACTATGAATTTTTTTGCTTGTGCTGCATTTGTTTGTTTTCTGATGTAGAACTTGCAATGTTTATTAATTTCTTAGCATTTTTTTAAGTGAAGAGACCAAGGCTGAGTAAACAATGGGAAGAAAAAGTATACTCTTTTGGCCTAAAATTCCAATTGATTTTGATCTGACCAGAATTTATGCTTCTGTTTACCCTTTTTTTGTTGCAAACACTTGCTCAGAAGAGACATCTGTTTATATGAACAATGAGGAATTACTGTTCTTCAGAAGAATATTAATGTACATTCAATTATATTTGTTTAGTAATATGATAGGCCTGATTAAGTAATATTCCTACTGCTTTGCAAAGGTTTTCTTCAGTCAAATAACTGAGAAGCAGAATTAATGCCATGTAGCTCATGTGATTTAGGTGTACAGAACAAATGATGAATTAAAAATAATCAAAGAAATACAGTAACCAAAGTGAATAATTTGCAGTAGACCCTTGGGCAGATATGTTCACATAAAGTATTTATGGTGAAATAATGAATACACTCAGAAAATAGACTGTTCACAGATCATCTAACTGTATTAAAAACCCCTGAGTTCTTTGAGTAATTTTTTTGTCATATGTATTTTATCACGGAGAAAGAAATAAAGGAGTTCCAAAGGGAATATAATCACATTCATCTAGACAGTTTGGGGGTAGAAAATCCATGAAATGGCCATTGGTTTAAATGATGTAACTCTTATATCTTACTTTTCCCAGAGACTCTGCTGTAGTCAGGTCATAAAAATACACACATACTGATATTTTTGGCATATGAGGAATTCTTTCTTATAGTTCTTTTATTTCTTATATATATTCTTTCTTATAATTCTTACGGTTGTTTATAGTTGTATATAAGTGTAGTTTATTCCTGAAATAAYTTGGTAGAATTTCAGTACAAATATATAGTAATTATACATTTCCAAACCTGGAAATAATCAATTTTAGCAGACCTTTTTTATTCATTTTCAGTGTGATATTAGGATTAAGCAATAGACGGTCAATCAGTAAAACAACAGATCTTTAAAAAAATTATTCTATCCCAGGGTATAGATGTGAATGAATTTAAACAAAAGACAAAAATTTTTTTTCACTCTTCAATTAATCACCTACCCCCTAAACACAATAATTAGGCTTCCCACTAGAAAAGACCATATTTATAAGAGCTGATTGTTGCAGTAAAAAGTGAGAAATTAATGACTGTTTTTCTGTTGAAGGTAGTTTTTAGACAAATATATAAATAAAATACAATTCTGAACACTTAGATAATTATAGGAAGTAAAACCTTTCTTTGGAATGATGCATATTATGTTTGTTACCTGACTTTTTGTCCTCAAATAGTTCTTATGTCTTGTTTCAGGGAGGTTTTGTTTGTTTGTTTGTTTTTGCTTTATTTATTTGTTTTTATACATTTAGTACATCTTCCTGCTCAAAATGAAATGAAAATAAAATTTATTCTATTCTTAATATCAAATTTTTTTCCCTAATTTTTTACAAGGTTGCATTTGTTTCCTAACATGAATTTTCAGCCAACTTAGCATGTGTTAAAATATCTTTTTCCCACATGAGGGCATCAGAGTTGTTCTAACACAATATGTGGAAGACACATTGTTATGCTATTTAGATTCCTATTTTAAGAACATTGTACACACAGCAATCCTTCACAATTATCTTTATTTTTACTCTTAAAGAAGTATTTATCTATTTCTAAATTACTTCTGTTTCCTTGCAAAATGGTGTGAACAACAGGATCTCCTTGGGTCAAATTCTGTTGACAGAAGTCATGGGTTTATAATAATTACATTGTAAGCTATTGTTTGATTTACATGATATCTAGTAATAATAACAAGCTTTAACCAAAATATGGATCTCATAAAATAATTACATAGCTAAGTGTCTGAAACTTACCATTTAAGTCTCACAACCAATGGAAGCAATTGACAGAGAAAGGATCCTAACCCATATAATGTACTTTTCCCTGTTTGTTCCTGTCAGCTGCCTCACTGAACATGTGGGAAGTTAGTCATAGCTTGGGAAAAGAGTAAYAGAGAGGGAAATGGTACCGTTTTCAGAGTGTTTTGTTAAAAGTACTATAGCTACTAATAGCAATGACATAAATACTAACAGCATTGCCCACTTTGTAAATGTCAAAAAATAACTGCAAAGGGTCAGACACAGTGAACCATTGTAAGAGTGTGGTATCTGTCTTATATTTATCTAAGCTCTGGTTCACTATCTAAGTTTTTCATGGTCCTTTTAATTTTTAAAATTTTCATGTTATTATTCTACCTAATCTTGCTGACTTCCTATTCAGTTCAGCAAGTCTTTTAATTGATAAAGTTTAGTGTTGTTGTCAGTGTGGTTATACCTGAACTCTAGACAAAATTAATTATTTTCCAGGCATGTACTGCAGTCAATGTCCATAATCAGGACCATGTTTTAATTCTATTATAATTTTGTTGAAAAGTTTAGAAGTGTCTTATAGTACTTTTAAAAAATAATATAGCCTACTGTACATTTACAAAGAGGTAAATATGATCCAGAAGATCCCTTCCCGTTGAAATATTTTGATGTCATTCTGGAGCAACTTGGTGCATCATTTAATCTTTTTATTATATTTATTCTTTTRCTTCTTAAAATTATTTAATGAAACTGTGATATATGGTGAGTATGGGCAGTATTTCTTAGCATAGAAAAATATCTGTGATGTATGGGSAGTATTTGTTAGGACAGAAAATATGAATAAAAATTCACTTGTGAGAAATTGTTGAGCAGATTCCCACTGTATTCTCTCTGCCCTAAGCAAGCAGAGTTTGTTGGATTTTTTTTTTTTTTTAATTTGATTCTGCTATAAGAATCAAGATATAATCTCTGACAGAGCGTAGAATAGTATCTTAGCAAAATCGGCAGCTCTTACTACCACACTTACAAATCCCCTCAGGTTCCCACTAAGACAGACACCTATTGATTTCTTTGTTTTCCACCTTCACAAGTCATAGATTTTCCTGTCTATCTCTAAGGAAAGAATATAGTCAAACTAATTATATACTTAATTTGAAAAAACAAAATGGCAACAGGTAGTGAAAAATGTGTTAGATGAAAAGAAACCTGTTTGCATACATTTATATTTTTTTTACCTTATCAAAAGTATCCTAACAAAGAGTTAATGAACTTTTTATTCAGCTTAATCAAGTTTAAATTATGTAACTACAAGAGTGAATAAACACACTTCTTGCTTTAACTTGTTGAAGGCAAGAATGTATTGTCCCTATTTCCAAATTCCTTCATTTAATTTTCAGAAAGAAGCCTGGGATTTGGATCTAATGAAAAGCTTAAAACACAGACTGAGTAGAGTCTTATTTTTAGACTGTTAGAACAACAGACCTGATAAAATTCCCTCCTTTCAGAGTTTTCAAGCACTGGAAAAAATAATGAATCTGCTAACGACATTTGCTGTAGTAGTGACGCACTGTCCACCTAAGATCATAACCTTCACTATGAGAATTGGTAAACCCAAAAAACCATCTCCTGTACTTTGGAATATCCTGATAAGCATATTTAGATTGTTCTAAATATCAAGTGAAAATTACTACAGTGCAAATTCACAACTGGATTTTAGTTTTAGTTTTTTCATTTTACAATCTATAGCTGTGTTTGAAAACTGGGAAAATGCAGAAAATGTGCAGTGAAATTTCTAGAGAGAAGCCTAGATGGGCGGTACAAAAATTCCTCACAAGTAATTCCAAAAATTATATACATGCTTGTATTTTGGTAATTAAGATAAAGAAAGAATTGTTCTATTCTTATTTTTGAAAGATTTCTGATTTTGCCATTTTCTTGAACTTGTCTGTATTCCAGTGTCTCTCCTGGTGAGTCTTTGAGAGTGCAGTAAGAACAGAAAAATATTTTAGTATGTGTTAGCACAGGAACAGACAGATAAAACACTTCCTCTGTTTCTGAATTATGTTTGCACTCCTTACTTCAACACCTCTAAAATATTTGAGACTTCCAAAGTGGTGTGTGGGATGTAAAAGGGATAAACTAAAATACAGTGAATGCTGTCACTCAAAAAATCTGGTTATGATTACACTGAGACGTGGGACTCTGAAAATAGTGATTGTGTGTATTGGGTTCTTGTTCAGTGTACCATTTAAAAAATTAGTTTACTGGGTGTGTAGCGTTAGACTAGTTGAATGAACTTCCATTCTAACCACTTATATTAGGAGAGCTTAGCGATTTTTAAAAAGACTAACAAAGAATGTTCCAGAAACCTCAGCAATAAAAAAAAATAAATAAAATAAAACAAAACAAACAAATAAATAAAACATTATCTCTGCTTTTTTGTGCTATTAGGGGAAAATGGCCTCATGTCTACTTGCTGTTGTTTTGTGAAACTAACCTCTTGTATCTTAGAGTTATTCTTCTGTGCATTTTGCATCCTATGTGATTGTAGGATGGAAATTTCCTTTCTGTCCTAGGACAAAGTATTTTGGTTGTAATTATCTGTAGAGCTGGCCCACAATGACAATTTAAAATTATATACAGTGTTTATACATTTTATTTTGCTTTTTTGCTTTCCAGACTTCAAAGTTTAGAGAGTTAATATCTATTCAAAACTGCTGTTCCTTAAACTCCTAACCCTCAAATAAGTTGTGCAATGTATTTTCACAACACCTATAATAATGTCTTAAATGCTGAGGTGCAGAATGCTGAGGCCAAATGTGTTGCTACAACTATTTTATAGTCCCATTCTGCTCCTTGGATAATTTACTTTGATTGCTTATCAGTTAAAGGAGACTAAATTTTGTTACAGCCTGATTCTCTACAAAGTGGTCAAGTTTCATTGACTCCACTACTGCAGGAACATCAGGTTACCCTGTATTTTCTGTCTGATCATCCTGTGTTAAACCTGAGTGGGTAAAAAAAGGAAGACAGTTGGTCTATGCAAATTTAAATATGCTTTTCTTTTTTCCTAAAGCTCGAAGTCCAACACTTTGCTTGTGCCAAGTCTGGCAAGGTATAATTTGTCTATCGTCTTGCTTCCATACATATAACTTTACAAAGAAGTGATTCTTTCCTGTGAAACTTAAAATTGCATGTTAAGCAGGACTTGTTTCAGGAGGCCAGAAAGTAGARATACATGCAAGGAATAGAGAAGTTTTACTTTTGAGGTTGTTCTCAGCTGACCCAAGAAACCTCAGCAARTTCTTGAACGTGGAGTAACGATGAACTGAACAGTACCCTGATGGTCAAGATGTAATACTCAAGACATATTGCACAAATCTATGATACTTTGAAAGATTCCTTTGTCATTCCTTCCAAGTCAAGACAAGATYCCTATCAGGATGCCTCAGAGAGGCTTTTTTAGTCCAGGCTCTTTCTCCTTGTGCCTGAATTTCTGCTCTGAAAATCAATGTTTTATAGCCCAGATATGGTCAGTTAAATCTATTAATTCACATCTGAACTGTTTTCCTCATAAATTTGAGTATCCTTTTTTCCTATCTAAAGCTCAGCATGAAACAAGATTGATTCTTTGGGACTTGACTGTTTTGAAGTGATGTGCCACACCTTTGCATCTGCTCACGATGTAACCAAATTACAGTTGCTTTCAATAATCTTCCTTCTACAACTGTGTGATTAAGGACTGACGTATAATTATTTTAATTTGTCTACATAATTACCTGGAAAGACTGCCCCATTTTTTTTTTTAATTAGTTACACAAGAGTTCTTGCATTGCTCTTCTTTTCTTGCTGGTTTTCTCTCTCCCTCTCCTTCTTTGCCTTTCTCTCTCTTTCAGCTTGAATAAATGAACCCATGAAGGTGAAATGTAAATTACAGCATATTCAGTGRTATAAACAAGCAACTAAGTCACGTGTACAATTTTTTTCTGACATTTTGTGAAGGAGTTATAGTGTGTGATATATATACTCTCATGTGAGGCAGCTATCAAATAAACAGCATTTATAGGAAATCCTTAATTGGGATCTATGCTGTGACTGCCTTCTTCACTGTCTCAGCTACAGAAAGTTAGAGGGACAGTTTATGCTGTAATATATCCATCTGCTCATTTTATTTCGAGCTTGCACCTTATTRCCACTGCCATTCTTAGGAAGTAACTAAACCTAACACTGACTGGGAAACTCTGCCTTCTTTTACTGCAAATGATAATAATGTTTTCTCTATTTTACTACAGTCTCTTGAGATTGTGACTGATTTGCATATTCTCTAACACTTAATTAACGATGTCACTTTCCCAGTGCCTTGAAAACAGTTTTCATTTTTTTCCTCGGCAGGCCTCCAACAATTACCTCCCACATTTTCTGCTGCAGTCCTTTTTATTACTTTAATGACAAATAATTGGACAGATTTTGAGTAATGAGGGTGAGAGCCAAAGGACTGTTGCATAGGAGACGGCTGCTTGTTACAAGACACTTTTAGTGGTCTCTAAATCAGATAGACAAGTAGAGTAATGATCATCTTGCAGTAATGAGACACAATTAAGAATCGCTGCAGCAAATGACAGAGCAGTCCATTGAACAATAACCTCCCTCTTCCTTTTTTCCAAAGAAGATCGAAGCTTAATTATAGCATTGCCATTTGCAATGCTATAGTTAAAGTTGTGTCAGCATTTCCATTATAAACCTGCTACTTTCAAGGGTTTATAACTCCCATGGAAAAAAAAAAACAACAAACTGCTTTGAGCTGGAAATTTCCTTGCAAAGACTTTCAGCTTGCTATTTAGTTTTTATTATTTATCTATTTATTTATTTATTTTACGGAGTGGACCAGCTCCATGCCTTTTCTAAATAGGCAGAKCTTCATTGGTGTGTCTGAAGCTGGAATAATTTGCATTTGCTGAGGATTCTTTTCAAGTGTTGTGTGACTCCAGATGTACCAATGCACAGAAACTTGTCACTGAAGCTGAGGAGCAGCAAATGCTGCTTTTGAGAGCAGCATTTTTTGAGGTTTCTTAATATGTCAGACATCAACAGAATAACATAGTGCTGTGACAAACAAGTCTGGGAAATTTCTGAGGTATGTTGAAGGTAATTTCTTGTCACCACTACTCAATGATCCAGGTAGGAAAGAATCTCTCCTAGACTCATTATTTGGAATAGAAGAGCGCTCTTGGCACGTGCAAGGTTAAGCAGTTGTTTTGGCCCCAGTGGCTTTGGCTCACAAAATACCTGAGGTTGGAATTTTTGGTGTAATGATAAAAAAGTTCTGTAGAGTTCCTAGCMAGTATTCCAAGAGAGCCAACTCTATGTTATTCAGGGGCCTAGTTAACAGTGTCCCCTGGGAATCTGCTTTTGAGGGTTATGGGATCCATGAGTTTAGGTCAGTCTTTAAGAACCACTTCTTAAAAGCACAGGAGCAAGCAATCCCACTATGCAAATGAGGCAGAAGATCAGCTTGSCTGAACAGGAAACTGCTTATAAAGGAAAAAAATACTGCATGATTTCTGGAAGTGAGGTCAGTTTTGCAAGACAGAGCRGCAGTTCCCACAAGCAGGGAGCAAACATGAAAGAACAAAGTTCAGCTAGAGTTGAACGTGGCCAGTGCTGTTTCAGACAACAAGAAAGGCTCCAAGTAGGTCAATAGCAACAGATGACTAAGGAAAATACCAGACCAATGCTTATTGATGGTGGTCATCTAGCAAGTGAGGATAAAGGAAAAATGAAGGCATTAAATGCTTTTTTTCTTCAGTCTTAAAATTAAAAGTAGAGACCTTGGACTGCTCATTCCTGTCTGAGTCAGGACTTTGCGAGCAGTGACATACCATCTGTGAACACTGAAATTATAAGGAATAGGTTAGATCAGTTGAATGTTCATAAGTCTATGGGGTCTGGTAGAATTAATATGAGAGTACTGAAGGAGTCTGTAGATGTTAAACCTCTCAAAGATCTCGAGATTCTGGGAAGGTCTCCATTGACTGGAAACTAGCTGATATAACTGCAATTTATGGGTATGAAGGGTATGAAGAAGGTCCCAGGAAACTAGACACCTGTTAGTTTAACCTCAGTATGTGGAAATTTTATGGGGAAGGTCACACTGGGCACTATTGAAATGCATTTAGAGATTAATGTGATCATCAGACACAGTCAGCACGGGTTCAACAAAGTCCTCTTTAATTTATTCTCTATCCCTCTGTGATAAGGTCACCTACACAGTGGATGAAGAAGAGGTGATAAAGTAGTTTTTCTGGAGTTTAGGAAGGCTTTTGGTACTGTCCCTCACAGTATCCTTCTGGACAAGTTATRTAGTTGTGAGATGGGCAGGTACACAGTGTACTGTGTGAAGAACTGGCTGAACAGTAGGGCTTCAGGGTTGTAGTGCATGGGGCAAAAACTGGCTGGTGAGAAGTCACTAGCCATGTTCCTCCGTTTTAAATTCTTGGACCAGTTCTGTTCAATAATTTCATAAATTATCTAGATGAAAAAGTTGAATACACATTATCAAGTTTGCTGATGATACCAAACTGAGGGTCAAGAGCCTTACAGAGGGATCTGGATAGATTGGAACCTTGGGAAATCATCAGTGGCGTGAAATTCTATAAGGACAAATACCAGATTCTGCCCCTGGGATGCAGTAAAGCTGGGCACAAGTATGAGCTGGGAGAGGAGTGTGTGTAGAGCAGCCCTGCAGAAAGGGATCTGCGGGTGCTGGTGGGCAGCAGCTCAGGGTGAGTCAGCAGTGTGTGCCCGGGCAGCCAGGAGGGCAAACCCCATCCCGGGCTGCATCACACACAGCAGCACCAGCTGTGGTTGGGATCATCCTGCTGGATTCAGCCGTGCTGCAGCCTCACCCTGAGTCCTGTGTGCAGTGCKGGGCCCTGCAGGTTGAGAAGGGTGGGAAGGTCCTTGAATGGTCCAGAGGAGGAGAACAGAGCTGGTGGAAGGGCTGGAAGGCACATCCTGCGAGGAGTGGCTGAGGGCTCTGGGTTTGTCTGGTTTGGAGAGAAGGAAGCTCACGGGTGACCTCACTGCATGTACAGCTTTCCCAATACCTTTCCCAGATGGCTTTTTAAGGTCTGGATGAACTGCCCACCAGTCCTTTAGACAACCTGTTGACCTCTCAGTAAGAGAGTATCTCATTGTGTTGGGGAAGCACCAGCTGTATTTCTGTTTGTGTCCTTTTCCTTGAATCCTGTCACTGTGTCCTACTGGAAAGAGCCTGTCTCTGTCTTCTTTGTATCTTCCCTTCAGCTATTTGGAAACCTTAATGAGATCCCTCCCTGAGTATTCTCCAGGCTAGTCCSTGCTTTATGAGTCTTTCCTCCTATGGGTAATTGTGGTGGTGTGTTTGTACATTGAGTTTGTTGTAAGTTTTATAATTGTACAAAATGGCTTCCCTTGTTCACTGTACCCCAGTTCTAATTTTAGCCCTAAGYTGATACATATTGTGAGCTTCTCCCTCAGCTTACCCTAGTTACAGCCCCTGATTGGTGCATTTTTCCCGCCTTGGTTACTTGTCTGTTAAGTGTTCAGAAACCTCCCCTCCCTGTCAGTCATCCCCAGACCTGTCCCCCAGGTCTAGRATCTTCGAAGAGAGACCCTAGATGACTGGCTGGGTTGTAACCTTTCCCCTCCTACCCCTTTATTTTTGGTTTACATTGATGTCTATTATGT
Organism: Mixornis gularis; assembly: GCA_003546035.1. Taxonomy (NCBI): domain Eukaryota; kingdom Metazoa; phylum Chordata; class Aves; order Passeriformes; family Timaliidae; genus Mixornis; species Mixornis gularis. Next base: position 1,355,452 of record QVAJ01000151.1, on the reverse strand, counting down.
CAGCAGCCACTCCCCAGTTCTACCCTACTGGCCATGTTTCTACCCTCCCTGAGACCCACCTTCTGTATAAAACCCTCTCTCCCTGCAGAATTGGGGTCTCTCTGAGGCACCGGTCTCGGGGTGAAAGGTTCCTTTGTCAGTCCTCAATAAACCTGAGTTTTTGTTGAGCCTTGGAGAGTCCCATCTTTCTTCCTTCACCATCGCGACGCGGCAGGGCAGGTCGGCTGCCAAGGACCCACACATCAAGGTCCTGTGGGGGTGGGTCGGGGCTAGCTGAGCGTCGAAGGACACGCACCGCCRCAGGTGATGCTCCAGCCTCTTCATAGTCCTTCTTTTGGACTCTGTAGAAGCTCCATGTCTCTCTTGTAGTACTGACCTCTAAACTGAACACAGTACTCCAGCAGTGGTCTCACCAGAGATGGGAAGAGTAGAAGGATTGTCTCCATTGACCTGTTGGCAAGAATTATGCAGCCTAGCCCAGCACATCYCTCGTGTTCTTTGCTGCATGGGCAAGTTGACTATTGTTCAACTTGCTGTCTGCAATTGTCTGCCACCATACACTGCAGGTTGTTACTCCCTACCAGCAGGATTTTRCATTTTCTTAAATTTAAGAGGTTTCTGTCAGTCCATTTGTCCAGTTTGATGAGGTCCTCCTGGATAGTACAATTCATGGCCCTCTGGCATATCATACACTCCTCACAGTTTGGTGTCACTGGCAAACTTGCTGAGGGTACCTGCTGTCCCATCATTCAGACCTTTAGTGAAGATGTCAAAAGAAATGGAAGTAATACTGATCCAGTTGTACTCTAGTAATTACTGGTCTCCATCAAGACTTCATGCCACTGACTACCAACCTTTGGACACAATTGTTCAGCCAGTTTTCTATCTACCTTTCTGTCTGCTCATCTAGCTGATACTTCATTGCTTTTCTGTGAGGATTTTATGAKAGACAGAGCACTGAAGTCCAAGTAGGAAATATGTGGTTGCCTTCCTTTGTCTACCAAGGCAAAAATTTAAACGCAAAAAATTATGACACAATCACAGGATGATTGAGTTGGAAAATACCTTTGGARGTCATCTGAACCGAACTTCTACTCAAGCAGAACTGTATAGAATAGGTTGTCCATGAAAGCGTCAAGAAAACTTTTGAGTATCTCCAGCAACAGAGACTCCAAAACCTCCCTGGGAAACCTGTGCCAGTGCTCAGTTACTATCACAGTAAAAATGTGTTTCCTGATATTCAGAAGGAGCCATCAATATTTCAGTCTGTGTTCATTTATCCTGTCACTGGACAGCTTTGTATTCTTTGCACCTTCCCTTCAAGTATTTTCACATATTAATGGGTTAATTTAGACAATGTCCACTGGTCTTCCTTCCACCCATCTAGCTGTCATTTCATAGCAGAACTTTATTAAGCTGGTCAAGGATGAAATCTCTTCTATGAATGTATTCTAACTATTGCTGATTAACACCTTCTCGTTCATGTGCCTTGAAAAGGTTTCCAGGATTAGCTGCTCCGTAACATTCCCATGAGTTAAGGTGAGGCTGACTAGCTTGTGTTTCCCCAGATCTCCCTTGCCATTCTTGAAGATAGGAGTGATTTTTGCTTTTCTCAAGTCTTCAGACATCCCTCCCCRTTGGAAGATTACTGAGAGTGACCTCAAAGCAGCATCAGTCCGCTTCCCTAGTTCTTATGAGTATCACCACCCAATCCTATGGGTTTAGCCATGTCCAGTCTTCTTTAGTATTTCCTAACTTGATCCTACTGCACCAGGCACAAGTCTTCCTTGCTCCAAATTAACCCCCAGGTCTCTGGGTCTTGAGACTCCTGAAAACCAGTTTTGCTAGTGAAGACTAACATGAARAAGGTATTCACTACCTCAGCCTTTTTCCATGTATTGTGTCACCAGATCATCTAGAAAGAATTGGCCCAACATCTTCCTAATATTCCTTTTGTTTCTTATATACTTACATAAGCCCTTCTCTTTTTGTCTTTGACATCCTAACAAATTAAATTCCRTTTGAGCTTGAGCTTTTACTTACTTCATCTCTATTTCTCCCAGGTTACTTTTCGTTGCTTCCACCCTCTGTATGCTTCCTTTCTGTGTCTGGCCAGGGCATGGTTGGTTCATCTGTGCAGGCATCCTGGCATTTTTGCCAGATTTCAGTCATTCTTGTTGGATTGGACTGCTCTTGAGCTGAGAGAAGGTGAGCTTTGAATATTAACCTGCYTTCTTGGCATTCTCTTAACTGCATGGCCTTATCCCAGGGAATTCTTCCARGTAGATCTTTAGAGAGGTCAAAATCTTTTCTACTGAAGTACAGGGTTGCAGTCTTGCTTTTCACTCTTTTCCCTGCCTTAGGRATCCTAAACTCTGCTGTCTCATGGTTCCCATAGTCAAGGCTGCCTTTGACCTTCATATCCCCAATAAGCCCCTCTTTGTTGATGAATATGAAGTGCAACAGAACAGCTGTCCTCATCAGCTCTTCTACCACTTGGAGCAGGAAGTGATCATGAATGTTCTTCAGGAATCTTCTAGACAGGTATTGTCCTGCTCTGTGGTCCCCCAGCAGTGGGGCAGTCGTTGAAGTCCCCTAGGAGGACTAGGTCCTGTGAATGTGAGACTACTTCTGTCTGCAGAAGGCCTGATTTTCTTCCTGGTGAGGAAACCTACAGTAAACAACCACTTTAATGTCACTTCTGCCTGTACTTTAATACTTATTAGTATTTAATACTAATACTAAACTAGAAGCTCTCATTTGGTTAYTCATTCATCCCTAGGCAGAGCTCCATGCTCTGTAGTTGGTCTGTCACATAAAAGGCAACTCCCCCKCCTTTTCTTCTCACCTTGTCGTTCTTAAAAAGTCTATATCACTCCAGTTCAAGGCTCCAGTGATGGGAAACATCCCATGATCTCAGTAAGACTGGAGCTCTGCAAATGCACACAGTCTTTATATGTTATGCTTATTCCCTGTACCATATGCTTAGTATATTGACACTTCAAAAAGGCATCCCAACATGTTAAATGTCTAGAGAGAGTTTGGGAGACTTTTCCATATTGATGCCTTGTAGGGACTTCCTTGGCTACATGCAAAAAGCTCTAGTTTTGTTAATTTTTTGATCCTTTGCTGTCACATCATCCTACAAATATTGCTTAGTGAACTATTGGTTGCTCCCTCTCTCCCTCACTGCCATTCTTAAAGACATCTTTATGACATCCATCATTGCACTGGTGACAATAGTTTTGCCCAGCTGGTCATAGAACCCAAACCCCTGTCACCAGCACCAAATCTGCAGCCAGTTATCGATTTCTCCTACAAATGCCCATCTTCTCAGGACAGTCAGGCATGACTGTGTTCGTAACATTGTTAAATAAAGTGTACTTCCTCAAAATATTAGTTAACAACATAAATTTCTTTTTGGTTTCCTGTGAGATTAATGTATTCTATTTGGACGTTCCTTATTTGGAACTTGCTATAAGAGGTGGGACTGGAAGACACAATTTTTAGATATTTTTAGTCATATTGCTATAGACAGTTTTGGTGCTTGTTGCCTATTTTGTGCCCTCTTGAAGTATATATTTAAAAAAGGCACCATACATATCAAATATAAATCATAAAATCTTAGAAGCACCAAATCAGAATCATAGAATGGCCTGGGCTGGAAGTGACCTTTAAGATCATTTCGTCCCAACAACCCCCCGCCCCCCACCATGGACAGGGACATCTTCCAGGACACCAGATTGCTCAGAGCTCCATCCAGCCTGGCCTAAACACTTCCAAGGATGGGACAACTTGTCTGGGCAACCTGTTCCAGTGCCTCACCACCCTCATGGTAAAAAAAATCTTACAATAATCTTTTTAAACATAGGTCAGCTCTTTCAGATGAAGGGGAAATGGCATAAAATGTTTTTCCTTTTTTCCCAATGGCAGCTTGGAAGGCAATAGCAAATATTTMTTCTTTATTTTGAAATCTGTAAGAAAAATGCTTGCCTGTGATGCACTTTCATGGCTCCTTTAACAGCTAAAATGTCAAACTTGAATCATTCTAAATGCAATGTGATGCAAATGTTGTTGGAAGGAAACTATGGGCTGTGTTTGGTCTGTGTGGACTGTGTTCATTGGCTTTAAGTGCACCATTGTCAAAAATAAGTTTGCCTCAGCAGCTATGCAATGCTCAGCTCTTCAAGAGTTAGTGAGTAGACTGATTTGATTGATAAAGTCTGAAAATGAAAGGGACTTATTCAGCATATACTGATGCATTTAAAGGTAAAATAAGACTGACTTCATCTTTAACTACTATCATGTAGGGAGAAGGGTTATTAGAGTAAAAACAAACAAATCCTGCCACAACTTTGAGATATTTGAGAGATGTCTTCAAAATCTAGAGCATTAGACATGTAGCTAAGGCTATGCTGAGCAGACACTCCTTAAAATTTGTTCTATCCATGACTTTTTCACAGGCAGTACATGTCTGTATGTATGCATGTATGCATAAAAAAATAGATAGAATTTGTTAAAAAATAGCTAGAATTTTCATAGCAGGTAGGCCCTTCTTTCTCACTGTAATGCTTCACTGCCTTTCTTAGTTTAGTGCTAAGATGTATCCAACCTGACTCCCAGATTCCTGACTCGACTAGCAAAGTCTGTGAGAGTGAAGCAAGTTAGGGATCACTTAAGTTAAATGGAGATATTCAGGCCATGGCGAAGCCCAAACGTGAAGCATCTAAAGGTGATGAAGGAGCTAGCTGATGTCAGATAAAAAAGAAAGAGAAAAAGAGAAAGGAAAAGAGAAAGAGAAAGAGAAAGAGAAAGAGAAAGAGAAAGAGAAAGAGAAAGAGAAAGAGAAAGA
>QVAJ01000151.1:1340313-1350520 GCA_003546035.1 Mixornis gularis | reverse complement strand
AAAGAGAAAGAGAAAGAGAAAGAGAAAGAGAAAGAAAAGGAAATGTCCTGGGTAGCTGAAAGAGAGTAAATGTTGCAATCACATTCAAGAACGGCAAGAGGTTGGCTCCAGACAACTACAAGCAGAATTGAAAGGCTGAGGCACAAATCCTCTGAGAAGTAAATCCTGAACACTTGAGAATCAAGAGAGTAATTTTCATATGCCAGCATGATTTCATCAAAAATAAATAATGGGCGGATAACCTGAGTGCTTCCTATACTGGACTGGTACTGTGAACAAGGCAGGGACTGTTAAATATTTTGATTTCCAAGTCTTTTGACAGTCTCCCACTTTCACTATCACCAGCTTGGTGAGACAGTGGTCAAGTGATAATTGATTAGAAAATTGGTTGGATTGCTGAAATCAGAGAGATTATACCAGTGGCACAAGTCCAGCTGGCAGCCAGTAAATAGTGGCATCCCTCAGGGATCTGTACTAAGAACAAAACTGTTTAATGACTTCATTAATGTCTTGGATGATAAGATGAAATGCAACCTCAGCAAGTTTGGGGACAAAATCAAATTAGCTTTAGTGGTCAGCACACTAGAGGGCAGGGGCCGTAGTCAGAGAAACGCAGACAGACTGGAGAGATGGACTGGCAAGCCTCATATAGTTTAACATGATTGCAAATCCTGCATCTGCAATGGAATAAATTCATGCAACAATGCATGCTGARGTCTAGTTGTCAGGGAACAGGTCTACAGAAATGGACCTTAGGATGGTAGTGGACAATAAGTTGAACACRAGTCAGAGAATCCCACTTGCATCCTCAGCTGTACTGGACAACTGCAGCTAACAGGTCTGGAGAAGTGATCCTTTTTTGGGTCACTTGTGAGGCTGAATATCAAGTTTTGGGATCCCCAGTACAAGAGGAATATTGACACAGTTAAGCAAGTCCAGTGAAGGCAGCCAAGATCAGGGGGCTTGAGCAGAAAGCATAGGAGGAGAGAACTGTCTGTTCTGCTCCAAATAGAGAGGGCAAAGGGGAGACCTTGTTCCTGTCTTGTAACTATGTAATGTGAGGATAAAAAGARGATGGAGCCAGACTTCCTTGAAGTGCATGCTGGCAGAGGAAACAGATTTTCTTTGGACTGMAGAAAATTAGTATTTTTTAAGGTAAGGAGGTGGTTTTTGGTTTGTTGGTTTAGGTTTTTTCATGAGGAYTATCAAATCTTTGAATAAGTGAACAAAGACAGTGTGAAATAKCTGTCCTTGGTTGTGTTCAAGACTCCATTAGATACATCCCAGAGCAGCCTGATCTAATTAGATCTGCTTTGAGCCAGAGCTTTGTCTAATGACCTCTGGAGGTCCCTTCCAGACTACATTACCCTGTGATTCTACAGATATAATTGAAATTCATATTTTCAATTGCTCAGCCTTGCAAAAATTGAACACTCTTCTAAAAACTCCAAACCAATATATATTTCTGTGGCATACAAAAGAAAACACTCATTATGTTAGAGAACATAGAGCTGATCATTTAGGAAATTAGAAGACCCAACGCTGAGTATATGCTTTAGAAATGACCAGAAGGATTTAATGTACGGTCCTAGCACTAAGCTCATCTGCCTTACATAATTTCTGTTCCTTACAATTCCTTTATTTTTTTTTTTTTACCCAAACAGCACAGACCTACTACCAAAGTTCTAAGTAGATACGTGATACACTTACTAACAATTTGAGACTGAAATTGTTTTCTGTTCATTATGAAACCATTTTCTCTAGAACTCTTCTCAAAATTCTTTCCTGTCATGTGTATATGTGAGTAGCCATATACATCTTCTAAAGAGCAGCAATTATCCTCTTTTCATAACTTCTTGATACTTTTGAATTTGGATTATAATAAGACAATATACTTTATTCAGCAGATTTGTTTTAATCTAATTACATAGGTGAATAAAAATTGCTGCATGCTGTTGCATCTAATGTAAGTTATCTATAATTCACACCACATTTACTTTTAATATTCATGCAGATTCCCTTTGACATAACCTACTGTGTCACAGTTAATCCAATAAAGATAAAATATAGCTCAGCAAAACACCAGTCGATTTCACCATTCTGGTAATTATAAAAGACTATTTCACACTGGTTCCTTCAATCAATGCATTTCCCCTTGGATGTGATAGTGTTACTCTTTGAAGCTTTCAATCCTCCCAGTGGATTCAGGGAAACATTCAGGCACTTTTTTAGTCTCTGGGTCTCCAAGGCAGTTCAAAGAGCACAACAAGCCATCACTGGTTTATCCTCAAAGGCTGACACTGTCTGTTTGATGTATGATGACTTAAAAAGTCATCTCTAGCAAAGCATGTGTTTGCTACCAGTCTATTGAATCAGCCATTTATCAGCTAATCTGTATGCAACCAGCACAACTGCAAACAGATCCAAGGATAGAACACAGTCTCCTGCTGGACCTACTATTGATTTGATTTCCCTCTCTAATTTCATAGTGGTTTTGGTGCCTAGTTGTTGAAGCAACCTTTTATTGCATGAAATACGTATGTATGTATCATTCTGCTAATTGTGAGTTTGTGTGCAAGGCCTGAGAGCTAGGATTTTGGAGTGATGCAGTTCCAGTGGGACTTGCCTTTTGTTTGATCCTTTGTGGTCCCTGCCTGCCAGCTCTCATGAGAGACACAAGTGGTGCTACATATGTTTTGTTTTATAAATTTTAACTGTAGAGCAGCCAAGGCTGAGGCAGAAACATCCAAGAATGGGTGATTTTTAAATTAAATCAACAGCACTCTTTCTTTTTTGTTGCTGTTCATTAATGGAAAATAACTGGCTTTTGTCACTTGATGAGGGAGCATGAGTAATTTTTATGTATTCAATATTTTACAGTGCAGTACAACACTACACAGGGAGAAACAACCTAGTACCAGTTAAAATGTTGTGTATGTTTTTCAGAGGAGTATTTCCAGGTAGTTCTTGCTGGAGCTGAGAAGGACAATCAAAATTTGTACCATCACACAAAACTGAACTTAACAATTACTTTATCTATCTTGATATCTTTTCTGATGAGTGGCTACTGGCCTCTTAAGACTGTTGTGGTGGTGACTCTGTCCTTTATCATAGCTTCTAATGCTTCTTGTAGGCATAAGAAATTCCAAACCAATATATATTGTGAGTTGTGGACTCTGTCTGTCACTGACCCGCAGTCTCATTCTTGAGAGTGGTGTGTATTAGCCATTTTTGGGATCACACAGGCAAAGTTACCGTGTAGCTTTTTCTGCAATTTTCTTTTTTTTTTGAAAGGGTATATCTGAACCCATTGAACTGTATTATGGTGCCTACCAAGACCATGTTTCCCTTCAGCCTTGTCCTAAAGCACAGCCAGTAACACAGAGTGTATTTGATGGATAGAGCGGATAAGAAGAATGATGTGGTGTAGTCTTACATGCATTCAGTTTAATGTTTTTTGGAAATATTCATGACTGCCAGGTCATGAATAACTTTGCACTTATGCGAAGGTTGAGGCAGACGTAAAAGTGGTGTCTTTATCTCTGTTGCTGCACTTCYGGTGATGCCAGTAGGATATTTATGAATTTTTAAAGCCTGTTTGGACTGTCATTGTAGATATACTTTAAAACTCTTAATGTGTTATAAAAATGAGACTAGGTCTTACTTTATTATGTGACATGAATTTCCATGAAATATCTGGGATTTTGAGTGACATTAAAAGGTATGGCAAAGAGTGCAAACATCAGCCTCTTTCCTTGCTTGCCTGTAACATCACGTGGTTCCCTCCTGAAATTTTTTTTCATATGAATTGAAAATCTTTGCTCTTAAGGCATCAGTCTTGCCARATCTGTTACTGCTTCCACTATGATTCCATCTGGTGCTCTAATCCTGAACTGCTAATGTCAATAAGACATCACGCACCACATGCTTCATAGTGAATGCCAAACTGGTGCATTTGACAAAGAAAGTGGACTGAACAGGTTTTGGGTTTTTGGTTTTGTTGGKTTWTTTTTACTTACTTTTTTTTCTAAATCTGAGATTTTTTTTTTAATCAATTTCTGAGTTTGGTAACTTTTACTCTTGCCTTCTGTTTTTACTGTGTTTCCACTTATCTATTTGATGAGCATCAGAGACAAAAATATAAAACTACTCAGTGTTATTCTGGAGATTCTAGCTTCAGGAACCAGCCATTTAGGCAACTGGGGSTACTAAGATGGCTTTTGTAATGCTTTGAGAAATGCATTCTTTGCTGCTCAGGAGGATTGAACCACCAATAACATTGCAAGTGCATAAGCCATTTACAAATGTCCATATGGAGTGCTTTGCATTAGAGATGAAGGAATTACAGCAAAAACTGTGAACTAGTGGTCTGGGGTTATGGATAGTAGAACTGGATGTTTATRCTATCTCATATCATCTGTGAGATTTTAGGGAGAAGATTTGCCATGTATAATAATATACATAGAATACATTTTAAAGCTTTTGTGTATCTAGCTAGAAACATGCTCCAGCCTTAAAAATTTCACTATATCTAGTCTTTCTCAGGAAAAAAACCTAAGAACTGCAAAGAAGCTCTTCTTCYCTGAGATTAGCTCAGCTGGTTTGAGAGTGGTGCTAATGACACCAAATTTGTGGATTCTATTCACACACCCACTTAAAGAGTTGGACTCAATGACCCTTGTGAGACCCTTCTAACTCAGAATATTCTCTGATTCTGTGACTCCTGCTCCCTATTCTACCACCCCATTTACTGTCCTTCATTGAGGTACAAGAAACTGCCAAATTCATCACCTGCTGATACTTCTCCCAAGTCTGATCCAGCATTATTGCTCTGGGCTACTGCTTGTTTCTGGAGCTCATGCACTACAGTGTATATCTGTCAGCCTAGAAGATGCACCTTAGAAGGCTGGTGTGGCATGGGAGGGTAAAGTGCACGTGTAGAAAAGCAGGAGACAACTGGGAGTTAAGCAAACAGGGTAGCTTGAAGTGTGCTGATTTAACTGGATGGATGTCAGGGATTGGATCTTAGAATGGGTAGGTATAATTGCATAAGCAACAAAAAATCTCCCAAACCCAGACAGGTGAAAATATCCCATACTTCTGTTTGTTTTTCATATAGCTTGGGTAACGTCAATACATGTCATAGATGTCTTTTAAAGAATCTTGTCTTATACCCTTTTTGTATAATTTAAGTTTACATTGTGCATATTAAGAGTTGAATCAAATCATATCTTGCTCATATTTTTCTGTTCTACTGTTTCTAGTTACTTAAAATGGAAACATATTTTCATGCATACTAACTAAATCTTAAASTTCTTCTATCTAGTACAATAAATATTTATGGGCATCTAGTTTATACAAGTTTTGTTTATTCCATTGCTCCTAAATTTACATAACTTTTAGAATTAAATTTAAAATAAGGCAGAAATTCTTTTCTAATCCCTCCTTCCTACTGGTGTAAAGATAAAAGTGCACATCCTTACTTTACAAAGATTTTTATCAGCTCCTGAAGTTTCTGCAAAAGCTTATTGCTGACCAGAAACTAGGTCATGCAATTGTTCTTCAATAAAGATTACTTTTGATGTATCTCAGCAGCAGCCTTTCTGTATCGTGAGTCCTGCAGTTTGAGGTCTTTACAAATTGAGCTTCATGCCACAGACATTTCTTTTTCTTTGTTGAAATTCTTCTATCTCACTCAGTTTTGCAATTGATGTGTCTCATTCATACCATGAGGTCATTCTCTGTTGTTTATTTATTTACATATATTTTCCAATGGATTCTCCTTAAGTTGAGAACTATGTTTACAATGACTTCTGAGAAGTTAACACCTGAGATATGTTATGTATTACAAGAGGGGGACTGCTACTGGTGGGAGTGGAAGCTTGAGACAAAGTTTATTAGAGAGACCTCCTGTTGAGTCATGAGATGCCAAAAYGACCCCCTTGCTTTCTAAACTCCTTCTCAGAGCTGCTGGGTGCAGCCGGATCCAATCTTAGCCTCAGAACTTCAATGGTTTAAGAAATTATAGAGGTGTGATTGAACCTTTGTACAACTTTGCCCTGTAGAATTAATAATGGAAAATCAGGAATATTTCTTTAAAAATAAATTATTTATTATGATAAATGATTAGCCAAAAGTATCTTGRTCAGAATCATTTACTATACAGTATAGAAGTTAAAATTGCTAGGATAGGGTAGGAAAGTGCACTACATACAAGCCATCATGTTAAAGCAATTGTATTAAAGCTTGCAAGGGCAAACGATTATTAAAGTAGAGATTGATGTATACCATACCAACAATTTTGAGCAAAATCTCTTTCACTTAGCCCTGAGGAGTAAYGCTGAGGGGCATGCCCACCCAAAGGAGAAATCTTCATACAGACTCCAAGAAGGAACATGTTGGAAGAACCTAATTGTACAAAAGTGGAACTTGACTTTTACAGTATAAAATGATTGACTGTCCATAATATGTCTTCTGGTCAGCATAGCATTTTTTCAGTAAGGATTTACCATATCTGTCACATCTTTGTCTCACTATGAGGGTGTTAGCTTTAGGGTTGATAAGCCAGACTGGTTTTGGCATAATTCAATAGCAAACTCAGCTTGACAGGCCCCTCTCAGTCCACCACTTAGAGCTTTGCAAGTAGGGCATTGCCTGAGTTGCTTTACCACATTCCAGGGCAGAATACCCTGCTACAAGATCACTAAACATTAGTGTGACCTAATTTGTGAAGAAGCCATTTTTTTCAAGCTTTCTATTACTAAAAGGGAAGCAAATAATTTTGTTTTGGTGGCTGCTTAAACTGACTGTCTTAGCAAATGCAGAATGAAATATATAAAACTCATTTGATCAGATATCCCCTAGTATGGATATGAATTATGAAAGAAATGAAAGAAACTGCCACTAAATTACCTTGGGATAAATTTAATGATAGAATCCCCTTGATTTTAAGAATAATGCATGCATACCTCACACACAAACACAAAGAAATARTTCTGAATAAGTCTTTTTACTTCAATGCAAACAATCTAATCAGTTTTTGAGGGCTTCTGTCTAACAAAGCTCCTGCTTAAATCACTCAGCCTGGTCATAAATGTACCAACACTTGGCTAACACTGTCTGTCTCAACATCTTTAAATACATAAGCTGTTACAAATGACGATTTATTTATTTTGTTAAAGGTCAAATTTTTTTTTTTGTCTATTTTTCTGAGATTAGGAGCTTAAGCTTTGAGTCATGACTATCTTGCTGCGCTTTTAGCATGGTTAAGGAAAAGAGAATACAGTTGAACACACTTTCACATCAACAGAAATATTTTAGTAAGCTGTATGCCTACTTTGCTGAAGTATAAGATTTTCAACATCTTGTAAGAGCCATAATAAATTTGACTATGTTGACTATGAATGCATATAAGATCCACTTCATATTATCACTGAAACAAAAACTTGAACTCTTATCTACTCACTGATTTTATTAAAATTTAACATTAAGATTTACTCTGGCAAAACTAAAGGAAATCCCAGCAGAGTGACTGCTGGGATTATTATTTTGTGCGTCCAGGTGAAATATATCTCCATACCTGTAGAAACCTTATAGTCCTTGTACACTAAGAATAGAGAATATATTTGARAGTATATTTTATTTCTTCCTCCTATTTGGAAAAATAGACAAAATTCTGTTACTTTCTGCAGTTTATTGGTTAAGAGCAGTTCTGGGACTCCTTTTGTGCTGAAAGTTAGTGTGGGGCCAGCTCTAGACATGAAACACTCCAGAGACTACTTTGTGCCCCAGGGATCTGGGGGATCTTGCCTGCCTTGAACTGTGCTGCTTAGGATGGTCCTGTTCTGTGACCTCAGACTGAGTAGGAAGACTACTTCTGAGAGCTMGCAAAAGCTAAGGGTATTGCTGTAGGCAAACATAGTGGTGGACACAAAGAATTGGATCCTGCCATGGGCAAAAAGTGTGTATAGAAAGAGCCCTTTCAAGCCACGTTTTAAACAGATCTGCCTACTGAGGCAGGATCCACATCTATGACTACTTGTGGAATTAGAAAGGTAACCACTGTATTTTGATGATTCTCCAAGTTTCATGACCTTATGTTACTACTATTTGGTAGATAGAAGGAATGATGTGCCTCTTTAAGACTCCAAAATAATGAGGTAAAACTTATGGAGAATGAAAAAAAAGAGAGAATGATTTAGGAGACCTCAATTTCTGTTTGTATGACAAAGATGTAGTCTCATTGAATTATATTGYTATTGAGAATTTGGGTATTTGAAAACATTGTCATCCCTCCAAGGTAATAAAAGGAAAAGAGAATTGACTCAATATGTATCCACAGAAATTTCACCTGTGYTGTATGATTACTTTTTAAAGAAGTCTGAGTGGGAACAACAGTGAACTGATCCCAGCTGACAGGTGAACCTTCACCCAATCTCTCATTCCCTGCAGGAAGACGGGCGAGAAAATAGGAAGAGCAAAACCTCAAAAACYTACACCAAATTGTGAGTCAAGATGAAGACAGTTTAGGAAGTGAAGCAAAGCTGCATGTACAAGCAAAGCAAAATAAGGAATTCATTCACTATTTCCCATGGGCAGGCAGATGTTTAGCTGCCTCCTGGAAAGCAAGGCCTCAGTACACATAACAAGTATTTGGGAAGAAAAATGCTGTAACCCAAAGGATATATTTCACGCTTCCTCCTTTCCCTGAGTTTTTACTGCTGAGCACAACATTGTATTTTATGGGACATGYCTTTTGTCTGCTGAGTTCATCTCTCTCAGATGTGTCCTCACGCACTTCCTGGCTGGTGCAGCTCCAGCCTGATCCCTTCAGGCAAGAGCGGGAAAATGAAAAGGCCTCGGTGCTGTGAAAAAACTGTTCAGCTGTACCTAAAACACTGATGTTATCAGCTCCAGCTGGGAGGAAATGCTGAAATTATAGTTATGGTAATACTGTCTGCTGAGAACATAGCAGAATCTAGCAATTTTGGATAGAATTGGGTAAAATACTGCATGAGCTAAATTAYGTACTGGGAATTAAGCATACCAATTCACTTTGATGGGAGGGAGAGTTTTTGTCATGTGGCTTCCATCTGCTTGCAAATTAAGGTTGAAAGGAAAGGAAGGAGCAGGAAAAGGTTTTATATATCAGAAACTGTAAAAACAATACAGGAGGAAGGTCAGCAACTAGCCGATTTTGCATCTTAATAGCAAAGTCATGAAAATCTTGTTCACTTGAAATAATGGCAAGCACTTAAGTGTGGTAACAATAGAGGAGAACTAACTTGCACCATGTACTGTAGCTTCTTAGTAAGGTTAACAAACTACATTAACCATTCACTCATCTGTAGCTCATAATTAATCACTCCTTGAAAATTACATTGTATAATAAATGAGGACAGACATGATTCATTAAAACTTCTAATTAATTCTATTTAATACTATTTCATAGTTCATTGGTAAGTGCTGAGAGAAGGATTATGCTACAGGATACTTGATGCATTGCTGACAAAGAAGTAAATAGGGCAAACATAATGCAGCAAGAATAATTGCCAATGTAAATACCAATTGTTTATCTCTAGTAGGGTTGGATCTATACTTTGTGTCAGTTAATGTTTTCACTGCCAATTTAGGTTTCCATGGACCTATTACCCAGCTGTAGAAATGAATCATGGGCTCAAATCTTTATCCTCTTCAGAACAATTATACTGCCTCCTTCCCTGTCAAATCCTGTAGGAAAAGAAGTTTAAGAACAGCATTTTACTCATGATGCAACCAATCTCTTTATTGTATTATGAACATTCCAATATAACATTTTCAATTAAATGCTAACAATTTGGTTGCTAATATGCAGAGGTGAAAAATGCCCTATTTATGTGCTTCAGAAGGTCAAAATAGTGATGAAGCACAGCTGTGAAATCAATTTTTGTAGGAGCTCAATTCTGCTTATATGCTTTTCACTTATTTCAAGAATATGAAATTCCATCATAGAGTAGCAGAAAAGGTTCCACCATGGCTTTGCTCTGGTGTTTTTAAGAAATATGGTGCTGTTACCATTTAACAATTCTGAGTTCTGACCTCAAGAATAAAATGGCAGTGTCCTTTTGCCTATGMAAACTCCATTTATACTATCACTGGATGGAAATACAGAAGACAGCAGGTTTCCAAAAGATTTTCTGTGCAAGTTTAATATGTAGATATAAGTTAA
>QVAJ01000151.1:1290638-1340303 GCA_003546035.1 Mixornis gularis | reverse complement strand
GTGTGTGAGGGTTGCTGCAGGAAATATTTCCATCCTAACTTACCTTATATAATAAGTGCCTTATTTAACCTCAGTTGGTCCTGTAACAGAAGTTGTCTACCTTTACTATTGACAGAGAACATGTGGCTTTAGCCTTTATGCAAAGAGCCTTTGGCAAACTTCCTTTCAGGAATTTTACWTCCTTTGCCATAGTTTTTTTTCAGACATATCTCCATTTCCTTTAGCTTTTATCAGTTTCAGGAGACTGAAGCAATTAAGGAAATTCAAAGTGTTTAAATTAGTTGTCTCAGAATGTCAAAATAATTAATTTCCTAATTAAGGCTTTATTTCACAATTGCTACAAAGTTTCACTTCTGTGGCAAAACTTCCATTAAAAAATGTTTTCTTTTAAAACTTACATCTACGTAGTACCACCCAAATGGTATGTGGCAAATGGCAAAATGTTAAGAACAAATTTGGAGTTAGTTTGAACAAAACTGTCTTTTTAGCAAAAAGCCAAACTAGTAAAAAAAAAATCCCAGTAAACTAGAAAATAAATTGAATTACATTTGAACCATTCAACTATTTTTCTTCAGGAAGAAAACCTCAAAGCAAATAAAACAAAAACCCCAAACCAAACCAAAAAAACCACTCCAAGCCCCACCAAGTCCCCCAGTCCAGCCTAGCCCCCAGCTACCAGCCATCGATACTGCATCTTACAAGAGCCTCCATCTTAAATAGATCTAGTGGCAAACCAACTACCAACTACCAAAGTTTTTCACTCTTTCAGCAAAGAAATTGGCTTGTGTGGCACAGGCTTTGAGACCATGCTTACTTAATTATTATTAAGTGCCTATCAGGTACTTTGAGTGTAGATCAATGAAAAGTGCCCAGGAAATTTTAGAAATGAAATCTATAAGCTCAAATAATTTATAATTACTATGATTTATTGCTAAGGAGTTATTCATATGACATATTTGTGATGTATTTTACATTATTGATTGTTTAATCTCCAGATATGCAAATATTTTACAGGCTTTAAAAGTGTTGACAAGCTTTTGATCTTTTTGTAGAGATAATTATGCACAACAGGACTATAGCAGACCTGGAAGTCTGAAAACTCTCCTCTTTGAAGAACTCTGTTAGCTGATACATCTGCAGAAAATGGAAGGGTTCCCAGACAACAGTGCCAGTAATCAAAAGCACCATGATAGTCCAATATTATTTCTATAGTTTTCTTCATGCTATTTACAAATTTAACTTTGGTTTATACACTAGAATTAAGATTAAACTAAGGCACATGATCCTGCAGATTCACGTTGCTCCTGTTTTATGACAAATATTTTATAACTGTGTTTGAAAGTGTGAAAATTACAGTGGTCCAGTTGAAAAATGATAGGACAAAAAAGTTTGGGTTTTGTTAGTCAGTATCTTTTAAATTTTATTTTATGGATTTACTTTATTGTATCTGATTGCTTTTACCTCACTGCATTCAGATATGCCTAACTGCTTTCAACAGAATACAAACTTAATTTAGTAAGTATGAACCATATGGATGAAAATGGCTGATCTAACAAAACAAAGTAGCACCTGTTCTGCAAGGCACTGTATATACTTGCATTGACTTCAAGATTCCCTTTAGAACACAGAAAGRTATTTGGCCTTCCAACTTTTTTCCAGGTATGTCTTTCCCTCTTATAATAAAAGCCTGTTAAAATTTATTATTGCAAAAAGGAGACCTGAACTATGAAATCACTGACTTATAGAACTAGTGGGGTAAAGGGTGCATTAATGACACACATTTTCAGTCAATGTATTTCATGCTATGCATTTATGTAACATGAAAATAACAAAATAAATAGAAACCACAGGTTTTTATTTTTTCATACATTTATTAATTTAATGTCAGGAGCTAGAGAATATATGTCAGTTTCTTGAAGACATGGATTGTGATGAACTAAATATCTCATCCACCATAGCTGTGGAATTCAGTCTTTAGTTAGCAATATAGTCTTGCATAACTCATTGCTGTGAACAGAAGTCATGATTCCATTCTGCTCAGCATCTCCAGATCCACATTCATGGCTTGAGTACAGTCACACAGTAAATTAGGTCTGGGAACATCTCCAGATGAAAATTACTTCCAGGAAAACATCTTTATTGTCAGCCAGATCACATCTCTGGAGTGGTCTGTCATACAACTGCTAGTGAAGGTGCAACAGAGAAGTGAAAAGAAAAGCCTTGTAAAAGAAGTAGYGTGTGCATAGTATTTCTACTGCTCTCAGTAAGACTTGTGTTAGATTAAGTTGGAATAGAGACAGAGACGAAGGCTTAGATCTTAAAAGGGGTTTATCTATCTGTCAGCACATCAGCTTTCCAAGTGCTTTCACTTTGGGAATTAGGTCAAGGTGAATCAGGCTCTGGTAAGACATCTAAATACCAAGACTTACACCTGCTTTATCTACCAGACAGGTAGATTTGTAATTGATCATTAAAGACTTTTTTCTCCCAAATCGAGTTTAACATTCTTCATRTTGAACATTTTTTAAACTAAATTACTTCAATTCCCATGGTACTGCAGTTGGGCGGGCCCTTGGGCAATACAGAATAACACTGTATGCAATGAGAGAAAAAAACTCTCCAGATAGACCTTTGATGAGAAAAATGTCTCAAAAATAGCACATAAATAGCAAAAAATTCACTGAATCATGTAGCTGTTGCATGATTATCATAAAATGCTGTATGATAGACTTACTTTATAAGGATTCTGGAGCAGTGAAATATGTTCCTACTGAGGATTTCCCTTGCAAGTTACTTATCTGCATGAAGACCACACTGCCACTGCTGTATGGCAGAAAACTTCAGAACTTTTTTCCTCTGTAATGAATCTCAGTGAATGGATTTGAGCTGCTCCCAGCAACTGGATAAAGAAAAAAAAAAAAAAGTGCAAGTTTTGTTATCTTGACATTGACAGCATAATCTGTCTGTAAAAATAATTGAGTTTCAAAGCATTGGATGCCTTGAAAATAGAAATCTGGGGAATGTAGACTCAGTTTAGTTGAGATCACTTTTTTCCTTTTTTCTTCCCAGGAAGGAAAATAGCATCATAATCACTCTGTAGGAGGAATCCATTGCATTGTGCATTCCTTCAAGAAAACAGATTGAAAAGAGGAGTCACTCGATGCTTATGCTGAGGAAATATCTCTTCTCTTTTGGATGAGAACAGCTGACAGGGTCGTATGAGAGGAGAGACACCATGGACTATCAGCTAACTTTTACAGATGACATTTCTCGTAGGTTAAGGTCACTTTGGGTTTAATCAGAAAAACATAGATTTCTTAAAAAAATTATGATTTTTTTTGTTGTTGTTGTTGTTGTTGTTTGGTGGTTTTTTTGGTTATTTAGTCATTCTTCCTGTTACATTAATCTTATGTTCCACTCTATTTTTTGTCCTCTTACATTAGGAGAAACAGACATGTCACTGAGTGTTAAGGTCTCTAGAGGAAATGTAGAAAAAATATTTGGATGTTTGTSCCAAATTCTAGGAAAAGGTCCACTTCCTCATTTAAATTATGCAAATATTTATGAAATTTTAGTACTTGCCCTTGGTCACTGTTTCATCCTTTGAAAATGAAGAATGAGGAACACAAATAGAAGAATGAGGAATCCAAATAGAAATGATATGCACATAATATGAAGAATTAGAATGCTAGAGGAAGATCAAGATAAAGAAATGTTCAATTGACTTCTGTAAAAAAATCTGTATTTTATGCTATATCTGATAACAATAGAAGCAAAATTATTCAGCTATTAAAGGTAAAACTTACTGCTTAGTAATGCTGTGAAAGTCTGACAAAAGAGCTCTGTCTGTATACACAATAAAATTTTGAGGGTATTTATGATGATATCAGATGTTTTCTGTAAGAGACCATCTCCAGTTAGCCACTTAATTACAGAAAATTACTTGTCTGATAATATAAATCCTGTTAATGATGATCAAATGATGACAAAAATCACAAGGAATTATACTGAGTAATGATTATATAAAAATTGTAATAGAGTTTTCATAGCAGACATGTAGAYTTCATCTGCAGCCACATTTGAAAGGAAGCATACCTTGCCCTCCTTGCTTCCAGCTTAATTTCCATATCAGTGCCTGAGGACTTGCACCCCGCAACAGTGGTTTAGAAGGGAGGCTCAAGTTTGGAGAGTTTGAAGCATGTACACATGGTGCTGAGTGACCTGACTTGATGGTGGAGCTGGAGTTAGGTTTATGGTTTATGGTTAGACTCGATCTCAAAGGCCTTTTCCAACCTAATTGATTCTGTGATTCTGTAACTTGCAGAACTTGTCTAAATTGTACAGCAACAATTTCACTAGGTATATTAATATATTTTATTAAATGGAACTGYAGTTCTGTTTCTCCATACCATCTCCACATACTACATCTTAGAGYTTCTGTCTTTGCCAGACTGTTCCCATGCTTTGGCTCTGGGATGATCTGGGTATATCCCCTGTGTCATCTATGGGCTATGACACAAAGCTTTGTTATTGCTCTGAACTACTACATCGATAGCTATCATTTCAATCCCTTCATGGTAGGCTCTCTTCTGACTGTAGGGCTTGTGAGACTTATACTTCAGTGTATATCCCAATATACTGTCTGAGATTATGTCCTGTCATGAATTTGTATTCTGCACTGTAAGAATGATGTACAGAYGACAAGTCACCTACATACTCCTCTCACAAACATTTGTTTGCTGAACATATACAAGTAATAGAAAATGACAATCCCATTCAATGGAGTCCTTAACTAAACAGGCTATCATGATGCCCTGTTGGAAAGTTCAGTCCACAGTGAGAAGTTAAGGATTGATTCCCAGCATGAGCAACAGAAGGAAAGTTGTGTGGATTCTCCYTTTCCTTTAATTTATTAGAATAAGAGAAAGATCTTAGATGAYAGTGCTTGGGCTGGTAAAAAAGAAGGGAAAGAATATATAAATAGGGAGGAAATCTATGAAGATTCATCTTTTAGAAGTATATTGAAAAGCCTTGGTCTGAGCTATAAGAAAATCTAGACTCCTCACAACTGAGGTACTTCACAAGCTTTTCAAAGAAATATGTTTGAGTCTCCTGCCTCCTTGTCTCACAGGAACAATGTACTTCTGGGATTAACACCAGTAATACTTCCTGGGGGCCTTCTAAACTCTGCCATCCATCATTGCTGAATGGATTACCATGTCTTGACCTTCAATGTAGGTTGCTGGACACCTTCTGAAAATACAGAATGTTCCTGTCAGGTTGAACATCAGAAATTAAAGCATGTAAAATCAGCAGCTGAAATAAAATCTTGTCCTCTTTATTTTAGATGACTCATTTTCACACACATTTCCTGGCAGGCTGGATATTTTGTTTAAATTGAGGATTAATGGGATATTGGATCTTTATATTGTTGAAWAACTCATCTTCTACAGGTCACTAATGTTTGAATGTTTTTGTGCTGGTACAATTCAGACCACATAGAAACAACTTAGCACAAATGTGTCACCTAACACCATATATGTAGTTATTTTCTCTAAGACTCCTTTTTGTGTCATCAGAACCCCTTTTACACCTACTATAAACTGAACATTTGAACTCAAAATGCAGAAATGGACTTAATTTGAAATAAAGCAAGATAGTCAGATTGTCATCCAGTTGTGTTCCTCATTAAGAGACCAAATTAGACACATTCATAAAAAATATCCTCTCTCTTTCTTTCTTTTGCTTTTGTTTATTCCCTCTGTCTACTACTGATACGTCAAGGAGAGTGAGATGAATGAATCAGGTCATAGAAGATCATTTTCACAGGTTCTCTCGGGGAGCAAATATGTATAACAGTGGAAATACTCTTGATTGCTTTCCATTTTTTTTTTCCTGCAGATACTAGTTTCTCCTATTGCTTTCTGTAAACTTAAAACAACATCAATTTTTAAGGACTTGAAAGTGCTTTTTTATTTAAAATCAAATAAGAAAAATATAATTTTCATTCCAGTAATGTGTGTGTTTGCTTCTTGAAGTGTGCTGGATATATAGACACCCACAAAACATAGTAAAATAAAAACGAAAAGGTGGAGGGTTGAGAAAATCTAAGTGATGAAAATGAGTAATTGCTTGGCAGCAAGTCTGCACGGAGAGAGCTGACACTGTATAACACATATTTCCTGAATAATGAGAGAAGTCTCAGTGCTGTGCAATCACTGCCTGTTGGGTCAGAAATTTCACATTAGTGGATTCATCAGAGCAAATAGGTGTCATAAAGACATTCTTTCCTGAAGTAAACATACCTTTTTCTTCACTGAACTGTCATCTCTTAGTTTGGATAATGGGTACAGAGTAAAATCTTAGGAGATCTATTAGAGGGACACCTGGAATTTGAAGCACTTCTGCCATGATTTTACTAGTTTGTTTATTCATAGAAGAAGGAAATTACATTAACAGATATATCTATAGGCATGAGTGAAGCTCATACATATAATTCCACTTAGACTAGACAAATGTCTGTGCTTGTATTATTAATGATAGACGTTTTTTTGTCAGAAGGTAGGAACATCTGACTTTTCYAGATCTATCTTGTCTATCTTGCCTAGGCTACCTTTATGCAGGTGGGTTTATTTGTTGTTTTTATTTTTCTTTTTTTGTTTGTTTGGTTGTTTTGTTTCATTTTGTTGTCTCACTTTTTCTATTTAACTCTTTAGTTGAAGACAAGCAAGCACTCGATTTTTCTTTTAGTTTCATTTCCAGGAGGTACACAAATGAAATAAATCTAATATGCATGTCATTTGTTCTCGCTAGTGTAGGAAATATCTAGGAAGAACTTAAAGAGAGTTTTTTTTCTCTGTTGGATTGAATGTATCCTTGGCAGTACCTTCTGTCTCATTTATTCTTCACGCGGCATCCTCTTGCCAATATTTTGTGTTCTCACTTTGTTTACGTTGTAGTTACAGAAATCCATAACACAAACTAATCAGGGATATCAAAATGAAAGAAAAGGTGAGAGGCAAGATAAAAACTGTCACCTGGGTGTTCAGGCACTGAAACTGTTTGATTAAAACTTTGCTTTTACCTCATCCCTGGAAGAGTCATAATTATTTACTTGAAAATGAATGCTGTAGCAAGTAGCAAAAGTTGTTTTTCCTTGRCTAGACAAATAAAGACTCTTTCTTTGCAAATGAACCCCATTAGGTGCTTTCAAGCAGCGTATGGTGCAGTGTCTGTCCCAGCCTTACTGTYAAAATGAATTGGAAAACCTATTATTACCACTTTCCTGATAGCAACAAGTTCCTCTTGAGATGTTTTGGCTTGGAGAATTTTCCATTATATTTTTTCTTTAGTGGAAGATAAAGRGGAGATGGGGGAGCAGAAGACCATGTCCATGTCAGTTCCTTTTTGACAGATCTGCTTCTAATGAAYTGAAGCGGCTGGATAAATTCCGTCAGCCGTGGTAGAAAACAAAGGTTGTTGAAATAGTGAAAACTAATCAGTGGGGTATATATTTCCTGTGTGATTATCTTCAGAAATATGAGCTTACAATGTGCTCTAAGCAAGGGGAAAAAAACCTCAGTTATAGAATATTAAAAAAAAATTCAAACACACAGTGATTTATAGCAAAAGTTTTGCTTTCTTCTTGAAAAAATGTTTTAAAAGGAAAATATAATTCCATAATTCTGAGGAACCYTGTAATTAGAATAACCCTGTTCCTCTTATTTGTTGTCTTACAATATGAAATGTGTTGTTYCCAACCTTATAGAAATAATTGAAGGGAGAAAACTTGGGCAGACAATTTCTGGTTCAGTACTTTGATTTTACTATCTTGAAATGAGAGTTTAGGTTAATAGGCTAAAATGRAGTTTTGGTATGTTTCACAGATAAAGGTTTAATATCTACTAGGATTCTTTGAAAATCTCTCTGTTGAACATCTAGTGTTCTACAACAAAMGCAGGATTACCATAATGAAGAAAAAAACCCCACCAATACCAGCAACTAAAGCAAAACATAACCCAAGGTGTAAGAACTTTTCTTCCAAGTTCTTCTCTGTAAGAGAAAACATGCATGAAAAGTAAACTTATGCTCTAAAAAGAWTTTTTTTTTCTTTTTAATTTGAGAAGATAATATTATGGAGGGCCAGCCTGCTCTCTTTCTTTCAGTTTGCCCTCTCTGCAGAGGAGACATTTTGTCTGATGTGGGAGAAATGGGCGGGTCAGGAGTGCTACCCTATGCAGCAATATAGTTAGTGGAGGAGTTCAGGGGAGTATYAGCTAACAGAAAATTTACGGTAGGGGATCAAGGCTGAAGCATTAAGGCATCTGTTTTCCAGGGGCAATAGGGGCCTATGCCATACAGCTGTGGAAAAATTAATCAAGAAGCAGTCTACAGCGAAGGACTATATATGAATAAACCTATCCATAGAAACAGGGCAAACAGCAGCATCTACGTGGGAGGCCTGTGTCTGTCGAGTAGACCTTGCCTCTAATATCTCTGAGACTTAGGCTTGTTGATGAGCATGATCTGATGCATGTACATTTATTGTGCCTAGCAATATTGCCTTATAAGTGGGCTTAGAAAAGGCCTTGATTGAAGGCAGCAATGTTTCCTTCCTGCTTGCTTTCTCCACATAACCTGGCACTGCCTAAAATCCCTAGTTCTGATGGGAAGGCCTGAATTATTCATCAGCCAGTTGATGGCAGGTGATGAGATCTTTTCACGATACAGCCCTGTCACTAGGTGTTTATTGCTCTGTTTCACCAGCAGCCCTGCTATTACTGTGAAGCCAGAAGAACCCCACATAGAGGCATGACATGTATCAGTAAGGATAGCTCTTTAAAGACTTTGTTTTGCCTGGGAGGTCATCTGAAGGTTATTACGAACAAATTATTTCTTCATTTCCGCTGACTGAGTAGATAGCCTTAATGATCTGTCACCTAGCAATAGGCTGCCTGTTCAAACATAAAGAATGGCATACTGATGGCTTATAACTAGAATCAGTTCATTTTAGCTATTCTCTTGTCAAGCATGTTTCCAAGATACATATATTATTTACATATTCATGAGCCTTTACAGACACTGACACCATGAGGGGCCCTGTCTGATAATGTGATACAAGTTTATGCTGTGTCCTGAGGCACTTAAAGTCTATTAAGTGAATCAAATCTGTTCACTTCTGTTCTTCCTAGGTGGTGTTCTTGGCCTAAAGGAGTGGAGCTGCAATCAACATTTGTGTACAGTACCTTACTTTTTTTCCCGTCCACCTACCTCTTTTCCGTGTTGAAGTTAATTCCATTTTATAGACATTAAGCTGACRGAAATTGCCTTTTAGAAAGTCAGAGCATAATTTTCTTATGCTACTGCTGTTCAGAAATGTAGTCATGACTGTCTGCAGGCAGAGAAGATGACAGACACAAGAACCGTGCCTTTTTAACTTATTTAAGTTTTTTAAACTCTACTGAGATATTGATCTTTGACCCTATTTCTGGTGTGGAAAGGTGGGGAAAAATAACAGTATAAATGGGGTGGCGGATGTGGGGTCAGGAGACAGAGAAGAGGAGAATCTTCCACAATAAAAGAGCCAAKATCTATGGCTTTCTCTTGCCAGTATGAACCTCCGCTATCTTGACCATGTCTCTACTAATATGTAATTAATTTTAAGAGAGATAAAGTTAAAACATGCCACCTAATAGAAATGAAAGCATAAGCAACAGTAAAAATTGGAATATGTCTTGGGCTACTTCCTTAGTTTAAAAGAACAGTAAAAGACCCTGAATAATCTGCTGGAGGTAATGTTTTCCTTTTTTTAGGAGTTTGTACAATTTTTTTTCCCCGATACTTCAGAATTTAGGAAAGTAAAAAGAGGATGAAAGAGACAAAGTGCTATTTCCCTCCATTATTCAAAGGATGGAAGTCCTAAGAAGCAACAAGTAATCTCACTTCTCTCTATCAATTACTGGCACTACATCTGGAAGAGATCAGAGGAAGAGATAGAAAGCTAAATAGAAACTGATAATGTAGCACATTCTTTTCATAAATTCAAGTGGCAATTCTTGTGAAAATTGGTTAGTGACACAAGGCAATAATTTTGTTAGGGTTAAACTGCAGCCTTATATGCAGTGTTAACAGCAAGACAAATAGCAAGCTGTTTGTTGGAGCTTCTTTATGAGAGCTCTACATAGACATTGCTTGCAAAGAGAGAAGAAAATATACTGGAAAAGCTATCTAGGAGGCACCTGGGTAGATGCAAATAGTGCTAATGCTGCATGTCCCCCAAACATAAATGAACTCTTTAACAAATGCAATTGCATTCACTAAGGAAATTTCACTTTTGCACATGAATTAGGATTTTACATGGATAGGTTGATGGGTATGGCCCCTGTGGAATGACAAGTTTTAATTCTAAAGTGAAAGACATCATTTTAGGACTTTCTTGCGTAACCAATCAAAATTTGGCAAAGTCCAAGAGAAAAAAAAGCCATTGAAATATTTGTGTTGTTTGGTGTGGGTTTTTTTTTCTTTATTTTTTTGTTGTTTTTAAAGACTTGAAGTTGTTTCTTTTTGCTTTTCCAAGTCACTTTACCTATTATCAAATCTGCATCATACGCTTTCTTTCAGAGCACCAACTCTTTAAAATTCCTAGATGAAGTTATGTGCTTTCATTATGCGCTTGCACCCCAGATTGCTTGTGAACAATGAAAAAATCCTTCTACTTGTGAAGAAATTTGCATTAATTTTCCTATGAAGTATATCTGCGTGAATGAAAGGCAGAGAAAGGTGAGCTCAGTTAGTGAGTAGCAGGGGGCTGTATGTAGTTTCTTGAAGTTTTAGAGASTATGTATTGTTGGATGAAAAGGAGACAAAAATTTCTTTTTAATGCCACCTTTTTTTCTCTGAACATGGTACAGGCTAGAATTCATTAYGAACCTTATTCCATACACTTCAAATTGTGTTGAAGATGTGATGTACTCTCACCCCCCACTGAAGGGAGGATTTGTGCAAAGCTTTCCAGGGATGTATTGAGCTCAAACAGCTTTAGCAGAATGTGGTCTTAGTCACATCCTCTGTAGCTAGAGGATGATGATGTCAAAAARACTGCTGTAACAGTGCATATTGACAACAAGGTGTTGTAAAAGAACTAGTATTTATTTCTAATCTGCAGTGTAGAGGCTAAAGAAACAGTAACTGTCTCCAATAATATGAATTGATTAGCATTGATGGTGGGTGGAAAAATATCTCTGGTTTCTCCTGAAAACACCTTTCTTTTTTTATTTTTAAATGCTCTATTTTTAATCTTATAAAATACTATGTGTCTTTTATCTTACTGGATTAAACAGAGATTAAATACAGATTTTATGTAGCTGTCCTGAATAAATCAGGCCTTTTCAATGAGGCTTTGATCTATTCTGAAGCCTTTGAAACCTAACTTGGATGAAATGTCAATGTATTCATGGTGTAATGCAGTGAGGAGCATGGAARCTTCTATTACTATCTTTGAGAGTTTATTAGAGAAATGATGCCTGACAAGAGCTACATATTATAGAAGAATTGTTAATTTTGAAATTAGCTCTGGTAGATCTGCTTAAGAAAGTTTATAGGGGGAAAAGTGCGCTCAAAATCATCTGAATTGAAGCCTGCTGTGAAGACACAGCAGAAAGGCTGATGGGGGAATATGTTAGTTATACCTGCTTTAATCCATTTGTTACCAGGAGGGACAAAAACTGTGCACAGATTAATGAAGTGTTTTAGTCAGACATATACTGATGAACTTGTGCCTGCTTCTCTACCCTTTGTTGTGATGGAACCAGAGAGATGTGAAATTGCCAAAGAACTTACAYCCAGCAAGGAGTTCTGTAGTGGTGTGTTTTGGGGTTTTATCAGTTTTCTATATGCATCTGTTTGTTTTATGTTGTTTCACAATGGTTTTTCCCATGTACCCCATGTTTTACCCATTATGGTTTACCCCAGTTGTTGTTATTAATCATTTATGTGACACCTGGGTCCYGTCTGTCACTTCGGGGCCTCACCCTGATGTCTAGAAAATTCTGGTGAGGACTCTGAGTGATTGGCAGGGTCTAAGTCCCTCTTCCCCCTTTGTTCCTTGATTTGTTCTATGTATTGTCATTTAGGTTCAGGGTCACTCCCTTCCCACTCTGGATTGGTTCCAAGTTGTATCCTCCCCACTCCCCCACCCCCATATTTAAAGGGAAAACCCGGGAGTTCAGTGGGCTTTGGYGGGCTGACTCCTGGGTGGAAGGAAGTCGTGTGAATTTAATAAAACCCAGTTGAAGTTCCCCACCGGAGTTCCAGCCCTTATTTCTCACATTGTTCACACTTCTGCCGAGGCAAAGACCCACTGGATCGGAACTGTATTCCAGAATCTAGGACCGTACCTTTTTGCGACACCGGTGCCAGAGCTGGCTGGGAAGTGTGGGCAAAAGCTCCAAGAGAAGCACCACATCATCACAGAGTTCCTCTGATASTCAATTAGAAAATAAAACAGAACACTTAGGAAATGAGATCCCAGCTTTCTGATCACATGTAATGCATGAAAGGCTACTTTTTCTGTTGTGTACTTTGCTAATATGTGTGGTATTGGTACATTAAGTAAACTGTTGAGTATGACAGAACATATAAGTTCTGTCATATAAGAACGTATAAGAACACAGGAGTCACTCTCCCCCATGAAGCTTGACTAATCAGATGTTAAGTGGGGAAGTTTTCAGATATTTTTCTCCTAGCCTGACAGGAGGACATACACAGAGTTTCCAATAGAGCTGTTTCAGATTATGAAACAGGAACTGTATGTGCACCAAAGCTATTTCACACTAGTGTACGGGGTCCTGTTTTGGGTTTGTGTGGACAGTTTTTGGTAGCTGGGGAGCTACAGAGATGACTTTTATCAGTAGCTGCTGGAACCTTCCCCAATGTCCAGTAGAGCCAATACCAGCTGGCTCCAGGATGGACCCCAAATTGCTTACARATGAGCCAATCAGGAATGACAGTAATATTCTAGCTATGATAACGAATTTAAGAAGGGAAAAAAAAAAAGAAGAATTCGCAGATGTAATTGCATCCAGGGAACATGGAAGTGAGAATGTGCGAGAGGAACAACTCTGCAACTCTGCAGCCATCAAGGTCAGAGAAAGAAAGAGGGGAAAGAGGTGCTTCAGGCACCAGAGCTGAGATTCCTCTGCAGCCTGTGGTGCAGAGAGTCCGTGGTGAAGCAGCTGTACCTCTACAGCCCATGGAGGCCCATGGGGATGCAGAGATCCACCTGAACCCTATGGAGGAGACCCAGATTTGAGCAAGTGGATGCCTGAGAGGAGGTTGTGACCCTTGGGAGGCTTATGCAGGAGACCCAGGCTAAAGCATGTGGATGCCTGAGAGGAGGCTGTCACCCCATGGGAGGCCTGTGCTGGAACAGGGTCCTGTCAGGGACCTGCAGACCTGAGGAGAGAGGAGCCCATGCTGGAGTAGCTTTCCTGACAGGACTTGGAATCTCTCTGAGAGACTCACACTGGAGCAGCCTGTTCTTGAATGACTGCACCCTCTGGAACAGTGAMCTGCATTGGAGCAGTTCATGGAGAACAACTGCCCATGGGATGGACTCATGCTGGGGAAGTTCATGGAGAACTGTCTCCTATGGGAGGAACACCCTGCTGGAAAAGAGGAAGGACTCTACTCCCTGAACAGCAGCAGGAACAACTTGTGATGAACTGACCATAACCCCCATTCTCTGTCTCCCAATGCAACTGCAGGAAGGAGACAGATTTAGGAGTGGTGGGAAGATGTTTTTTAAGATTCACTTCTCATTATCCTGCCCTGATTTTGCTACTAGTAAATTCAATTAATTTCCCTAAGCTGAGTCTGTTTTGCCCATGGATAGTGAGTGATCTCTCCTGGYCCTCATCTCAACTTATGAATCCTTCATCATATTTTTTTTCCCCTGTCCAGCTGTAGACAGCAGTGATAGAGAGGCTTTGGTGGGTGCCTGRTGTCCAGCCAGGATCAACYCATCACACTTCCTAAGATCGAGAACCGGACTGAAAATTTAAATTCAGTCTCCTAAAAAAACCAGCTCTGTAATGCCCTATCTATTACCATTTTTTCTCCACTACCTGTTCCTTGATAGCATGTATGAGATAGAGAACACCCTTACAGCTTTGCCACTCATGAGAGGCATGGTTTGAAGCTGTTGTTTTACCAYAGCTGTCAGTGGCTATAGGACAATTAAATAACAGAGCATCATTAAACCAGGAATAATGTTTGGAAAGAAATTGGAAAACTTGCCAAATGTGTCTCAAATTCARTATGAGGTAAGAAGATGATGTATATTTTTCTACCTCTGTATTTTTTAAAGCATGTAAGGAATTCTTTAATGTCTGAAATCAAATGCATGGTCATATAGAGAAATAATATATCTCTTAGTTATTGATTTTGTAAGGTGCAGTGCATTCTCATTTTCCTGATTACCAGTGAGAATATATAATGGGTGCTGAGAGTTAGAATATTTCCCAGTCTTTCTGACTGAGTGATCCAATGAGTCTACTTTTGTCTGCTTTTCCTATACTATGATCTTACACATTGTTGCCTCATTTCTAGAAATCTGAGAAAGATTTAAAATGCAAACTTTCTGTTTGGAACTTGTAAGAAGGTTTTTCTACCTTCTTTTTCTTTCTATGATTGCAATTTATTGTAWTTTAACATGATTGGTATTTCATTGTGTAGGAATGTTAAATCATTTCTATTTTTATTTTTTACTGTTCAATTTGTGAAATGCTATTTTACACCTTTTTAATGCTGTTTTAGTGGAAAAACTTCATAAAATACAAAATATTCAAGAAAAAAGTTTAGCCAGTGTTTTCTTTCTAGGGCTGACTACAAACTCGAGATAACAGCTTGTAAATGGTACTTTGGAAGGCAGTTTCCGCTATAATGAGATTTTCAAGCAGCAGATGGAATTCCTAGAAAAACCTTGTGTGTCTGTTCAGAGAATTTTTGTTTTGAAAATCACAGGTCTTTTTCAGTTCAGCTGTGTCCACAAGACCCCATACTAGGATCTARTCAATGTATGGAGGGCAGAAAAACCTGTATGCCATTGTCATTTGTCAATTAAAAGATTGCATCTCTAAAACATAAAATGAGATTTTGGGGGCAGAGGAAAACTTGGATTTTTTTTTTTTTCTGGATGTCCTTTATGTATTTTGTGAGTTAGATAGGCAGCAGAGTTGAATTTCACACCACAGATGCACAAAACTGAAGTACACTAAAGCAGACAAAGCAGCTTGATGGGAAAAGGATTCTCAGAGGATCTCATATCTGTGTTGAACACTGTCCTGAGGTGGAGATTTGTGGAGGTTTGTGTAGGAATGTGAAAAATGGTTGAAAAGAGACAAAGCTGGGTTTTCTACTGCTTCCCAAAGTGCAGTGAAAGCAGATGGTAAAAAAATCCAGTTTCAGGAAAATATATTTTTTGTTGCTCTTGGTCAGTCTGCCTCCTCTGTCTGCTTTTTCCTGGTGGAAGACAAACTAGAAGGTGAGACAAAACCCACATTAGGCATATATAGGAGCAGGGTGTTTGGTTAGTGAAACTGGCTTTTCTAAGCAGTAGGTGAAAATTCTAAATGTCATTTGCTAGGTGACAAGAATGTACATTATTGCAAATTGTCAGCTCTGACAAACCTGAAGTTAAAACATAGCAAGTGATACTCATTGGACTTGTTAATTTGTGAGTGGCAGATTGGTGTTAATGAGACTGAGAAATTGGTGCTTTCTATAGGTAAAGTGCTTGGCAGGGAAACAAAAAATCTCAGCAAAGTCAGCCTAGGTCCTCAACCCAAGAATGCAGGTGGGAAAAAAAGGATTAGTCTTCTACACAGCTGCATTTAATGCATTTTGTAGTAATTGAAAAGCCCTTCCCTGCCTCACGTTCCTCAATAAGTCTGTCAAYAGTCTACTGCAACCCCTGCACTCAACAGGGTCAAGAATTGTATGGCTATATGGTTACCATCTGGGAAAATCATCTGTCCATAAAAATACCCATTTTSTCTCTTTTTCACCTTTCATCCTGAAAATGGCAAAGAGTACAGAATTTTGGTAGGTTAGAACAGATGATTTTTAAGGTCAGCAATATCTTATGTGTAGACAGTGGTACAGTCTWTGTCAAGCCCATTTTAGCTGTACCAAGATGTGACCATAGCTTTTTCTGCTGTGCTTATACACTGTTATCCTTAGGGAAGGAAAAGCTGGTGAACTCCAAGATCAGAAGAGCTGAGACATGGAAATTCAATGATTTTAAAGCATGCTGTAATRAGATTAGGTTCCTTTCAAGCTATGATAAGAAATGTAGCAATATCTCTGTGGCAAACCCTTGTCATTATAACATGCACATGTCTACATCTATAGCTTAATAACAAAAATAGTTTTGATGTGCATTGTCCACTGCTTTGTTTTAGTTCTCTCTAGAAAAAAAGTCCAAGAAGTGTAATTTTTAAGAAGCATTTTTTAATAGTCAAATAAAGATACACAGTCTCATTTGTTTGTTTSCTTGTTGGTTTGTGGYTTTGTTTGCTTTTGGTTTTTTGCTGTTTTTTTGGTCACAAGGACAGTTTGAAATTTTATTAAAGTCTTTATTTGATTTTATCTCCRTTTTTTCTCACACACAAAACCTTGAAATTCTTCAGTGTTACTGTTTCAGCTCAGTTCACAATGCATTTCRCTTGTATTTTTGCTTTTTAATCCCTAAATTAAAAATAATTTTAGAATGTACTTTCCATAACACTTCCTGCTACCATCCTGATGCTTCCTAAAGACCTATTCAGAACTGGAAAGTCATCACTTAAATGACTCTGTCTCTCCAGATCTTCATCTTTAACTGCTCTGGCAATTTCAGCCCAGCTTTCACCAAGGCAGATTATCTTTGGTGAAGATGACAGGTGCATTTCTAACTTTGAATTAGATTCTGATAACTGGAAAAAGAACAGAGATATTCTCAGGATCTGGACGATGTTCATCGTTTGTCTTTTGAGAATGTCATTAAATTACTTACATATAGGAGTCAGGTAACASTGCCCTTCCCTAAGAAATTAGGGAAGTAATTTTTTAAAGTCAGTCAGTTGCAGGCAAAATAAAATTTCCTCTGCTTGACTAACTGAATTTTTATMTGTATCAGCAGGAGATAGAAGCTTTTGAATGCAGCCAAAATTCTTAGAGCTATGTTTTTGAAGAGGTTCATAGAGAATTTATTTCTGTGCTTACTGTTATCTACCCACATGTACATGAGGGCATTTCAATTTGACATACAGCAGTACMTCTAAGCCTTTATGCTCCTTTGCACAGTCTTCATGTATTGTCTTGGTTTAAGGCTACCTGCTTTTCATTGGAGGGGTCAARTAAGTCTTTGGACTTCTGAGCACCACACACCTTTATGTTTTTGGGAACTGTTAGGCAGGAAAAATTTTCAGTCATGCTGTCCATGCACCTACATGCATACCCCTACAGGGTACATCTGTCTCTCATGTGACTCATTTTGAACTGAGAAGCCCCTGATATTTATATGGCATTATTTTTAAAACTTCCTATTATATTTCTGCTTTTTTCTTCCAGGAGATCAATAATTTCATTCTTGGTTTGTTAGTCACAAAACTGAGGATGGAGTTTTAAATTTATAGCCCTCTGTAAAGTTCTGTCATTTCTCTTCTCTGAGATTCTGTACTTCTCATTGCTTGGTCTTTAAAGAGGAATATATCTARGTTGTCACCTTTTCATTATCTTATGCAAAATACATATTCCTAAAGTTTCTGTGATGGAGTTTCATAGTTAAAATCTGCCTGACTAATGGGTCAACATCTGAACCTCTTTGAATAACACAGTTATCTGGTAGGTTTTTTTAAGGGGGTATTTATTGTTTGTAGATAGAGATTAAACAATGTTTAATGTTATTTYGTTTCCATAAAGCTTTGGCTTTACAGAGCTTTCATCTTCTCTTTAATATCTTCTGGCTTTTATTCAAGTTAGTTTTGTTTATTCTTGATAGCTTGTGTTTATCCCTCTAGATCCCAAAACTTTAATTAAATAGATCCTTCTTATTTTGATCTCGTCATGTTGGACCTACTCACAACACCTTTTGTTCTATAATATGTTTGCTATAACATAAAATTTGATTGTGTTTGATGATCAGAGGGTTGGAGCACCTCTCCTGTGACAAGCTCAGAGAGCTGGAGTTGTTCAGCCTGGAGAAAGGTCTGTGGATACCTTACAGTAGATACAAGAGAGCTGGGGAGGCTCATAGGAGTGATAGAAAAGGGAGTTATGGCTTTAGACTGAAAGAAGGTAAATCTGGAATAAATATTAGGAAGAAATATGATAATATTAYACAAATATTATAAATTAATAAMTATGAGGATGATGAGACACTGGAACAGGTTGCCCAGCCAGACTGTGGATGCCTCATCTCTGAAGTGCTGAGGGCTGGATTGGACAAGGCTTTGAACAACCTGGTCTAGGTGCAAGGTGCTCCTCCCCAGGGACAGCAAGTTTTAACCAGATAAACATTAAGTCCCTTCCAAACCAAACTATCCTATAATTCTAGGACTCTGTAATTAAATTATTTTATGTCTGTACTCTACTGGCTAAGAAATGGCTCTAGATTTGTTTTGAGGCGGATTTCAAGGCAGTTTAAAGCCATTAATTTCATATGAGATACCATTCTTGCATTGCTAGAAATGAGTGGAAGAATATTAAAGACCTGATATCTTAAAAAGGATTGGAGCTTGCTCAGCTGGACGGAAAAGTTTTCAGTTTTTCTTTGCCAGTTTAACCTCTCTTATTCTGTGAAAAATTCTTCAGTATGTAAGCAGTGTATGTTTCTGCTGTTACTGAGTTAGTTTTCACTCAGCAGTCCTGTTCTGAAATGCCTGTGACTATACTGTTCCAAGACAGAATTTAAAATATTTTGGTTTTCAGTCAAGTAGATGTGTGGATACATTTGCATAGTGTGGAAATGACAATTGTCCTCTACTGCAAAAGCAAGAGTGCGTTGTCCATCGCCTTTATAGATATATAATAGTCAAGGGATTTTTGTCTTTGCTGATAGATCAAAAGCTGTCATCAGAAAAGAAATATCAAAAATGTTGATATTAGTTTTACTAATATCAACTAAAATGTTGATTTTAGTTTTACTCCCCCCTCCCTCTTTCCAAACCCTCTAAAGTTGTTAGTGCATCTAAAAAGCTTCCATCTACAAGCAGAGCCAGAAGGGGAAGAGTCAAATTATTAGGATTTATATACCCTGACTAAATTTGTATTAGAGTGTTTAAGATCCCACTCCTGACCTTTAAATTATAATATACCTGAATCAAGGACTGGGAAGAAAATATCTTTTATTCTTTCAGTATGCCAGCATCGCATATACCAMTTTGTTTATTGGTGATAACAGATCATTTGATTTTGCAGAATTTGTTTAAAAATGAAGATAGATATTAATCATAAAGTTTTATCCATGATTTTAATATTCATTTTATTTTTTAAAAAGTTTTGTAAGTATGGATATTCTTTGATTTTACTAATAAAGTGTACAGCTCATTTTCAGTGCCTCACTGAAATAAATTATAATGCTTGCAAGAATTATAATTGAAAGAATTGGGATTTAGATGCCTAAATAAATTTGGTGAACCATACATCCTCAAAATACTTTTCTTACCTCTCTAAATTACATGAGTTTTTCCTTGCTTGATTGATATCACAAGAGAGGCAAAAGTGATAAAACACTGATTAAACTTCAAAGAAAGACATGGTGAATTAATAAGCATGATCAATATTTTAAGTAGGTGGGTATTCCATACACTTAAAATAGTGTTTCACGGCAATCTAGAAGATGTTACTAAATTAAAATAACATGTATCCTAAATATTAATATTCTTGCTTTCTGAAAACAAATCTATAATGAGAACCCTGAGATAAAATGGCACAAGGAGACAAGATATGAATGTGCGCTGCTTAGAACGTGTATTTTGACATAGGCTTTYAAAATGGCCAGCTGGTCTTTCAAAGAGATCTGTTGCATCTAAACTTCATTAGGACTTGATTCTGGGTTGGGGGTATAGATGTGGAACTTTTTGAGTTTTACAGACCAATTCTTTAATCATTTATATTCCTAACACTGAAATGTTTTCTTTAACTTTTAGAATTAAATACCTTAAGACAGTATTCTACTAGAAGATGGGCACAATCTGGATCAACGTTGCTCTCCTGTCTTTTAAACATAACTGGGACTAACTTAGTGGAAGAATCCCTGGAGTATTCAGGAGATGAATTTTTCTCTGTTTGGGTTTCTCTGTGCCAGGTGAATGTCAAAGCTCTGGCTACACTTTTCCAAGCTGCTAATTCTACAACTAAACAACTTCCTGTTTGTATGCATGGCATTTAAATTAGGTTTTTTGAATTACAGTTGTAGAAGGATGCAGAATCCCAGGACTGTAGAAATCATTACTTCTTCCTATCAACAGTGTGTAGACCACTGCAGGTGGAAGAGCACTGCCACTACTTCTAGTCAAACAAGTCAATACAGCATGAAGGAAAACAAACATGTATTTGTATTTGTGTGGGCTTGCTACCTGGTGTTGATAAAGTATGATTAAATCATAAATGCAAGGCATGTGTGTGTCTACTGGAGCCAAATGGTGCTAACAGAATCTGTCCCACCTTTTCTGCTTCTGCTCCTTGCCATCTACCTTGCTTCTAAGGACAGCCTGACTAGTCACCTACCTTGACCATTTCAAGCTGTTACTCTTTTTCAAAAGAGCTTTTTCATAAAACAATTGCTTTCCAGTACTGAGATAAAATTATGACRAGACTGAAGTAATATATCTGATTACTTTTTTACTGGAAGAAGTTACATATAAAGTACTGACTGATTTCTTGGATTCTATTTTACTCTTCATCACCATATCTAGATCCAACAGATCTGAAAGCTCTGAATCCTGTGGTGAATTATAATCATGTGTTGTCAGAGGCACAGATTTTAATTCTCATTTTGGGATCAGGGTTGGGTGTCTCTTTGGTTTTAGATGCCTAAAAATCCAAACTATCTGTATACTCCTAACAGAGAATGCTAACAAAACTGGGACACTTTTGGTGACCTACATCCATGCTGATTACCTGTTTCATTATTGTTTGCTCCCACTCAAAGAAAATAAAATATGTGTCAGCAGTAATGAAAATTGGAAGTAGGTCAATCTACAAACCCTCTGCATCAAAACCAGAACAGAATGGATGTTTTCCAGAGAAAAATGAGAAATAAATATGTAAATGAAAAGCAATTAAAAGTTTTACATTTTTAGTCAGAATGATTAGCAGATTAAATTACCTCTTCATTCAGCTCTGTGTAAATCACACCCTTGGAAAAAGGAGATACTACAGATAAATGACTTTTATCTCCCTGGAAAGAATTTGAGAAAGATACTAGTATTTACTTAGCTGATTCTAAATTCTCCTTTCCTTTCAGTGGGCTTGGCAAGAAACTGTGAGCAATCAAAACAGGAACTTYAAATGTTTCAGCAAAATCTGAAAGAACAGTCATACAAAGAGAGGAAGAACTTTATATSTGGCTAGCCAAATATATTTGCTTCCTGTGTGGAGGCTTTAATCTTAGCTCAAAGAGGGATCAATATATGTCATGGCATGTTCTTGTAATTGRATGTTTTAACTGTAGTTTATTGCAAATTAAATTTTAGGTATGTTCCATTGATATATGCTTTTGATGGATTTGATTCTGCGAGATGAATGTGCACTTTCTACATCCAAGTTTCAAGTCTTAACTTAGCAGCACCCTTTTCTGCAGTTTTGATCTGTGAATGTCTGAAAAATTTGGATTAAAATAAATGAGTTGATTTCAATGTCAATTTAACATGTAATATCACTTTAGACTTTAATCTCAATGGAACCATAGAGGAAGGCAGCTCTTCAGTGAACAGACTCACATTTAAATCAACATCTATATTAGGATTTGTCCACTACATCATGCTATCTCCAAAAAGGTGACTCTTTATACCCCTGAGGACTAGTCAGATGAAATCCCACAACCAGAGAAATTTTGCTGGAAATTGTGCAGRTATGATTTCAGAACTCCATTCTCTAGCAAAAGTTTTCTGTATTGGAACTGAAATAACATCATAGAAATACCTTCACAGAAATACCCAGAGACTTTATCTGGCTAAATAAATGAATGAAAAGACAACATGAGAAGGTTGCTAGTTGCATTCAGAACTGGGTTTGTCTGGGATAAAGTTATGAATTTAACTGCCTTCATAATGGCCTATTGGGAGCTGCACTTCACATTTTTTGGCTAAAACAGTGTTGATGACACACTAATCGTTGGGCTATTGTTGAACAGTGCTTTCACAACAACAAGGCTTCCTCTCTTTCTGCCCCTTCATCCCCTGAATGTCAGGTTTGGGGTGGGCAAGAGTTCAGGACAGGATACTGCTGAAACAGCTGGTCCAAAGTGGCCAATAGGATATCCCATGACACCTGGAACAATATGCCCAGGAAAGGGCATGGCTGAGTCATCACCCCCGACATATTTAAAATGCATGTTGATTTGGCATTTAGCAAGATGGTTTCATGTTGGATTTGGCTTTTTTAGGTTTACAATTATAGTCAATGATGTTAAAGGTCCTCTCCAACCTGAATTATTCTATGGTTATATAAACTCATGCCTAGCAATAAAAGTTCAAGCAAAGGAGTAGGAAGGAGAAACATTTGTGGCTTTGACATTTGTCTTCTTAAGCAACTGTTAAGTGTGTTGAGTCTCTTCTTTCCAGTGAATCTTTCCAGTGGATACCTGTCTGCCCATGAGAAGTAGTGAAATAATCCCTCTTCTTGATATGCTCATATGCACTACTCTTCCTATTAAACTGTCTTCCTCTTGATACTTTTCATCTTCCTTTTATTTATCTCTACAGCCCAGAGAGGGGAATGTGTGAAAGGCAGGGAAGACTCACTATGGTTCTTTTTAGGACTCAAAGGGAAGCTTGAGGAATTCAAGGTAAGGGCTGCAATTGGGAGKGGTAATGGGCAACATTTAGACTGGATATTGCTGTAAAGTAGAATGATTGTGAGGGAGTATTTGTTGTTGTAAAGTGGTGAAGAGAGGASTGGTGGACCTTCACAATGTGTGCGAATTGTCTACTTTTTGCCAGTACTGAGATGATATTGCTTTTAGTATGAGGAATTGTTGTTGTTGATGTAATTGTAGTTTATGAAGATTGTCTGATGAATCTATATTTTAACAACAGTTCTTAAATATGTGCTCACAGTGATTGGGGTGGAAACATAGTGTTTATGTGGCAGGGTTTTGATAGTAACACACGGTGCTGGTATGGACACACCTAGTGCAAGCTCTCTCCAACTAGTCCACTGTAGGACATGGCTGAACCTGGTGGCACTTCTGGGAAACCTTATTTAAGAAAGGACACGACACTGCTTGACAGAGAAGTGTGAGACAAAATATAAGAGAAGCAGGCCTGCAGGCACGAAGACCTGACAAGAAGGAATAGGTGGCCCAGTCACCAGGGCCCAGATTCCCCTGCAGTCAGTGGTGGAGCCCATGGTGAGCCAGTTTGTTTCACAGTGCATATTCTGAAGAATTGCAGCTGCAGCAGGGGATTATGTCCTCAAGGAACATTCAGCCCAGAAAGTGATTGGAGGAGCAGACACCTGGCAGGAGAACTGAGCTGTACCACCAAAGTGTTTTAAGAAATGGGAAGAAGGGGAAAGCATGTAACAAGATTCAGACAAATTATAGGTCCTTTAAATCTTAAAATACCATTGACAAAAAAAAAGATTAAACCAGACACTCTAAATCTTAAACTGCCATTGTCAGCAAAACAAACAATGCAGTACAGTTCTAAATAACATAAAATAGAAAAATTAATAGCATTACATTAATCGGTAGATCTTTTTTCTTGGTAGTAAATGCCATAAGTAATTTTTATGTTGCTTTGAGGTGGATGTATGCTAGCATAAATAGTTATTGAACGGGACACAGATTCATATATTATAATAGATTATAATTGCTGGCACACACGAAACACACATTAATGTTTAACAGACTCCAGAAATCATGGGTTCTGCTGACTGTGTTTCATGAAAGCTGATGCAGAAAGTGATTGTATCATGAAGTATCTTTTTTTCTTCCCTGTGGAAAACCATTTAGGATCTTCGTTGTTCCGGCATCATAAGTTCATATTCTTAGGAATAAATACTGATTATTTCTCAAGCACAGAAAATAAAGTTTTAGGTTKCTTATTAAGAGTCATATAAAGAAAGATTTTTTCATAAGGTTGCTGAAGTAGTTATTATTTCCTTTTGTCTCATGTTTTTCTTCTTAGTGATGTTACTTCTCTCCCGAAGTTTGTTTATAAAACTCTTTACTGTTTTGCTATTTTTAAACAAGGAAAGAAGACCAGAAGTAGAAGACAAGAAGTAAAAGGCCAGAATTAATTTCATAAAATATTTAAAATGACACTCTTTTGGTCAGCAATAAGCTGACCAGTGAAATAGCATCAAAKGGAGCCTTACAATAGCTAAACTGCTTTAGTAGTAGTTTACCAACAGCGATGAAAGATGAAAAAGACAAATTCCTTTATAAGTCTAATAAGAGGGCAGTCTTTCTGTTCTAATAAAATTATTTTAGATAAACTCTGCTTGCCAGTTGTTAGTAAGCATGTATTTCTTGACGTTGTACTTTTATAGGACACAGACACCATACATATGCAAATAATCTCCTGAGTTAGAGAAAACAAAGCCAAACCAATCCTTTGATGAATTGTGGAAGAGATTGTGAACAGCCTGCCATTGAATCAGGAACGTCACAGTTGTCACTTCTATGACATCAGTAACCAAACCCCATCTGCCATCATTAAGATCAGACTGACCAAATATTTCAGTTTTCTGGAGCAAAAAGTTTGTTTYGCCAGTGTTTGATTTGGTGAGTCAATTTATGGAGATACTTTGAAAWGTTTTATTTCTCATATAAAATCCAGATGAATATTATATGTGGTTGCAAAGTCAGCCATTGCTGAGTAATGTGTTAAATCCATCACATAAACTGTTTATGATCAAGACTAGGAGAAAGATTGCTCATGCAGCTAATGAAGTTGGGTAAGCTGGATAGACATCTTAATGCTTGTTAATTTTTTTTTTTTTTTTAATTTAGTACATGGATGAGTAGTCAATCCACAAAATTTAGAGAAGGTCTGTTAAGTACAAGTGGCAGGTAGTGCGGTATTTTGCATTGAGTGAATGCAGTTAAGGATATAATTAAAGATGAAGGCATACAAATATATCAAATGGAAACTGTAATGCAAAGAACAAGTAATAGGAGTAAGAATTTTGTCATGGATTTAAAGTAAGAGGTACCACAGAAAAATTCCAAGCTGTTGACRAAGATTAATCAAACTTTTGCAATGAAGCAGAGCAACTGCATATCATGAAAGGAGTAGTTAATTTCTTGGTGAAACATGAAAATATATAATTAGTGGAGAAATTGAATAATGGTGAGTGGTTTGGTCAAATTCATCATAGTATGAAGGAAAGTTGGATAGGACTAGGTTCTTTAGAATAACATTRCCTAAATTGCTTTATAAGAAGGCCTTAGTGCTGCATTCACTACACTGTCCTCTATAAAGATGCAATAAATGTTGGTATTAACAAAATTGTATGGAGAACCTCTTTGTGTAGATCATGGTTATGGGCACTTCCGAATGGTAAGTTTTTTCTGCTAGCAATTACATCCATCTTTTTCAGCCATTGTAGAAATAGAAAGTTTGATATGAAAGTCTGAAGCCAGCGGCAAAACTCACCTTGTTTTCAGTTGGGATTGTTTCCACTTAGGGGTTTATTAAAGTGT
Organism: Mixornis gularis; assembly: GCA_003546035.1. Lineage (NCBI taxonomy): Eukaryota > Metazoa > Chordata > Aves > Passeriformes > Timaliidae > Mixornis > Mixornis gularis. Next base: position 1,314,388 of record QVAJ01000151.1, on the reverse strand, counting down.
TGACCTTGAATTTGGCTTCCACCTTTGAACGTCTGCCATTAAGTCACTTCTTAAAAGTCTAAATACAAAGCAGACACAGAAATTAATTTTCTTTTGTTTCTGAGGGGCTACATTTCTGCAGCTGACCTTGAACTAATGGACATGAGAAGGAGTTGTAGGCACTCTGTCTGTCTTACTGTTAAACCCATGTTTTCTAATRCACTTGACAGTCTGCTCATGAAAATGCTTTCTGCCGTATGAAAGTTTTAAATTGCTGAGTCYGAGAAAAGCATCTGTATTTTGCTGKTTTTTTTAATGACTGAAATTGATTTGAGTACTGGGTTATTGTTACCAATTTGTTTGTATTGGATTGTCTGCATCTTTWTAAGTATATATTGCTTTCAATCCTCTCCCCCATGACTTCCTGTTTATATATAAAGTTTTTAAAATTACTTTAAGTTCATTAGCCATTGAGTCTTGTCCTTTGTATTCKCATTCCCTTGTTTTCCCTTCCCCTTTTCTTTAAAGAAAAAAAAGAAAAAAGTCAGGCAGGTGAGAAAAACTGCTTTTCTAAAAGCAGTAAAGAATATGTATCTCCTCTAGTTCCAGACTTCACAGGGAGGAAAAAAAATCTAACATGTTCTTCACTGTAAAGAAGAAGAAACTAAGACCTTGCACAATATTTCGTCATTCATTGATGTAATGGGAAGAATGGTCTTAGAGTGCCTTTTATTTTTAAATGAGATCATCAGTTCGTAAGCATGATGTGTCAGGACAAGGACAACCCATGAAAAAACAGGRCAGCACTAGTCTTGGCCCACTTCTTGCATGCTTCCAGGTAGTTTTGAACATATATTCTCCAAATAACTTTTCACTTGTTTGGTTTTGGTTTTGTTTTAGAAATTGCTACATTTTAGAATGTGTAAGTAATTGAAATCTCATACTTGGAGTATTACAGGTGTTTCTGATTTTAAACAAATCACATGTGATTTAAAAAAAAATTATTCTAGACAGTTTAATTAAATCCATTTTTGATCTACTTCGAAGTCTCTGTAGAGAGAATATTATATTGACATTTCTTTTCATTATCAAGTTTTTGTGGTACAATCCAGTCTATTATTTTAGATTTTTATTTGTGTCTTATTTCTCCCTTGCCTTGCCTTGCCTTGCCTTGCCTTGCCTTGCCTTGCCTTGCCTTGCCTTGCCTTGCCTTGCCTTGCCTCAGTTTTAGTCAGCTGTCCTGGCTATGTCCTCTCCTAAGTTCTTGCCCATCCTAGACTACTGACCCTTAGAGGATGAAGAGGTTTTTAGTGAGACATTACTGATAGTTGCTAGCGCTGCTCAGCAGTATCCAAAAYGCTGGTGTGTTAYCAAAACCTTTCCAGCTCCCAGTGTGCAACACAGCAGTATGAGTGAGGGCTGCTGTGTGGAAAATTAGCCAGAGCCCAATAATACACGCATAGATAGAAAAATGTCTGTAGCCAGTTACACATTCCCATTTTGTGTGAAACTTGCTTAAACGTACCTGAACAAGAAAAACTGAGGAAACGCTTGATAGCTGCCCCATCCTTTGGTCTTCCACTAATGTTAATACAGCTAGGGCCTTCCTTAATTGACCAACATGGTAGATTTTTTGAGTATGGTATGTACTTTTTTCTAGAGAATGCCATTCTCTGCTTCAATCAAAAAAAAAGAGAACTCTTGCACTATTAGGCCTTCTTGTTAGCCCATTTAACTTGCAGTTTTATGTTAACTAATATTAGCAGAGACTGTACAAACTTTAGACTCGGTTGTCTCAGATTATGGGATGCTGCCAATTACAGTCTCAGTTTATGTAAGTTTCTTATATCTATTAAAAAAAATCTTAATAGGATTTCACTATGAAATTCCTTGACATGTAAAACTCAAATGGAAAAGAAATACCTTAGTTGAAACTTTCCACGTTCTTTAAGATGGTACAGTTGACATTGGGCAAAAAGAGTGAGGCAGTCCCAACTGTACCTGTGTCTCTGCCTCATAGATACTCATTTGCTTCAGCTGTGCAGAGTTTTCTGATCTTAGCCRGAACTGTAAATTAGTCTAGGTTTACATCTGTCTTGTTTGTCAATTAAGTCATCTGTTCGTTGTGACAGCTGCTCTCTCCTTCAGGAATGTCTCCTGTTCAGAGTAAGAAATAAATTGTGTTGTGTGTACATATATTTAATTTTGAAATCCTGACAGTTTTAGTAATTTAAGCAGATATTCATTAAGTCAGATAATTGCAAAATAGTGGGCAGCATTTTGTTACTAAAGCAGAGGTATACAAGATTTTTTTGAAATGAACTAGAGTAGCCTTATTGTTACTCCTGACCTGAATTACCACTACAATTAATGTTCACACAATAAATTACTTAAGCCACCCACAGGTCAGAGAATGGATCACTTTACTATCTATTCAATTCTTGCACATCAGTGCTGTAATAATGATTATTATTTTATACTTTTATGGAAACCAAGTGGGGGAAAACAATACAAAGGCAATTCACCACATCTATTTCCCAAACCCACTTAAAAATAGAGATGATTTTGGAAAAATCTTTCATACCAGAGCTTGGGCTCTGGATGTATAAGATTATTTTTCCACAATATAAAGTGCATAAGTGCCTTTTCATTGCATGAAGAAAGCATGCCTGCTGGCAAATGAATCATATTATAAAAATTGATTGTATCCCAAAAGGGAAAAATGTTATTGAAGATCCAATGGCCTGGGATGATACACCATTGATCATTGTAAGAAATACTTCCAGAAACTGTTTTTAATCTTTCCGCCAGAGCATTAGCAATTATTCTTTAGCCCATGGTGAGTAATGACTTGAGTTTCCCAGTTTCCCAATCAATAAAACATTTACCCTACTGCTACAAATGTGCTCTTCGCTTAGACAAGCAGAATTTTTCTTCCAATTACTCTTTTTTTCGTGTGACCTCATAAAATGTTTTTGAACATATTTCAAGGTTTTTTAAAGAAAAGGAACAATGCTTTGCCTTCCATGTACTTTACCTCCATTTCTTCATTGTGTTTTGAGAAATAAGTCATTAACTTGCACAGGATTCTGGCTCTTCTTGGATTGATTAGTGGATGCTCTGTCCTATTTCCTCAAAATTTGAAGTAATGGATGTAACTAAACTGCCACTTATGTTTTTACCTTAAAAAAGAAAAAATTACACAAAAAGATAATAACTTTCTTCCAAAAGCATTTCATATTTCTTAAACAAATGTGTAAGTTGCTTTCACTTCATCCTATTCTATACACACATGCAAAATAAAAAATCTGTAATATTGTGGCTAATGGAGAACGATCACCAAGCACAACGCTWACAGGCTAATAAATAACTTTGCAGCAAGTCAAATCTGTTGAGATATAAGGATAGATGMTCATAAATACTCTTTGATGACTGGAAAGTGAATTTTCAATCAAATTTTTCTTCCTCCATTATTGCATATTATCTCTTTCTGTATGAAACATACATAGACACCTAATGTAAAAAGTTCATAGCCATTACTTCATATTCTATATGCCCTCCACTTGGAACAAGATGTATTTTACTGCATTTATTAGGAGCTTCAACTCTCACATTTGTACACTGAACTCTGAGATCTTAAAAGGATCGAGTTACTTATGTGCTTCAGTAGATTTAACGGAGAGATGAAATTTCAAACCATAAACTTCCCTGTGAAAAGAGAGGTAAACAAATAATCCAGACTGTGCATACTCTGGGAGTTGTGTTTGTTCTTAACCAGAGCAAATAGCAAGAGGAGACTTGAGGGAAGAGTTGGAGGATGAAAGGTAAACAGATTGTACAGATGTATAGGCAATTCAAAACAGAAATCCAAATACTTGGCTATAGTGGACAGTGTGGACACTATAGACTGTCAGATTTAAATTATCTGGAGGTTCACTCCAAGAAGTTAGGATTACATAGACCATATTCCTTGCAGAAAAAGTAGGCTACTGATTTATGATTTTACATATAGAGACAGACAAATTATAGCAAGCACTTTAAACAAATAGCTGGTCGGAACTAAAATCTGTGGTAAAGTGACCTAGGAGAGTAGGAAAGATGAACTGGAACTACAGATGTCTCTCCCCCTCACCATTCTCAAATTTTCATCTGCTAAACTGGGACAGGAATAGGGAGTGTAGTAACCATACTTTACTGCTGGATACCAGTCAGCCAACAATTTCAGAACTGTCCTTTGTATAAAATATCTCTGTGAGAAGGAAGAACTGCATGTATTTAGCACAAGTGGGACAATATGCAGTATTTTGTCTTTCACATCTTACTACTACTACCACCACCACCACCACCACCACCACCACCACTACTACTACTACTGTTATTATTATTATTATTATTATTATTTACTTCAAAAGTGAAGGGCTGATGCTTTACACTATGGAGCTGATGTATTTTCTTAAAACAAGCAGTAAAATGCCAAAAAGCAAAAAGTCTGAAACCACATTGCTATCTAAAATATAACATTGAAGGTTGAACATTTTATGAATCTTTTTCTAGGCCAATTATTTGCTTCCATGGTAAAAATTAACTTCATGTGATTTGTGCTGATTTAATAAGCGATAATCTGGCCAAGCCCCACAGTAGCAGAATCGCCTAAGAGTTAAAGGCAACATGAGGTTAGGATGCTTTCATAGCTTGTGCTGAAGYACAGATTGTTTATCCTGGTTGCCATGAATCCTGGGACTCCATAAGGAGGTCAGGGCTGCTCACCCAGTTCCCTGTGCTTTGATTAGTCTGGGGATAGATGAATGATTTACCTACCTGCTCCCCTGATCAAGATAATGTGTACAATTCTAAAGATAATTTGTACAATTCTAAAGTTCCTCAYGCTATCTCTTCATCTATCTACCTTGCTGAATCTTAGATTCTAGGCTTCTAACCTGTGTCTGTGAAATTGATATGCTAGGAATCTATTTTTAAAATGCTAATGCCTGCAGACACTACTGTTCTCACAGCCAGCAYGCTAATCTATCTTTGCAACATTTTCAGCAGAGGAATTCTGTTTATTAGACTTAATCTGGAAATTACTGTAGTCCARTTATGGTCCTGGGCAATGGTACAAAATTTTAAGTCTATTGTACTGCTCTTTTTTATCATGGTTTGATGCCAGCTGGCAAAAAAGTACTACACAGTTGTTAACTCACTTCTCACCCATGCACTGGTGGGATAGGAAAAACAGTTGGAAAAAGGTAAACCCCATGGTTTGAGATAACAGTCTTTTAACAATTGAATTAAAACTAATACTGCTAAAAAAAAAAAAAAATTGAAAATAATAAAATTAAAAATTAAAAGGAGAGAGAAATAATACCCAACACAAAAGAGTGATTCACAAGACAATTGCTCAGCACCTACTGAACRATGCCCAGACTGCATCCCAGCAATGATTGGTACCTCTTTGCCAGTTCCCCCCAGCTTATACCCTGGGCATGGCATTCTGTGGAATTAAATGTCCCTTTGGCCAGTTTGGGCCAGCTGTCCTGCCTGAGCTTCCTCCTGGTTTCTTGTGCACCTGCTGGCTGACAGAGCATGGGAAACTGCCAAGTCCTTATACTACTGAGCTGTAGCTAAAATGTCAATGTGTTATCAACATTATTTTTGTACTTAATCCAAATAAAGCTCTGTAACAGGGAGTGGAAAGAAAATTAACCACATCTCAGCCTAAACCAGGACATTCTGTACCCCTCAATGGCAATACACATAGCAGGGGGACTGAAGGTTCTACTGAGATACTATTTTAACTGAACTAATCAATCAAAATAATGTTTGGGTACAGTGTTCTTTGAATATTGGTTTGGGAGATTTTTGTTGGGGTTTTYCTGTTGGTTTTTTACATGCCAAGAATCTGCTCCTATCATACCAAAATATAGGCAGCCCTATAATTAGAGGAAAAAAAATCTTAATTTCATTTTTCTTTTTGTTTTGAGCTGTACCAGTATCATTATTTGTAGCTGTACCAATATAATTATTTTTAGTTGTGCCAGKAATATTATTTGCAGTTGTATTATGTGGTGTCATTTAGCTCAAGCTGGAGAATGTGGTGTTATTTAAAGTTTGTACTTCAAAATCCAGAGAAAGCTTGTATTTAATGYTCATAAATTTCCTTAGCAAATCATACCAACGGGAAATATCATCTGGCATAGGCCAAGGTCAAATGTTGCTTTGTAAAAGGTCTTCGTTTCTGCTTGTATTGACTCAGAATACATACCAGTGAAGGATACGTGTCAGCACTTGCTCTYATTCCTTGTCGCCCTGAGGAATGAATACAGATTTAAGAAGTCCCAAAGGGTCTTCAGGATGATGGGAATGTACTGAGCTACCTATTTCCCAGAGAAGAAAGTCTGGAATGTTTGGAAGCAGCCACATATTTTAGTTCATTCAGAAGATATCCTGAACTGCAACAACCTTGTGCTTCTTCAAAAGAAAGAATTTAACGTTTTGGGCTTTTTGGTTTTTTTTTTAATGTAGATGAGTATGAAGGTATGTGATACAAAATTTTCAGAGAAGTGTAAATGGACAGCTAAAACCACAGCTCCTGAGAACAATATAACCAGTCTAAATTATTTTATTCATTTGAAGACAGTTTGTAAATGCAACCATCTGCTTAGAGAGGCAAAATCTGTTTTCATGGAAGAATACCTCACTATTTACCTGCAAGTGATATGTAAAGATATATTCTGATGTGTGAAATGTAGTTCTGGCCTCCATTTAGTTTTTGTTGCAGTGGTAATAGCCTTAGTGAGGCTGAGGTCTGAATCTCACACTTCAGCAGTGTCCCTGTGAAGTAACTGACCAGAAAAGTTCCAATTAAAAGAGTCAGCTGCTGGGCTGGATAGTCATGTTGCATCTCACAGAAGCAAAGCTACTCTTGGCAGGTCTGCAGGGCCTGACTCGGTATCATCTTTCCATTTCAGCCTAAGCTGTATTTCCTTCCAAAATGTCATCGCTCTAGTTTTTGCAAGTAAGAATTTGGACACAGTGAGAAGCATCAGTGGAGAGACTGCAACTCAAATGKTCTAGAAAAGTCCAAAGACTGGCCTTTAGATGGCAGTGTGTACCTGTTGAATAGGAATTATGTCACGGGGTAAATCTGTGAAGCAGAAACTATTTTCTAGGGTGGAACTGTGACAAGGTTATATTCTTGGACTAAAATGAAGTGGAGATTCCAGCTAAGATCCCACCTTATCTGAATTTCATTGTTGTCTGGCTGCCACTGGTTAAAATTTAGTAAACAAACAGGAGGAAATTGGTACATTTGTGTTTTTTCATCTAAGTTTGAAGAACATATATTGAAACTGCTTATTTGGATTTAGCAGAGAAAACCTAGATTAATAGTTGCTTGTGATACATTTTTGCTTCTCCCTACTCCTTCATGCAAAGATGCTACAAAGGGTTCAAGTAAGTTAATATTATAATTATATGTGATGTGAAAAMCAGACATCCTGCACCAAATTCTACCTTTGGATTGACAAAGCCATCTGGGAGGGAGATTCATAAATATGTATAAACCCAGGGATTATCATGTGCACTTAGCAGCAAAAGACTTAGTTTAATATATAGTCTGTTTGTGCTTTGAGGAGGAGAAACAAAGAGCTAATTTTTTGTGCCTTCGAAGAGTCATTGGGACTGTCACTTTTAGTATGCACTGTATATGTGCTGTACATAAATCTACAACCTATTTTGTTTAGCTTGCAATTGTATTCCATTCATATTGTAAAGGCCATTTAATTTTTTGAAATTTCTTGCATTCTGTGTTGTCACTAACAGTAGTCAGAGTGGAGATAAGATCGGCACAGAAAAAAATTCCTCAGTCACATTTTGTGTAAGCCATACACATTTTTATTAGTGAGTTTCTATGAAATCTTTGGGGCAATATTTGAATATTTGGGAAAAATTTCTCATCTGTCTGTAAAACAAAATGAATAGCTGTTTRGAATTCTATTTTAAATATGCCATTTTTTTCAAGTGAAGCTTTAAATGTACGTAATATATATAAATTCCACTCTAAAAATAATGAGAGCTAAAAAGTGTAATTTATTTCTAAACAATCTTTGGAATGCATATACCCCAGGCAGGAATTTCTAATCCTGTTTATCAAAGAATACTCCAAGAATTGCTGATGTGACCAAAACCAGAAACTTACTTCAAATCATCAACAAATACGTGAGAATTCATGATTGTACAAATGTTTATCAACAGTGCACGTGGGTAATCTTAAAACTCACTAACAGCTAGCAGATAACTTCAGCAGATAAGGACTCACATGAGCCCATTATTTCCCTGAGCTTTATCTTTGTTCAAATAAAAGAAGCTACATTGCTTACAAATGCTTTATACTTTATGTCCTGTAGCTGTGATGATCTAAGCATTACAGATACTATATAAGATGTACAGACCAGTCCACATGGGCCATACTATGCCAATTTTTGTGCAATCATTATCCAATTCAAGAATACTTGCTGGCAAATATATTTACTCTAATACTAATTTAACTTTTACACAGACCAGAAAAAAGAAATTCTATTCTGTTTTTAGTCACATGAATAGTAAATTCCTCCTTGGTTAAAGTGGTGAAAGATTAATCATTAAACTACTGAGGGACTTACCTTACTCTCACAAACATTGAGAAAAACACTGGTGAATTTAGGGAAACCTGATGCAACTTTATTTTTTTTTTTTAAATTAGGCCATGTATTTTGATTTATCAATAATAAATTCCAGGGCAGTAGCCTGCAATATGATCTAATGCTAACCAGAATTTTCAACCCCTTAACATTTGCAGTATACAATTAAACTCTCCCTCGAGTTCTCTTTGCTGTCTGACATTCTGCCTTGGGTATTTACCTACCACGTGTGTCTTTGGAAGTAGATTTATTTTTATAGGGCCTATCATCATAGCTATGTTAAGAACAAGTAGCAGTAACTATAATGCATCTGCCCATATAGYAAGATACAGAAGTGCTCAGAAACTCAGGAGGGGGATAATCTCTTCTATAGCTGTGAGTGAGAATCAGTAGATGTGTTCTTTTTTCTTGTATTATGCTTCAGTTCAAGAGTTCTTGATGTCAGTACCTGTCTGGCTATACTGCAGGTAAAATTAAAGRATTATGAATGTATCTGGTTCAAATKACTTACTCCCCCAGGTCTGTTTAGGGCAGCTTTCCAGAATTGAGGTTAAACAGCAACTCAAAACCCATGGTGGCCTACATGGTAGTCCAAATCTTAATCCACTCTTCAAGTTTTTTTAGAAAGTTGTGTTTAGCTCTCGTGAATATCTTTCCGCAAAGGTTAAAGTTTGTACTGTGTCTTTCGCTTGTGTTATGTTTTGGTTTTGGGTTTTTTTGGTTAGTGATTATTATTATTATTAGTTTATCACTGATGTAATTTGTTCYAAATTGATGTATGTGTGGTTGCTGCTTCCTCTGCACAAAATCTTAATTGAACCTTTCAGCAGCTCTGTCTCATCACACTRTGGGCAACTGCGAGGAGTTCTTTTAAAAATAGATGGTCAGGAACAAAACTGAGTCAAACGAAACAAATTCTCTATCTGGGAACTGTCTATTGGTAATGAAAAAAAAATATAAAAAGGATTAAAAATATATATATATAAAACCCTACTAAAGAGGGCCAGAGTAGATAGAGCAAGAGAAAGAAAAGTAGGAGAGAGAGGAGGCCGATGGCACAGAGGGCGCTGCCGGCGGGGATCAGGGAGCGCCGTCCATGTCCCGAGGCGGGGCCGTGCGCGCTGCCCGCCCGGGCTCGGCTCCTGCGGCCACGGGCGGCCGGGCACCAGGGGAGAGGATCGGGCAGGAGGCCCGGGGGCCGGGACAGGGTCGCGGCAGGATGGGCCGGGACAGGGTCGCGGCAGGATGGGCCGGGGGCTGGCTCGGAGGCGGGCTGGGTTGGACGCAGGGACAGGGATGCTGGGACGGAGCAGGCAGGGCGCCGCTCAGGGACACAACAGGGAGGCGGGACAGACCTGAGGGCGAGSGAGAGCCAGCGAGGGCAGGAGAGCCAAAAGGCAGGCTGGGGCCAGGGCAGAAGGGGCGAAAACAGGCTAGGGCCAGGGCAAGAAGCAGACCTCAGCAAGCGGGAGACAAAGTAAAAACACAAGACTCAAAAAGCCCCGACTCAAAAGCAAGTCTCAGAAAAGCCCCGCGAATCACCAAACATCAAAAGCAAAAGCACGGTCTCAATGAAACCCCAAGCCAAAAGCCCACACTCAAAAAAACAAGTTTTGAAAGGCTACCTAGGCTTGTGACACAATTGCTTTTTGTGCACCTGGCTCCTCCCAAAGCCTGTCTGCTGACAGGAGACCATTGGCCCAGTCCAACCTTTCGCAATCTGGTTGGAGAAGCTCCTCTGGGGAGTTCAGTGTCTCCTACCGACTGTTGCGTGGGAGGTGTTGCCATGTGAAGTCCTCACAGAGACAAGGCTTCTCCCAGTTGACTCCTCCACATGGCACACCTGCACTCCTCCTTCACATGCTTCTGACAGCCATTGTTGAAGCAAAATTAAACTGGCTCCCCACAAGCTCTCTCTGAGTAAATACAAAATGATACGGTTCATTTAATTTGGCCAATAGTTACATTTTTCAGTAGCATCTTTGACATTGTGTTTAAAATACCCCACTAATGAGGCAAACGGTAAAAATTTTAGATAATTCATCATAAAAATACCTAAAGAAACACCAACACTCCTAACATCCAAATATCATCATGTTATTGGCACACCTTGAACTACATAGGTATGGTTTGCAATTTTGTATAAGTCCACCCTACAACACCTGCAAACAAAGAGCTGCTGGCAAGTCTAACTGATTTTGAGAAGCTAAAGTGAGAAGAAGCTCTGCAGAGGGCTCTGAAATCCAGAATAGGGTCTGATTTGTTTAGTTCTTACTAAACAATAATTACTTATTAGATTTTACAGTGCTTTGTCTTTTCTTGTTCCTCTGATACAGTTCACATGTACCACCAACTTAAATTTGGATCTTTGCTCATTGCCATGCAAACACACGCTCTTGACTTATGGACACACAACAGTTTTACAGGCTCTGTAGAAAAGAGAAGAGTGTGTAATTTGAAAGCAAGTGTTCTGTTACTTTTCAGTGATGGCAATTAGTCCTCATGGAGTACCTCCTGTTTCAGTGTGAACCCAGACAGAAACAAAGGGAACTAGGCTAAGAARGCAATTAGCCATAATTTACTGGCAGCTAATGTGGTATTAGCTCCTAATCTTTGGGGTTCTTTTAGAGTGTGATCCAAGTGGTAGCTGGAAGCTGCTTTTGATACCCATGATGTATATGGCAGGCACCCTGCCTCCTGCCATTCCAGGGAACAGAGCTTAACCCTTCTCACCATGACTTTGTGCCATCTTGCAAAGTGCTGTTGCTACAATGMATCAGCTAGAAGAAAAGGGCTGTGCTGGTGGAAGAAATATTTCCCTCTGCAAGTTTATACRCTTCAGTACAGAGGAGCTCCAGACAGCCTCTGAAGGACAAAATCTCCAAAAACCTGTTGATGAAGATCTTGGATCTTCCTGGTTTGTGAAATATATTTCAATCAAGTGCATMCAGAATGGACCAGTTCTTTGTTTTTCCAAAACCGAACATGCCTAAATTCGTATTTTGTCTTTAATATTTGCATTAATGTAGTTTCATCTAAGAAAATTATTTAAAATAGATGCAGCCCTGCCATATGGTATGTTAAATGATGCAAGTAATCTCATGTGATATTGAACTCAAAATTCATGTTACACAAAGTTTGAGGGAGTCAGAAGCAATTAAGATTGTAGTTTAAATACGTSTTTGGAGTTCTCAGCAAGCATAGTGCCTCTCTTCTAACATAAGTGCAAGTAGTTCTGACCCATACAACCATCATCACAGATACATAAAACACTGGTTTGGAGTGAGGACAGCTCGAAGCAAATTTAATCCTTGAAAGGGCTAGCTTCCTTCAGGTGGATTATGCCACATTCTATGAGTACACAAGGAACCCTAGACTATACAAGTTCTATTGACTTCTATCTAGACATCATTACTTTAATGAACTTTTGGTGAGTTGCAGGTTTCTCTTACTTTTAATGATTATTACCTTCTGGTCCTCACCTGAAGTAACCAGTAACYTGAAAGAAGGGGTATTTTGTTAAACAAATGTCTGAGTGACCCAAACATGCTCTGCCGTGCTCTTAGAGAAAAATAATTTGTGCTCCTTGCTTCAGTAAGGGGCAGAGTAGCTTCAATTATTGTCAAATGAAATAGATAGCTTTCTGACTTTGATCCTTGCTCTACGATGCATTTAAGGTCATGTTTATAGAACTTGTGTCATATTTGAATGTTAACTTGTACTCTTTAAAAGTATTATAAATATATTCTGCCTAGTTTTGCACTTGCATTTATGTACAGCAACGCAAATAGATAATGAGAGAAGAGTTTGCGACAGGTTCTAATGTTTTTTGTAACAAAATGCATATGAGTAGCGGTACTAAATTTCTGCTCAAATTTGTGAGTTCACTGGGAACACCAACCCTTTGTTGCTACATAATAATTTGAAAGACTTCCTGCAGACACAAACTCCTTCCAAGGAAAGACAAAAAGACAGCTATAAACTGTATGAAAGTAGATAAAGCCAAGGTGAAGCATATTTATGTATTTTCAAAAGGTTATATCTAAAAACTTTTTCATTCTGCCAGCATTATACTATATTTACACAGAAACTATTCAGGCACTGTGTTTTCAAAGAAGTTGTAATTTCCTGTCAGACTTTTTACAAATCCTTTCTAACAGCTGTAGACGGAAATCCAGCTACTCCTGCAATGAATGACCTTCAGTGTGTAGATCCCAGAGAGTAAACAAACATTTACTCTACAGAGGAAGCTCTGCTGTGAATGTAACATTAACATTACACTCCTCAGTTGGTTTATTAGAAACTAATCCTATTTCTGCACTGCAATTATGACTTCTTGAAAACCAAAGCATTTTTGTCCTAAACCAATCCTTGTAAGACTTCAACATAAAAGACTGATGGTGTCARTAATGAAGAATACCTTAGACAGAGGTTGRCAAGATATGACTTTTGTTTTTAAGTGCAAGTTTTGTTTAGACAGTATTTGTTTTAYCTTTTAGAGCATTAGTTTCCAWAAATTCCCTATGTTTTAACTGCATAAGCGATATTTTTAAACATAGCTCTTACACAGGAGTGTACATTAAATATTTGTTCAGCTGATTAAAACAGTTCTACATTTATTTAATGTTTGAACAGTAAACAGTTTGTTGAGGACTGAAATGTGTTCTTACACATACACAAACACATATTCAGGCCTCATTAGAAGCGTTCCTGTTGTGAGGGTGCTTTACTGAGGTGATACTAGGCATTACAGACCCTCAGAAATACCTTCCTTTGGTAAGTGTTTCAACCTCTACTCTTACTGTTAGTAGATGTCACTTTGTGAAGGGCAGCACAGAACTTCTTTCACATAAGTGGAAAATTTTACAATGTAAAGGGAAGGAGTCTGTTGTCTCAGTAACACTGCAGATGTAGTTCAGCTCTACACAGCTATGTCCTTTGCACTGTACCCTTTCCACATGGTGTTTAAACAAGAAAGAAACTGAAAAGTCATCTAGATTACTTGGAGGAGTTCTAAGTCTGGGTTTGATACTAGTTGTACACAAGAGATTAACAGTTTGGGAGCAAATGTTTCTTTTCACACACCTTTGCTAAAGTGATGAAGAAAACGTGATAAAGAGTTTCTGTATTGTTTGTTTGTCCAGAAAAGTTTAAATGGCAATTTTAGTCTTAAAAACTAACATTATAAAAATCTTTCCATGATGTACAGCATTGAAATGCTTTCTGAGCCATGTATATGAAGTAAGCAAGTACATGAACTGTTTTCCTACCTGTTTGTGGAATCAATTCAGCCATGGAGAACATGAAGGGTTCTTTCATCCTGTCCACTCCAAGAAGTAATAAAAATTCTGCTTTATATCCAGTCCTTGAGTACTCCGTGATTAACACTCATCCAGTGCCACAGTTTTTAGTGGAATACATAGTAAGGTTGATAATGTCCTGGTGTCACACAAAGCACCAGCATTCCATATGCCTGAATACAAACCAGCTTTCTCACTTCTGGCTATATTGACTCCCTGTTGGTTGACCTATCACGAACTAAAAGCAGTAAAACTTCTTTTATATCCTTTAAATTAGCACTTGTCAATCAAYTGCACTGTGTGAGTGGTATAATGGTAGAGTTGATAGCAAATTCAGCTTTTTAGCACTGTTGAATTTAAGCTGAAAGCTAACAAGAGTCTTGGCTCAGTGTTTTCTCTGTTGCAGTCTGTTGGCCCAATCACAAAGTAATTTAGTTTGGATGGCACCTCTATGTGTCATTCAATCCAACCTCATTGAAGCTAAGTCCAGTTAAAGCAGGTTGCTCATGGTTTTGTTCAGAAAAGCTTCGACTGTCTCCAAGAATGGAAATTCTACAATGTCTTTCAGCATATGGTCCAGTGTTTGACTCTTGTCATACTGTAAAAATTTTGCTTCTATAAAAGCTACTATTTTCCTACTTTTTTCTGCTGGCTTTTACTTTGTGACTATGCGCCTTCTATTAATATGTAGCTGTGATCTAATTTGATAGTTGCAAAGTCATCTTTGCAATGGAAATTAGATGACTTCTGTTCCTAAGGCTGAAGAAACCCCTGCTCTCTGAGGCTTTTCTCTTGCTGCAACCACCTAACCCCCATGGTAACTGGACATGCTTCTGGATGTCCACACCTGTTTTGTTTCCAGGCTAAGAAGCCTGAAATTGAATACAATGCTCAGAAGTAGTCATGAAAATACTGTTGAGAAGGGAATAGTCACTTCCATTGACATGCTGGGTGGTTGCCAATATAGACCACTTTGCTTTACTTGCTTCTGCAACYTGTTTTTTCTGAACTACTGTGCACAACTGTAATAAAATCCTAAATGCTTCTCTGACACATGCTAGAAGGAAGACAGTTCAGAAAACTGTGTGAAGCAAGACAGTGGCTGATACTTTAGCAGATGTGTGTTGGTATGGGTTTCTATCTCTCCTCTGCTATTTTTGATATGATGTTAAGAGCTTTGTTATTCATGAAGTCAATATTTATCCATTRTCTTCTGCAAGAACTGCTAAAGTTACAGCAGTTGTTGTAACTGGACCTGCACATTGTGGCTAGAATGCCATGATGTTGCATCCCTGGGTGTGTTTAAAAATTTTTTTAAAGGTTCAACATGTAGGCAACATTGTAGAAAAGTTTATCGCTGAGATGCTGATGAAGGACAACTAATATAATGCTATATTATGTATCCTTGAAACACARTCAACTTTCCTGTGGAACATGCCCTGCTTTTTTACTGTTTTAGACCTACAACTTTGATTTACTGTGATTTACTGTGAATACCTGACAATGGTTGGTTCCTGATCTAGAAGAACCAGAATAATCAACAGTGTTTTAAAGAGTGCTGTTTCATAGCATTATTTTGTGGTAGTTACTGCAAAGTAGGTGTGTGCATACAGTCATTTATGTGGGGAAAAAATGCACAGAAAAGGTGTRAACAATTTAGCTTTTGAGCTAGGAGCATTTTATACTCAAAAAGGTAAGAGAGAATAAAAGGTAGGTGTGACAAAGAGCTTTTGCTCTTTCTTTGTATCTGATTTAGTGGCATGTTGTTTTAAAACTCTCATTGTAGACAACGAATAAAAGAGGCAGGATTGATGACTTTATGGGGAATTAACATAAAAGGGAAAAATTTCCCCCTCAGTATGTTGTGATTACATCTGTGAGGTAATATTTTGTGATCTTCAATGTATATGCAAAGGTAACRTGATAATATAAAAAGATTTATAATGAATAAATTTATAATGAAATAGTAAATTTTCTTTTTAAGTAAACTACATCAATCCAATTTTCCTCCATGATAAAATCCACTTTTTTCCTGTATTTTTATGATGCCAAGACCTCAATATTGTTCAGAGCTTCTCTGCATACATGTGAAGTAAAGAGAAATGTTTTGATATAAAATAGAAGATGACATCCAATGTGATGTGTTCAATTCACGCAGTAACTTCAGGGATTGTTAGGACTATTTGTCAAGAGACAGAGAAAGTAGCCACAGGCTTCAAATGCTAATGGGAAAAAAATAAGAGGAAATTAACAAGAAGATCCAAATACTTGAGAAACAGAGCAGGAGTGATGCTTTTTTTAGCACTGGAAAATGTAAGAATTGTGCCTTACTAGGGCAAATAGTTGCTTGGACCTCTTTAATATGTGATTTTTGATGGCTTAAAGTGCTCAATTKCAAAAGTAAATTCCTTGTTAGAAGTTGCATTCAAACCCTTTATAAATTATTCTGTTAGGAAAAGTAGATATTCTTACATATATGTCCATCTGATACCTAGTTTTCAAAGCCTCGGCTCTGGTTCTAGTTAGCCTCGTGGTCAGTGATGAAAGACAGTAGTTATGTCACATGTGGTGTGGACGATTGTGAACAGCAAGGAATGAATCAAGGTAAACATTGACACAGAGTGCCATTAATAGCATTACTCATATAAAGAAGTTGCTAAATAGGAGGTGTTTGTGTGCTAAATTATTTATTCAGACTTAGGGTGCAGACATCCAGTGTTTTAGAATTCTGAAGACCCAAGTGAGAACTTTGATTTTGGACTTGACTCTACATATCTATGTATCTATCTATGTATCTATCTATGTATCTATCTATGTATCTATCTATGTATCTATCTGTCTATCTATCTATCTGTCTATCTATCTATCTGTCTATCTCTATCTATCTATCTATCTATCTATCTATCTCTATCTGTCTATCTCTATCTGTCTATCTATCTATCTATCTATCTATCTATCTATCTATCTATCTATCTATCTATCTATCTATCTATCTATCTATCTATCTATCTATCTATCCTATCAATCCATCCTGCAATCCATCCATCCATCTACTTAACAAACTTCTATCTCTACCTAGCTATAATCTCCTAAAAATACTCTTTGCTTTTAGGAACAAGTCAACAATGTGTGTAAAATCTATTCTTCTTTGAAGAACACTGAAAAACTTACCTGCCTATGGTATACAGGTGGAAAAAATCAATTTACATCAAATTCATCAAGAAGATTTAGCTCCAAAGATCATGTCTTGCATAGCAGTTCACAACGTGTTATTAAYATCTCTAGATAAAATTCTATAGAACAATAGAGCAGGTTGTGTTGGAAGTGACCTTACTTACAGTGGGAGAGACTTTTCCCCCACCAGTCCCCATCCTGTTGTCCATCCACTTGAGAGGTGTGAGAAGAGAGATTGCCATTGAAGACAGGCAAAAAGGTGAGCACCTTAGCTTGCTCCCCATCAGTTCTTACCACTTTGCTGGCCTTGTTTATCCGAGGGTATTGCACCTTATTTCACCTTCATCTTCTGATTAGCATACCTGTAGAAGCCTTTCGTTAGCTTTGTGTCTCTTTCCAGGTTGAGTAGCCAGGGTGTTGTTCCTCACCTCACCCCTACACAACTGAACTTCATCTCTTGCCCTTCCCAGGTCACCTGTGCTTGTGTCCTCTGTCTGTGCATTTGCTTCTTTCCCATTAGTTCAATCAGCTGTTTCCTGCTCAGCTGTGCCATCTCACACCTGTCCTGCTGTCTTAGGTTGCAATGCAAGATGTAACCARAAGTATGCATTCTATCACCATCTGTTTAAAACCAGGTGGAGCAATATTCTTTATCTCTACCACGACCCATCCTCCCTCCAGGGGGATATCTTCTGTTAATGGGCCATTAAGGCTCACCACATGACTGATAAAATTACGTCACCCCATTGTGAGACATTCCRTCCTGGGGGAGGAGCCAAGCATTCCTACCTGGATAAAAGAGATTTGGAACACCAAAGCAACTTTTTCTACTGGATTCCCAGAGGAAGACCAGACCCATCTACACGACCACTGGACCTTCAGAGGAAAACTACACCCTTCTCCACAAGATCATTCCTTCTACAGAATCACATCTGTCACTCCAGGAAGACTGCAGCCACCATTTAATTGGACTGCTACCAACACCCTGACCAACAGGGTGTCAGGTTGTCTTCTGACTCTGTCAGTGGGTTTTTTTGTACTGCTGCATTTTTACTTTAATCTTCCTAGTAAAGAACTGTTATTCCTATTCCCATGTCTTTGCCTCAGAGCCCCTTAATTTCAAAATTATAATTTGGAGAGAGAGGGTTTACATTTTCCATTTCAGGGGAGGCTCCTGCCTTCTGTAGGAGACACCTGTGTTTTCAAACAAAGACACTTGCCTGATTTCTTGCTCTTGGGGATTTCCAGGTCTTCTTCTCTGTGTAAGACTCTCTTAAAGATCTACCAGCTCTGTTCCACTGTTCCTGTGAACAGTCTTCCAGGGGATCCTGTTGACTGTCTCCCTGAAGACCTGAAGTTTGCTTTCCTGAAGTTCAAGGGTGTAACTTAGCCCTTAGTTGACCCACATCCCTCAAGATGTGCAAACTCCACCAACACAGGGTCACTGCAGCTTGGGTTGTCTCCAGTCTTGATGTCCCCAGTCAGCTCACTTGTGTTGGTGACCAACAGRTCCAGTATTTCTCTGGTRGGTCTGTCTACTGCCTACCAGTAGACGGTAGGCAGGAATAATCAGGAAGTTATCCTCCAAGCATTCCAGAAGTCTCCTGGATTGCCTACAGCTCTGTGTGCTACTTTCCAGCAGGTGCTGGAATGGTTGAAGTCCCCCATCAGGATATGAGCCTGCCAACCCAYGAGCGGGATACCTCCTCTATATGGAGAAAGAAGGTTTTCCCATAAACAACGTCCCCTCGATCAGGGGCCTGTACTGAACACCAAGCATGAGGTTCCCTTTGTTGCCTCAGTCTCTGATTCAAACAGGCTTTTAACCAGCTCATAGCTTTTCTTCAGGGACAACTCTTCACACTTGATCTACCTGTTGATGCAAAGGGAAACTTCTTCCCCTCTCCTTCCTCCCGAATCAGCCTGTAGCCACTGATWATTGCCCTTTAGTTATGGGATTCACCCCACCATTTCAGTAATGGCAAAAAACTCATGACTTTCTAGCAGCACAGTACATCCAACTTTTGGTGTTTGTATATTGACATAAATTCAGCTGAAGTCTTATCTGTGTCATCTTCCTAGAGGACCACCCTTCARTTCCTTTCATTTATTTTCCTGGTGTTTCTCTGTTAGCTTCTCTTACCTCAGGAGTCCCTSGTTAATCTCCATAAGACTGAAGGTCTGCAGCAGTGTGGCCTGTACAGCTCAGAGTCACCAGCTGAGGGCCCTTGCCTGCAGCCTGTCCCTCCAACCTTTGCCTCTCATCCCAGAGCTTTCCAGGGACAACTCAGATATTGTCCTCCTCCCCCATCACGTCTAGAATATGCTGTCCTCTTTTTAATTGCAAAACCCACAGATTTTTAACTGCAACATTTCTGTCAGGCATTGGAGTCATGCTTAAGAGTAAGATTAACCCATGTAAGGACTTCTATTCCTTTCGCATATAAAAACCCAAAAGAATCCAAAAAACCCCAAACAAACAAACAAACAAACAAAAACAACAAAAAAACACCCCCCAAAACCCAACCAACAAAACAACCAAAAAAACCCACCAAAAAAATGCATACATCCACCCATTCTGCAATAAAACACATAAAATCTGAGGCTGGAAAGCATTTGGCTTCCTTTTACATATCAGAAGATATGTAGCTGCTTCATTAATCTAGTTTAGCTTTGTGCATGACTTTAAGTGAGAAGACCAATTAATATATTTGAAAAGCCAACTGTAGGAATAATTCACTAACTGTTAGATAAAATTGAAAAAGAGAGATTGAATGTTATCTTCCACTTGCTCTTTCAATGCAGCAAAATTAGTGGAGGAAGGGTTTCGTACCTTGCCAGTGTCTCTGCAGTGTCTCTGCAGGAATCCTGATTTCTGCTTCGTTCAGTATAGGCCTAAGGGCAAGCCAGTGTTTGCTGCGATTTTCTGCAATAATAGMAAGACAATTTAGCAGTAATGGATAAGCAGGGAGAAAATTAAGCAGTTTGGTGAGATACAGAAATGAAGCCAGAAAATACTTGGCCTCATCTTAGGCCTCAAATTTATAGTCAATTCATTAGTGTAATTTAGTTCTTCCATAAGCCTTTGAGTGATAAATTTTACTAATACATTTGAAATACCAGCTGTAAGAAGAATTTGCATATTGGGGAGTAAAATTGAAGGATGAGKTAGAATGAATCCTTCATTTTCATCTGGTACATGAAGAATTATAAAGACCCTTGAAAAAATGACTCTTTCTACTTATGGTAAATAGATAATCCTAAAGGAAAACATTATAAAATTGCGCTTATGTTTGTGGGAAAAAAAAAAAAAATTGGGGGGGTGATTAGAATATTTACTGAGCCTTAATTTTATGTTTGACTGTCTTGTTTGGGGATGAATTTTAGGCAGATCTCTCTTTTCTTTCAGATCCAGAATCCGCTTGGAAAACTGGCAATACAGTAAGGCCATGATTGGCTCAAATGTATTGTTTTTTATTAAGTCTTAAATAATTTGCTGGTTTTGTTTTATATTTAAACTGAAGCACAGTCTCAAAAAAATCCAGCTCAAGTGATCAAGCCAGCAGTACAGTACTTAATCACTAAACTCAACCTCTTTAGTTGTCTGAACAAAAGCTTAAAAGCTACACAGGTGAAGTAGTTGGCTTAAAATCTTTATAAATCCTATACACTGCAGTCACAACAAACTAAGCAAATCTTAATTGCTTGGAGACACAAATTAACTTATTGTGTTTAGGTGTGAAAATATCATTGAATATGCTATAGGGATCTCTGTAGTGGCCTTGTACTTMCTTTCATTCTTAGACAGGTGATGTATATACACACTGGAGTCCTACAGGRATAACAAAAATGGACAAGTTGTCATGTTTTAGGCTTTATCAGGTAGAAATATAATTTGGATCAAGTTGTGCAAAAGACTGTATTCTGTGGAACAAAATGTGGTAGTGAGATTTAAATTCTTAAGTGGCGTGGTTGATTTGGAAGCTAGGCTAAGAGATAAGTATATGAAATATTCATAGGGAAAAATCCCCTATGAACATAAAGGGATGAGAACTGAGTAAAGAGACTTTAGTCAAGAGCAATCTCTTATAGCAGTGGWAGTCAGCAAATAGCAAGAAAACTCCAAACATACAAATGTTACAAATAAAGTAGATTAAAACCTTCATCAAGACTTACATTCTCTCGAGATACCTTGAAAAAGATACACTCAGCTTTTCTCTTTGTACATGTAATAAGGGGATACCATAGAAAGAAAAGGTGGTCTGAAAGTTGCTTTYTCCTATTTTCTGACACTCGGAATTAAGGGAAACTAAAGTTGACTAGTTAATAAAAAACCCAAACAAAATCAAAACAAAACCCAGTCCAGAACTGTGGGGTCATTAGTAGTTATTCTAAATTTCTGGAAGGGGTTTTGATTGGCTAAGCAACCTGACCCATGGGAGAAGCTGAGTTTGCATCCCTCTTAATGATGCATTCTTTGATCAGGCACAAAAAACCATCAAACCAACCAACCAAAAAACCCCAAACCTAAAAATCCAAAAAACCTAAAACCCCCAAAACCGAAAAACCCAAAAAATCAAAAACCAAAGCCAAAGAAAGACTGTTTGAGTAGACAAAGCCTAGCCTATGAATTTTCCAGTCATCCCATCAGTCACTCCAGACAGATTAACTTTGTTGATGGATTGTGTATTGGTAAAAGCAGATACAGGAGATACAACGTAATAAAACGTTTGGATTCAAAGCCAGCATAAATTTTCACTCAGAGTGATCTGTTACAATCACTGGAAGCCAAAACAGTCTTGGGATAATGGAGGTAGATTATGGAATATATTGTATTACTACCAACATTCTTCAGTGCTAAAGAAGAAAATCTTACAAATAAAAAGAAAATGGTAGTGCGTTGATCAATTTTCTTCCTAGCAATGGGCCTCTTTGAAGAAGAAAATGATAGTGAAAGGTAATTTTGCCAGATTAAAATACTACTTTTGAAAATATAGCTGTAGATAAGTAAAAGGGAAGAAATCCACAGCTTGCTGCAGTGAGACTTTTTAAATAAAAACAAAGAATTAAAAGTTGAAGAGCACATGAGAAAGATGCAATGCAGTTGGGAGAAGCAGTTCCCATTGCAAAGTTGGAAAGATATAAGCATTGTTTTCCTAGGGTCCTGGTGCAAGTGGCTGAGTATGTCTTGTAGGGGATATACAGATTTCAGCACTGGTGTACTCAAGAGAGGAGACCCAGACTAAGCCACACACTGCTAGCATGATTGTTGTCACCCTTGGTTAGAAACAAAGCAGCTATATAGACCACGTGAAGATTTGAAAAGTAGATTTTCATTAGCTTYGTCATTTAGGTTTTGCTTGGACAGAATATAACTGAATATGTAAAATAATACTGTAATCCCTGGGAAAGTTACTCTTATTTTGGAAGCTGTTTTTAAGGCCAAATAAATTTCTATGATGACAATATTGCTGTGATTGTAGAGGGTATCACTAATGAAGTGAAGTAAATGAGTGACCACTTTTACCCTCTCATTAAGAAGGCACTGGGGGGCTTTGGATTTTCTGTGGGAGRTTTTTGTGGGGTTTTTGTGGCTTTTGTGTGTTTTAAGAATAGTCATTTTAATAGTATCAAAGTAACTGATATTAGTCTTGGAGCATCATTTATATGCTGCTTTTGTTTGGAGAGGAATGTATCTGGATAGAATTACTTACTAGCCTGTATCTAAAAATTCCACACTTGCTATGCATGCGTACATACAGTCTGACAACATAAACAAAGGCTTGCATGTAAACCTCTAGGTTAAAACTAACTAAATAAAATTTTTCGTGTGCGTGTGTGTATATATATATATATATATATAAAAGTATTAGAACAGAGTGAAGAGACAAAATATTGGAAATATTCATGCATTCATATGCATGAATAAGAAGAAATTCATGTATACAAAGAAAAGAGAGTGGTGGAGGTGACTGGCAATGAATATTATTGATGCCTCAAGGGAGTATCCAGTGGTGTCATGACCCRTTTCTGATGCAGGGGTACTGGGGAGAAGGCAGGACTTCTACAGTTCAGTTGGAAGGCAGAATATGTGAGAGGGTTCACAGGCAACATTTGCCTGAGGCTGTCTCTGACAAGAACAGGGTAAGAGCTAAARCTCTGCCAAAAGGAGAGGACTTGTCACTTCACATAGCAGCAGCAGTGAAAACTATCTCATGGAAAACTTTGGAATCCAAATATTGTTGAAAGGCACACGGGAGTTAATCAGTTTTTGTTCACAAACTCAGCTACTTGGTGAAYTGTAAAAACTTGAAGCATTTTGAAGATACTGTGATCAATTTTAGTGTGATACAAAGAAGTTGAGGTATTAAGCTACCGTGGTTTTAATTCCCAGACTGGCAAGATCTGGGGATGTGCAGTTTGGAGGTACTTACTTCYATTTCAGTGTGAATGTTGCCCAAGCTGCACCACGAAGGCCACACAGGTACTGCCTTGGACTATTGTGTAGAATACTGGAGATTGAAGTGAGTCTAGTTTTACCTCCCCCTCTCCCCAGGATCAGTGCCCCAAGTCTTTAGGATTTATGCAGAACAAATACAACTGTGATTTTTTCAGTGTG
>QVAJ01000151.1:1270466-1281956 GCA_003546035.1 Mixornis gularis | reverse complement strand
AAGGAAGGAAGGAAGGAAGGAAGGAAGGAAGGAAGGAAGGAAGGAAGGAAGGAAGGAAGGAAGGAAGGAAGGAAGGAAGGAAGGAAGGAAGGAAGATCACCTCTCAGTATTGCAGAACACAAAGCACTGGAATGAGTTGATTTTCACTGTACCACAGAACATACCAGCTACAAGACTATATCTGAATTTTGTATCTATCCACTTGTGGGTTTGTCAGGGCAGTGTTTGCTGTTTTTAAAATCCATTAATTCTTTGTTACTGGTGAATTCCCTCATTAAAAAAAAAGCGTGATATAGATTTTCCTTGAAGTATTGYCATACAGTGTTGTTTTCTGTGTTTTATATCTGAGTCGTGATAGATATGATTAGGTTATACAAATAATGCAAAACTCCATTGCAATATATTAAATATTTGCTAGATTCTGTTTTATAAAACAGGTGATTATTCTCTCTTTTTTTTTTTTTTTTTAAATGAGGAAAATTACTTGGAATTGCATTACTTTCAAGGAAGAAAGAATACAAAGAAATTTCTTCAGGGGTAATGAATTTCATGGGTTTTTTTCCAATAACTGTGTTGCCTGCTGTGGAAGAAAGCATCAGTTCTGTTTCCAGTCATGATGACACCCAGGACAGGTTTTTCAGTTGAGCTGAACGTTGGTCTCATTGAGTCGTTTGACTGACTGTGAGTAATAGATCCATGCACTACCCCTGGGAAAAGTAATTACTGTGTGCAACGTGCATCTTTCAAGGAAATAACAAAGTGCTTCACAGTAAGGAGCATGGAATCAGTCAAGTCAGGAATAGACATGAGCTTTGAAGATAATATAAACTATGTTTTCTTGTTGACAAAATACTCAAAGGCTTTTGTTTATGCTTTTATTCTAAACAAGGCTTCCCAGACATAAATCAATATGGCAGCATTTGATTCTCAAGAACTAACAAGGACTCAAACACTAAGTATAGTTTTCAGCACTTCATAACTACTCATTATGTTTATTTCCCAGTTTTCTTTGTTATTTGTTTCCTGTCTCCATTTACAGCCAACACATTTTTGGCTTTCAATWTGAAGCGTGAAGCACTGCCAATCAGCAGGAAATATAATACAGATAAGATTCATATGAAGTCTTTTGAACTGCTAAAATCTCTGGATGGGAAATGGATGTTAAATTGTTTACATTTGGCACAAGAAGAAAAAGTTCCATTTTTAAATTCAAAGCCTTTCCACCTTTGTAAATGAAAACAAATCACATGGGTCATATAGAGTTCCGCTTCTGTAAAATCCATCATAAGTCTGATAAAAGCTTTTGTAAATCAGCAATTTTATCTGTAGCCTGCTTGAAAGTCATTTTACAGCTTAAAAGGAAATGGCCCTTTGCCCTGTGTCATTTAGAAAAGTACTATATCAGTAACATGTTCATGACACAGTAAAACCACTAAAATATTAAGAATGGTTTTATTGGTGTTTTAATCTTTTTAAGGAGATATGCTATGTTTTTGCACAACTTTAAATATTTCATATTAGTCTTGTGGTTTTAATTTATTCAGGATATATATCCAAAGCTTATTACTCTAGGATCTGTTTCTACTTTTCTCTGTTTCATTTGCAGATAATCTTTGTGGAAGGCACCTGCCACCTCCAAATTCTATGGTTCTGTAGATTTGCAGGGTGCCGAGAAAGCAAATAACCTGTCCCAGTTTCCTGAACATTTMGAACATGGCAGTAGATCTCAAAAATGAAGTTGGGAACAGCATCTCCTTTCGAACAGTTAAGCTTTGCTAATGAGTACTAATCATATGGCAAATCAGAGAGTGAGAAGCAGTCACAAAACTGCAGGCTGTTATGTGGAACCTCTTATATTTCAAAGCCAGCAGAAATGATAAAAACTGACAAAGATGTTCAGGACATGCTTGCCAACAAAAAAGTGCTTCAGCAATTGAATATCCTTTCCTGGATCTGCAGGGAAGGAAACCTGTTTGGAGTAGCCGCTTAACCTTGAAGCCTTGTGACATTTTTGGGGTTGGATGGAACATATTGTTGATGGTGGTTATGGTTGAATAGTCACAAATCTAATTCAGGGAGAAAAATCTTTTGAAATTATAATTAAGAGTAATGCAGTGGGCAGAAGCATTATTTCAGGGATAGGACTTAAGCTACTGCTTACGCTCTTGTCTTCTTTGGATCAGTAATGCAGGAATTTTCATATGAAACATTTTTCTGATGTCTTTCCAAATCAGAGGTCATACAGCTACAAACTTTGWTGAATACTAATGAATCCTAAACCATCTTGTCTGCATGTTCTCAAGGATGTTGTAGCCAAATGGCTGGGTATATATAATATCCATACTTTTTCTTTCAAGGAAATTTTAGACCAAATGTCTGAGTATTGATAAATTTAGTTCATGTGGATATTATGAAAATTTTACTTATCTCAACTAGCAGATGCAACCTCACTGAATTTCATAACTGTTTGGTGCTAACTGGGACAGAATTTAACTCTCTATTAAAGAATACTGGAGAACGAAACAGAAATACTGGTATCATATGGATGAAAAGCTATTTTTTTCAGATTATGACTTGAAGATACTTGATAAAAATACAATATTTCTTTCCAAAGTTTCTGAATAGTCATTATTTGGATTTTTGACACAACTTTCAACTAACAGTGTAAGTTGCTGGGAGGAAAGAGTTGAAAGTAGAAGACTGGGGAGGAGAGGACAGATTTGCTCCAGTGACTTTGCAGCTGGGAATACCAAGGCCAGGAGAATATCAGTGTGGGAAACCATATATTAAACCTACTGCTGTTTATCCTCTATCTGTTTGGAGACGTAGAATTTCTGTGTAGAGATAACATAGGTGTTTACAGAGAGTGGYAGGCCCTATGCCAGACATGCTTGAGCTCCCCGTGGGSAGAGAGATCAAAGCAGAGACCATAAAAGRCACAGGGAGATCACAGCATGGTGCTAAACTACACGTGCTCAGGCCCTGGATAAATGGGCACAGCAGCAGCCCTGCTGCCTGCCAGGATTGGACTGAGCCTGACAGTGCCTGTGCCCTCATTCTGTGTCTGCTGCCCAGCCTTGCTTCAGAGTCCTCCAGTTAGCGAGGTAATTGAGTACATTTATTCTTTGCACTTCAGCTGTGGTTTTGTGGTTGCTTTGGTCACCKGCCTGTGTTGATTCACACATAGGTGTTTGTGTAACCTTGTCCTTGTGTAATCGTGTCTTTATCTATTGGTTGGCTTTAACTTCTATAATTGTGGATGCAGAACTAGGAGCTAAATCACAGTTCTAATTCTTACCAGTTGCTCTTGATGTGCCTGTAGCTTTCAAAGAAAGCTTTCTGAAGGAAGGCGAGGGAAAACATGAGGAAACTGGTGAATGGGATAAGGCACTTGCTGAAGACACACAGAAAAAGYTAAAGTACTCAATTTCTTTTATTTCACTCAACACTGCTAACATATACCTTAGGGAAGACAGGGCTCTGAGACCAAAGGGGAAGTCTGGAACGAGGAAGACAGTGTCAGCCTAGAGACAGCACATGAAAATGTGGACTCCAGTCTGTGGGGGCTGATGAGTTGCACCCACAGATTCTGATGAAGCAGGCTAATGCCATTGCAAGGACAATCTTGATTATCTTTGAAAGGCTGTGGCAATTAGGAGAGGGTTTTGCAACCTATAAAATAAAAAATGTCATTCTAATAATAAGCTACATGCTACATGGTGTCATCTTACAACCTCACACTTAGGCAAAACATTTCCAGAAACACAAAGGACAGAAAAATTGATTAGCAGTATCAGCATTTATTTATGAAGAGGAAGACACTTAACAAATCRAATAGACTTCATGAGATGAAGAAATTTGATCTTGTTTCCCTTGACTATACTAAGGTCTTTGACACCCACACAGACAAGCTAATTGTTAGCTTAGATAAATAGTACAGGTCAGGCAGGTAGATTGAAAACTGGCTTAGTGGCTGAGAGTTGTCCTGGAGTGACATTGTGATGTTTGTATCCCAAATCATCTGTTGGGTTTGTGTTGGATATTGCCCTGTGTGCCTTTGGTGTTGGGTCTGGGAGCCGGGGGAAGGAGAGGCATGCAGTTTGTTTGGTGCGCTGGCTGGCCTTGAGAGTTGGATGCAGCAACACACGGTGAGGGATGGAGAGTTCCTTTTATTTATTTATTTATATATATATATATWTTTRTTGTTGTTGTTGTTGTGCTTCTCTTTTTAGTAGTTAGTTAGTTAGTGTGTTGCCAGCAGAGGGGGAGAAGCTTTGCTTTTTGCCTTCTCCTCCTGTTTCCCCTCCCCCCCCTTTTTTCTTTCCTGTTTTTTTCTTTTTTTTTTGCCTTCCCTTGGAACTGTTAAGATCTCTCTGGACTGAGGACCCGGGGGAGCGCCGTGGGGGCTTGCTTCTGGAACCCACCAAGATCCATCCTGTGCAGCATCGTTTCCCAGCACCAGAGGGACTGAAACAGAGCAACCACCTACAGGARGGACTTCTTTCCTAAATCTGCCATCTCTCCAGAGCGGCACAAAGTTCTTGTCATAGGGTATTGTTCAATTTATTATGCCAGGGAGTGCTTTGCCTGTTTAATAAACAGGGTTCTTTCCACTTCTCTCTGAAAGAAGAGGGTTTTTTTTTTCCTGAACCAGTTGGGGGGAGGGGAGGGAGTGCCCCTTAGGAGGTTTCCTCCCAGATTTGCCCTAAACCAGTACAAGAGTGCTGTGGTCAGAGGCACAAAGTCCAGTTGGAAGCTGTCATCAGAAGTTAACCTCTGGTGACTGTACCAAAGCCACTGCCACCACATCCTCATTAATGAACTCTGCACTCAGAGAGTGCCCTCAGCAAGCTTGCAGACAATATAATATTGTGAGGAGTGCCTGGCATGCCAGAGAGTTGTGCTGCCATCCAGAGGGACCTTGACATGATGGGGAACTGAGCAAAAAAACAATCTTGTGCAGGTCTACAAGGGAAAATATTAAATCCTACCTCTGAGAAGGAACAGTCTTAGGCACCTGTACACACCCCTGCCCAGGAGACCAGCTGGATAGCAGCTATGCTGAGAAAGACCTGGGGTTTCTAGGGAAAAGAAAAGCTAATCATTAGCTGGTAATATATCCTCTCATCAAAAATGACCAACAGCATCCTGAGTTGCATTAGACGGAGCATTGCCAGCAGCTTGAAGAAAGTGATTGCACCCTTGTACTCAGTACTGGTTAGGCCACATCTGGAAGGCTGCGTTCRGCACTGGGTGTCCCAGAGCTGAATAAGAAAGGAAATATAGCAGTGAATTTAGAAGAAATGCTTGATGCCCTGTAATACTTGTGGGAAATAGTAAAGGTAAGAAGACTTTCAGAGGCTGTGAAAGCAGGCCTCAGAAACAGAAAGAGCAGAGAACTTAGAGCTACCTGCAGCTGCAAAGCCTGAAAGTAAAGAAGATACAATAATACAGCAAGCAGGGACATGAAACAATAGTTTGAATTTTTAGGCTTGGCTAGAATAGACCTTAAGACTGCAGAAAAATATKCTCTACAAGATAGTAGAAGGTTTTAAGCTTAATAATGGAGTATTGTGTAGTGTTAATAGAAAGTATACAAGCAAGCATTGTTTGAAGCGGGTGTTCGTGTGCTTTTAGTGATTGGCTGGAGCAATTGTCTGTAAGCTTTAGCAATAAGCTGTTGGCTGGAAAACTTTTAAAATGCCCTGTAACAAAGAGATTTTTGGCTGCATGTGGCAGATGAGAGCATGTGCCATCTCCTGTATCTCACCCTGTAGCTGAGACTGGTGCTTGAATAAAGCTCCTGATGCATCACCTGGCAGTCCCGTCCTGTTGGTGAAAAACACCAACACAAAAGCTGCCCTTTGTGTGGAACAAAACTTCTAAAATGTTTTGTAATAAAGAGATTTTTAGATGCYCATGATAGATGAGAGTACGTACTATTTTTTGTATTTTGTTTTGTAGTTGAGACTAGTGCTTAAATAAAGCTTTTGATGYGTTACCCACCAGTCCCGTCCCATTTGTGAAAAACACCAACACAATATTTTTCTTCTTTCCTTTATAGTTCCCTATTTCAAACTGGAATCTTGTCATTTAGAATATTTTCATGTGCCTCTTTAGGAGGTTAGTGTGGAGTTTTGGATGATATATGAATATGGCATGTGTGCCTTTCCTTCTCTAAAAAATAGATCACATTTATTTTTGTATAAACAGGTAATTTGCTTGCTTGTTCACTTTTTCTTTTTTTCTTCTCTCTCTTTTTTTTTTTTTTTTTTTGCTAAAGTTCTTGCTCTTGATGCAGGGAGGCATATGTTCAGTAAAGATTAGTAGCTGGCATCAAAATGCCAAGGAGAAAACTCTGGAAGATTACTCAGTAGGAAATCYGTTACACTGAATAGCATTGATTGGAGGTGCTTTTGAAAGAAACTTCACGTTTATAACTCGTGACAGTGAGACCTAAGTCTCTTAATTATTTCCTTGCTTGTTTGGCTAACTGCAATGGTGTCAAAAAGTTATTATGTCTTTAGACACCTCTTTGCTGTGAAGTCAGGAACAACTGTGAAAGGAAGTGTTGTGCAGCTCTGAGAATTCAGAGTGTAACAAGGAACCCATTTGTCTGCCAGCTATGAGCAGGAGAATGTCTATGTGGTTGTCCAGTACTGTGTGCTGTGATATTTGACCTAGCTCAGGCACTGGAAACCTTCTTAATGTGGTTATTCACATCAATGAGTTTACTCATTGTGAAACAGGTTGAATAGCTCTGTTTCAGGTCTTTGCTTTTGATCACAAAGATGTTTTTATGTATTTTTTTATTTATTTTTTTTTATTCTTATTGGTAATACTAATACTCCTGGTCCTATTCTGCACCTTGTGGTCATTATTATCAAGGGAAAGTTGTCACAAATGTGTGTACAGGCTTCTACACTGCTGAGCTTGAGGAATGAGGAAAGAAGGGAAACTATGCCCCTTATCAGCYTTATCTTTTTCCCCCCAGGTCCAGCCAGCAATAACCATTGCAACAGCAAGCAAAAATATAATCTCTCTGAAACTACTCAAACATCTGGCAGAGCAGGAAGAAAGTTAAAGGACAGGGAATCTCAAATGAAGTTTAATTCATTTAACAGTATTTTAATGAGAACATGGGCATAAGCATTTGCTTTTGGGAAAGCTGCTTGGAAGTATTTAATATATACTTCATGAGGTAATTTCCTTTTCAATGAGCACAATAGAAACTTGGTGAAAATAGGCCCTTTTTGCTCAAAAGCATTAACTTGCTTTGGAATTTGAGCTTTTGTTTCCATGGAGCCCAGATTTCAGTCATGATGTTTGTTAATTTGACCAATAATAAGTGCAATTAAATAAAAGGTACATAACCTGGTAGGCCTGACAATTTTTGTCTAACTACTCTGAAAATGAAATTATGTTGGTGATAGCTGTATATGGTGTAGCTATTTCCCAAAACAAGTATAGTTATGATACTGATCTTATCAGGTGTAGGAGTTCTCAATGGTTTTGTTCCTTACAGATTAGACTTTGCTTTCTCTCTTCAACCAAAGCACCTTCATAAGACATGAAGGTGGCATCTCTATAGCAGTTCTGATTTACAATAGTTACATCTTGCTGACTTGATCTRTGACTTTCTGAAGTAACTTGTAGGGACCCAAAGACTGAGAAAGAGCATAATGTTGCTTTTGTCTCAAGGACTGTGCCGTTCAATGCATATACACAAAAAGACTTCTCCTAGAAKGAGGAACCCCAGCCCTCTATCATGGTGGGATGACCCCTATGCATGATATGTTTCTTTTCCTGTGYGCCACTGATAATGGCATAATCAGAAAACACCTTTGAGTCATCAGTGAAGTAAGCGGGGGGGCAGCACCAGGAGACTGACCATCATCCCAGTTGTGATGGAAGACAGAGACATCCAAATTTCTTGTAACATAGGAAACATTTCCCTTTGACTCGAAAGCTGCCTCTGTGGTATAAGCAGTATTGATATGCAAGTAACGCAAAAAAGGGTATTTTCTACCCTTTTACAGATGCTGCTCACTCCCTTTATCAAAACATGACTGATGCAAATGAAAAGGAAAAAACAGCCTAGACCAAAATAATGTAAACCTGTAGTGCTACAGGTGATCCCCTGAAGTTTGATAATAATTATTTTTTAGTATTAATCAGTGAGTGTTTTGGCAGTGGCTCTCACTATAGTTTATTTCTGAAAATTCTGAATAGTGTGATGAGGAAAATTTTTCTAGATCACATATGGTGTTTAGCAATCTACAAATACAATTTGTTCCTTCACTGGGATAGTATTAGCAATCCAGGGGCTTAAACAATAGAAAATGACCATGATATCATGAGGACAGTTTAGGAAAAAATTTTTTTCACAGGAATGTGAATCATATAWAATCAAAATCACAGGTTCCTGGTTAGGAAACCAAGTGGACAGCTATAAAATCCAACAATTATGTGTTATTTGATCCATTCTTTCTAAATGTAAAATTTGTTCTAGACCTAAGGAAATTTCTAGAGAAATTTTTACAAGCTATTTATTTTTTTCTGAAAACATTCCACATCATGTTGACTTTTCATAGTCACATGTTTCTCTGTTAAATTCCTCTCAGAGTTAGAAAATYATGCCTTATTTCAAAGTTGGATTTATCTAACTTCACTACTCAGCTATTGATTCTTATTACACCCAAGACAGAAAGGTTAAAAAGCTTCCTGGCATCAATTATCTTTTCCTTTTATCATTTCTTACACACAGTCATCAAGACACTTCTCAGTCTGTATATTGAGACATGAATTAATTGAGATCTTCTAAACCTTATATCAAAAAACATCTTTCTTCAGTCATTCTTCAAATCTACTAACATTTTTCCTGTCTTTTTGGTGGTATGAATAGTAAAACAGGACAATGAAGTGGACCRACTCTAGAGCTTGGCCACAAAAAGCACAGCGGAAATCATAGTTAACTCTATGTATTGAAAAATTACTCATCTGAACAGTCATGGTATCTGCTAAGGAAAAGTGAAGGAGTGGTACAACTAAATCTGTYGGTGAACTTGCAGCAGGATGGTCTGTCTGATTTATCCATAATGTGTTGGCAACTTTATTTGTGTACCAAGAATCAAACACCTAAACTTCAGATAGGGACTTCGTTTTTTTAAAAATTGAGACAGGGTGAATCATTCCTTGGAGAAACAAATGGYTTTTCTCTCTTTCATATATACAGAAGCCATGAAAAACCCACACATCATAAGTATTGCCTAAGCTATATCAAATAGCATTTACTTTATGAATCTTTGGCCTTCTAGAAACAGTGTCCTTACAAGTCGGATATTAGAGAAGATAAAACTCTTAGGGATGTGTTAATGAGTGCAGAGGATCTGTGGCATGTGAACTAACTTTCTACATCCTCACAGATGTTACAGCAATGACTCTTTAGCTTGTGCTGAGAGTAAATCTGTGGTGACACCTCTTTCCAGCAGTGGCCTTGGCCCAGGGCAGAACTGTTGCTGTTAGGAGCAGGGAGAGTTAAGACTGCCACATTACTTAAACTGTAGCATGACCTTTGGTGGTTCATGTAACRGCAGGACCCCATCTGATTGAAGAAGGATGGCATGTGCATCATGGGATCGTCCATTGAGGGATGTTGGAAACCAAGAGGCTGTTAATGTTCAGTGCTGGGTTGAGGAGGTTGCTACTGTAATGATGGGGAGTGCAAGGAAATCTGTTTACAGCTCTTCAAGCACTGGTGTTAGTGGACGTATTTCCAGATATTTACAAGTAGGACTACTACTACATTTCACATGCCTGAAGCTTTAATGTGTTCCCTTGCCATCTGGCCCAGAAATGCTATTATAAAGAAGTGAAATGCAAAACAATGTGGCTATTAAAGGTTAATCAAGTTGATATGTAAATAGTACCCTGACATATCTTTGTATACTTAGCATATTACAAAATATATTAAGTACACAAAACAAGTAATGTATATAGAAAGAACACTTGCTGATGTGCTTGACCGGTTGCTTAATATTGATAAGTGTGTTGCAMCATGGTCATATATGGTCAACCATGTCAATATAACATCACTTAAATTGATGGTTTTATGATGGGGTAAGAGAACCCAATAAAGTAGCAATTGCTTATACCCTGAATATTAGATATGTTTGAGCAGATTTTATAGCTGTAAATTCATAAGCATTTCAAAATTAACATTTTAGATGTAAATTATCATCAACTCAATTTTCTGTGTGCTGGAAACAGATATAAAAAAACCTCTTACCTGTCACCAGTGGCTTATTGTACAGCAGTTCTTTTCGCCCTTGTCTCTTAAAAAATAAGAATACAAATGGACATACACACAAGCCTATTTTATGTTACTTTATATGTAAACTCCTTAATGTGTTGGAGGAAAATCAAAAAAGATTAAGCAGTATTAGAGGTCAGTATTATGTAACACACTCAAAATTTGTTTGATCCTGTTGAGAAATATTGATGACAAGCATCAAATTAACTTAGGTATTCTTTTGATGTTGAAGCCTCCTTATGGGGTTTTAGGATAAAGGAAAATTCTCTGGTTTCTTACTTTAGTGTAATCCTGAGCTAGTCATACTTGAATGTGTGCATTACAAGAAAATTTAATCATGAATTTAAAGAGCCTTACTCTGAAATTAGCAGGTATTGAAGTAAAGTATGCTGAATGAATATTTCATTGTTGTGATGCAAGTCACATTTCACTTAGATGAGAAATTAGTTTCTGAGAATTGGGTACATGGGGTGAACTGGAAGGAAATTAGGATTCACTGAAACACACAGAGCAGTCTGGCTGTACAGTCTCTATGGAAAATAAGGTTCAAGATTATTATAGGCCACGGGAAGTGTTTTACCCTTAAGGAAATGTAGCTGATAGAATAGGGAGAGTTATAGAATCACAGAATCACKAGGTTGGAAGAGACCTCCAAGATCATGGAGTCCAACCCATGCCCTAACRCCTCAACTAAACCATGGCACCGAGTTCCACATACAGTCTTTTTCTAAACACATCCAGGGATGGTCACTCCACCACCTCCCTGGGCAGACCATTCCAGTACTTTATAACTCTTTCAGTAAAAAGTTTTTTCCTAATATCCAGCCTGTGTTTCCCTTG
Source organism: Mixornis gularis (assembly GCA_003546035.1). NCBI lineage: Eukaryota > Metazoa > Chordata > Aves > Passeriformes > Timaliidae > Mixornis > Mixornis gularis. The sequence goes on along the minus strand of QVAJ01000151.1, from coordinate 1,270,804 downwards.
GTGAAGCTTAAGACTGTGTTCTCTTGTTCTGTCGGTTGTTGCCTGGAGAAAGAGACCAACCCCTACCTGACCACAGCCACCGTTCAGGAGGTTGTAGAGAGTGATAAGGTCACCTCTGAGTCTCCTTTTGTCCAGGCTGAACAACCCCAGCTTCCTCAGCCATTCCTCACAGGGTTTGTGTTCCAAGCCCCTCACCAGCATCATTGCCTCCTCTGGACATGCTTAAGCGTCTCAATGTCCTTCCTAAACTGAGGGCCCAGAACTGGACACAGCACTCAAGGTGTGGCCTCACCAGTGCTGAGTACAGGGGAAGAATGACCTCCCTGCTCCTGCTGGCT
>QVAJ01000151.1:1245849-1269823 GCA_003546035.1 Mixornis gularis | reverse complement strand
GGCCATCCTGTCAGTGCTGTGTGATGACACCCAATATAAACTGCTCCATTACCTTACTGAGTACTGAGGTCAGGCTGACTGGCCTATAATTACCAGGATCCTCCTTCCCATCCTTTTAAGACTACACAATGTTTTTTTCCTCAATATTTTGCTATCAATTAGAAGTTCAGGCATGGAAATAGYTTTTGGGACCTGAAACTACTGTTGCAAGTTTACTCTTTCCTAGTTCCCAAAACTTACATAGGCTTCTAATGCTTGTCCACATTATGGTGAATTTAGTAACAACGGGGTTTGTCTCTTATGTAAAGTAAGCCTTTATAATTTTCTCTTTGGGCATTTAGGACTGCTCCTTGGTAGCCTCTTCCTCTTCCTCTTCCTCTTCCTGTCCCTCTCCCTCCCGCTCCCACTCCCTCTCCCCCTTCCCCTTCCCCTTCCCCTTCCTCCTGTCTCTTTAAACAGTTTCAGTAAGATAAAAATGACGTGTATCACAAAGAAGGAATGACCATAAAAAAAAAATAAATTCGAATTTATATTTAAACTCAGCGTAGAGGTTCTGCTGCATGCCTGTGTTAGTTTTAACATAAAAGACTAAGATTAATGAGACATATATTGCAATCACAGCTGTTTCAACCAGCTCTATAATAGAAGCTACATGTAGCCAGATATAGCAGACTTTTGAGAGAAGGAATGTAAATATGAAAAGCAGTTGGCTGACAGAATATATTTGTAGTGCAGCAGCATCGTCCTCTTTCATCCATGTGCTTTTACCCTTCAGAAGTGAAACTTTTATGTTGCTTCAGTGTCTAATCCTGTCTCTGTCTTTGCATTCTTAACTTTTGGGCACTGTATTTGGGAGGTTTCTGTGTGACATGACTGTATAGTAATTAAGATCACTTTGCAATACATTTGATGTCAAGAGGTAATATAGCTATAAGTGTCTTTATCAGTGTGAGGTCAGTTATTTTGATAAATATATGTAGTAATTTTACTTAGGTATTCTGTTTCACAATGAATGTTCTTAGTCTTTTGAAATTAAATTAATTGCTTGCAGTTCTTTTCAGATTTTATTTCCCTATAAGCATGTTTTAAAGTCAGAACACCAGACTCACAATTTTMTTACCCTCCAATCTCTCTGCATCTGGAGCTGCCAGTATGAATCTATATACTGTGTACAGTGCTATATCTTTTAAAAGGAAAGTACATAAGTTTGTACTTTTTCAGACCTCAGTCTGTGTGGTGACCAGTAAGAATGACGGGGAGAGTGTCTTTAAAAAAAATCAACATTAAATAAAACATCTTTATTACTCCAAGTTGTAGATCTAATACAAAGTGTATTCTTGTATGACCATTAGAATTTCTGTCTCTATCTCTAAACAGTTTTTTAAGAATTTTCAATTTTGTAATTTACTATAACTATGAAGAGAGGAAATGAAAATTAGGAAATACTSATCAGGCAAAATGAATAATTCTCCCACTCTATCTCCCTTCAAATTTAAGGACACTGTAATTTATTCTTACCCAACACTTAGCAAAAAGCGGCTCCTATTTAATCTTTGTAATCCTAGCTTTGAAGTTGCTGCAGCTTTGTAATTTTCTTTGCGAGTAGCAATCACAGCAGTGGTTTTGATTAAATGATTACCCATAGGTCTGCTCTTGAATGAAATGACAGATGTACTCTGCTAAGATATAAGTAAATGCTGTGAACTTAATAACTTTCTACAGAGTAAGCAAATCCAAAATATCATTATGTATTATTATTGGGAATTACTTGCAACACAAAGCATAATGTGTTACTTTTTCTGACTAGCTTTCTTTGTATGGGGGAGCAGGGGAAATCCATAGCCTGACAGAGGTCAACCTTCCATAACACTTGTTGCAAGTGTGTGTGCATAGATGTAAAGTGAGTGGCTGTGTCAGCAAGTGCTACCTCAGTAAGGGATTGAAGTCTGAACATTGTTCTGCCTTTYTCTGTTGTGCTTTAAACTCTTAATTTTTTCCTGAACAGGTTTTCCAGAAYTACATGAATCATGTCAAATCTTCTTCTACTCTGAGGCTGACAGTTTTCTGAAAGGAAATTCTACAAAATATCAACATGGGAATACTTAACACTCTTTGTTCTTAGGTTTACTCAGTTTRTTTGCAAGCACTTTTGTGTGCTGAAGTATTATTTTCAGTGGCACTCACAATAATGATAGTGTAGGATGAAACATTTGCGTCAGGAAAATTAGTGAAAAGTGAGTCTCACTGAGTTTGTCCTATGTAATTGTTTTGCAACTCTGAAATTATTCTCTATTTTTCTTGACTTSCCAAAGCAATTTTTTCTTCTTTTATGTTAAAAAATGAGCCTGAATTTGAGTGTGGTTGTTGTTGTTTACAGATTACACTTGGCAGAAAGGAACAAAGTTAAATGGTTTCCCACAGCAATATCTAATACCCATTGGTACTGACATAACTAACTTTTCCTGGTATTGTGCTGGATAGGAACTCTTCAGTTTCATTAGAATGTTGCGGTGGTCGCAATGTCTCGGGACCCTTGTCCCACTTTGCCTGGCCAGCCCTGACACTGGCTGCAGTGAGAGGTACGGTCCAGTATCCRGGGATACCTTCCTGATCCTGTGGAGCCTTTGCCACCACAGAAATGTGAGCAGAGATGAGGAAGAGAAAGGAAGACTCTGATGGGTGAACAGCAACTGGAGTTTATTGAAGTCCACACGGCACCACCTCACCACCACAGAGTCTGTCCAGCAGAGCACAGACCATCTCTGTGCAGCATCTTAAATGCAGGGGAGGACCAAGGGGAAGGGTACAGCATGGGACCAACCAGGGGAATGGAAGGAGTGGCTCTGGACATAAAGGACAGACAGTGGAACAAATCAGGGAGGCAAAGCAGGGAATGACAGGGATCCTGCCCAATCACTCAACGCCCTCACTGGAACTTTCTAGACGCAGGGTGAGGTCTCAAAGTGACGGACAGGACCCAGGGATTATATAGCACATGATTGGCATATAACCGTAATTGGGGTAAACTATAGGGAACAAACTCAGGGGGATACATGGAACAAACCACTACAACTTATATAAAACAGCATARAAGCGAGGAACAAATACATACAAACTGACAAAACTAAAAACACACCACTACATCATGTGCAATTAGCCTAGAGCCCAGAGCTTGCATCTGGAATTATGCAGGTATTACTTGTCTAGGGAGAAAAACAAAAATCCATGCTTCAAATAGTAATTTTCAGTTGCATGGAAAATATATTTCCTTGTCTGGTAATGCCACATAAGAGTAGAAATATGCAAAATGCACTCTCTCTCATGGCCTTTGCTACTGCGCCTTTACTTCTTTGCTCCTTACTGTTGTGTAGAAATCTATCAACCTTTAGTAAGAGTGTAAGTTCTGGAAGTGGGACAAAGCAAAAGAACTGGAAGAAAGAAAGGAATTGGTAAAAGGAAAGGCCAAAGGAGGAAAAGGTAGCAAGAAGCTGAGAGATAATTTCCTTCACTGAAAAACCCCAGGCCAAACAAAATCAGAAACAAACTAGAAAGGAAAAAAATATTAGAGGAAAACAGAGGACACTAAAATACACCTGATATTTCATCATGATTGATATTAATATCAACAGGGTCTTGTTTATATTMTGGCAATACTTACAGGTTTCAGTTGTGCTGTGCACTTTCTGTAGAGATGCTACCCAGTTGTTTCTGCAGACTGATCTTCACTTGCTTTTGTTGACCGGACCTCCCGGTTGTCCTTTACTGTTTGCATCCTTTTCTCATGAAACAGAGAGAATTCCTAATTTCACCCTTGATTTGCTTCATCAAAGCTGTTCTATCTTTGAAAATGTGTTGGTTTTGGGAACAGAAGTACCAATGATGAAAGGAAGAAAATAAAGGTATAAGGTCAAAGACAAAAGACAAGGAGACAAAGAAAGGAGATGAAGACTGAAAAGTTAGGAAGTTACTTTCCATAAGCTTCACTACTGGACTTTCTRGCATAACTGTGAAGTCACTCCTTCTCCTTACTATATCAGTATGGTCTAGATTAGTTTAAATACTTAAAGTAACTGCATTTTTAAAATCTCGCTCATTCTGACAGAGATAGTCTAAAGAGAAATTTTTGTTTGTGATTATCCAATTGAGCTTAGGAAGGAGTACTCTTCACATGTGGTTGTAAGCAGTGATCTTTACCCAAGTTTAGCTGCAATGAAAAGAAAATTTTTAATGTAAGTTAGCTTTTAACACATTAGTATTTTGCTGGAAACTTGCAAGCCTTGTGTAAAGTCTGACATATTTTTGAAAATACTGGCTTTTGAAAGCAAGTACTTTAGGTCAATGTGGTACATATAGGCGTAGTATACAGACAGTGGTGTCTTTTAATAACAATGGGACCTACTTCAGCTTGCTTGGTGGTTAGAGCGTTGTTGATTGCTAAATCTTTTCACAAAATTGCTTCTGTGTTTTTTTGGTTTTTTTTTTGTTTGTTTGTTTTTTTAAGGAATGCTAATCAGTTAAATGCCTCTTGCAATCTCCTTGAAACAGAAACAAATTAGGGGGAGTTGCTCCTCAAAAAGTTTCTTATGGGGATGTTAACACAATTAAGTGGGCATACTATTTTAYGTGAGAGGAAGAAAGAAGGAACAGAAGAATCTTTCTCATTGTTTCATGCACGTGACAGATGAATCTGTGTGATTCAGGCTGCATGTATAACTTTGTCTACAAGCATGTATGTGTGTTAACTTGCAGAACAGTCTGTTTGCCTTAGTAGGTTAGTCTCAGTGTGGGGAAAAAAAGRGCCAAAATGAGATAGAGTGTACAATATGTCTGACTTGGTTAAAAAATATGCTGTCGAAGGAGTGTGTCCATATCAGAACTTTTGAAACATCCTTTTAATTAGAAGGAGTTGCAAATTTTACTTTTTTTGCTCATCAGTGACTGTTCATTTGCACTGCTAACTGAGGGTTTTTGCAACCTCTATAACCTGTTTAAAATATTAGTATTTTGAATACTGACTGGCAGTGTCATAACACAGTTGGTTTGCATGTGTGTGATAGGCTCAAATGTGCTTATACATGACCAGTAACATTTCTATAATATTATATAAAATGTCATTGTACTGAAAATATTTGCACAGTGTATAGATTCTGTATTCTACTTACTGTTTCTCAAATTCTTGGAATTTATTTGGAAAGCYGATGAATTTGCTTTATAAAAATAAAGGTAAGCATGTTGAGCTGTGCCAAGTCAGTGCAGTGAGAGAAGACAGGTAACATGAAGTTTATTTTCCTTTTAAACATACAAACAGTGATTTAAACCACTAGTAAAGTGCTTAACTATCTGTTTCTCTACTAGTCTCTCTATCCCACTGAGGAGTTGTCACTCCTTATCCAAAAGGCCAAGTCATAAGACTGGCAAGTGCGTCTTCTGATGCAAGTATTTAAGTGTACGCACATAACCACAATCTCTTGTAAATGACATCTGACAAACATCATTATTTGAGCATGGAAATCGCTCACATAATTCAAGAATGACACTGAAATGCCAAAAACACCAAAGCAGATTCTTCTTGATCTCCTGTGTGGTTTTCAGCATTGTTCTTATATTATGTTCAGATTCAGCAGCCACAATTTCAGCTCCAGCCTGTTTAAGGCTACTACCTTGGCACGAGTGCTCATTCATTCAAGTGGTTTGTGGGGAAATCAAGGATGTTGTTCCTACTGTTTGGGGATTTTGTGTATGGGGTTTGTTGTTGTTTGGGGGGGGTGGGGGGGGTGGTGTTTGTTTGTTTTACCTTTTTGTGTTTTGTTGGGGGTTTTTTGTTGTTTGTTTTTGTTTGGGGTTTTTTKGTTGGTTTGGTTTGGTTTGGTCTTTCGTTGTTGTGACTGAGAATACTCAGAAAATAAATATAAGTTAGTGTTTCATCTTTGTTATTTTACCAATAAGTACTAGAGAAAGGAAAAGTTGGATATTAAAAAAATTAAATGTATCTTTTGATTATATCCTAAAATGAAATGTTCTTGTAGGGATTATGAAAGTTGTTATTGTAAATGCTTTGTAAAATACAGAAGTAAAAGCATTTGAAATAGGTTTGTGTTTCTGCAATTGCAGGTTATTCAACTGGGTATTATACCTAATGGAAAATGTACATTTTACAGATGTAAAAATACATCTGTATTTTTTCTTATATTACTTGATCAAGATACAGAAGTACAGAAAAACTGTTGAATGGTTGGTTCCTGTTTGAATAAACTATGCCGAATTTTGATTTTCCAGGCAGGAAAGRAAGGGAAGAGTCCCCAGCAACAGTAAGCAGGGAATCTAGGAAGACTTGTTAGGGAAAAAAGCCACTTTGGTTTTTRTGTTTGTCTAAATCTGGGGTACTGAGGGTACTGAGTGACCCTACCTGTGAATCTAATAGCTCACCTGCAGTGAACTCTAGTAATAAAATCATAAAAATAAACATTAACTCATGACATGACTATCTACATACCACTGCCCAGAATCTTTGTCTTGCATCTCATTTCAGGGAAAAGATGTTTTGTATTAGATGAGCCTACCCAATATCAAATTGTGATCTGCAAATGACGGAAATTGCCTTTTAAGAAAGAGATGCAGTTTTTGACAAAAACATCCCGCTTCCGTTTATTTTTGGTTTTCTTTGGGAGGCTAATTCCAAACATGAGGCAAGAAACAGCCTACCTTTGGGGTGTTCAGTTTTGTCTGACTGATTTAAAGGCAGTCACAGAATTACTTCGTTATAACATCCCCTGTAGACAAGCAGGTTCTTTATGCCACTGTTTCAGTCCAAGGAACCAAATAATACCTTTTTTATTGCAGTATTTTTAGACATTGGATACATCTGGAAAAATATTCAAGCAGATAATTAGATTGCATTAGCAATGTGTCTGTTGTGGTTTCCCTGATCCCAAAGAAGGCAGCCCTTTATGAAGCACTTGGCCACAGTCTCTGCAAAATCTGCTGTGTAAATTGGCCCACACGAAAGCATGTGGAAAAAATTTTTTGGCTGAAACTTGAAACCATTCATGTGGCTTTGAGACAGGGAAGCTCAGCCTGCCAACATCAATAGAACTTTGTACTACAAACCAAAATGGTCATTTAGACATGTGTACTTTCATGCTCGCAAATGCACTGAGGTCAAATATTTTTTAATCTTGGGAATTTTTCCTCTTTATACAGCCTCGTATTTCACGCAGGAAATGAGGCTGAGTACAACAAACACAAATCATTGAGACTGACAGGGCATATTGGGTTCAAAACCCAAGCTTTGACTCTAATTGCTCTCCAAAGGCCTTTGGCTCAAGGTAACTGTTGATTTAGTTCAGCTGTTTCAGATCAGCACTGTAAGGTCTTGCTAAGACAAACTGGTTAGGCCACATTACATTTGTACCATTGGATCCCTCGGGTGCAAGTATAACACAGTTAGCATTTTAAAAGATTGCATTTGTCTGTACACTGCAGGYGGCAATTATGAGCAGGAAAATCTTTCATGAAAGATGGTGTGACCTTCCTTTTGGAGAAAGAGCGATAATGGCTTCTTGTGGAGGTAAAAATAATGTTTCTATTCAAGGTTCAGAGGGGGACCCCACCTTGTTTCTCATGCAAGTTGGTCTTGTCAGAAATTCATTGCCATTGTTTTTGGTTTGCTTTGATAGTGCTTGTTTAACTAAATAAAACATATCTCTAAAATGTTTAATTTCTGTTACTCTCCTGCTGCAAAAATATTACATCACCTTCTGAGGGAGGTGAGGTTACTAAAGAAAAGCTACCTTCTCCCTTTATTAATTAAAGAAATTGACGCTCACTGAATTCCATGTTTTAGTTTTCTRTATTGTTGACTGCTTCTGACTTAAACTGGGTCTGACTTTTCAGCAAGAGAAATCCTGGAGGATTACCCAACAGGATATAAATCTGCTTGGTGTATTATATTCTCTTACTGTTCTTAGCAATGTAAGTGCTGAAGTTTGATTTATTCCAGTATATCCATTTGCCTGTCTACAGTCAGAATTTGCATAGTAAAGATCTAATCCCTGAGAAGGAAAGCACGGTGAACTTATGCCAGGTTTAATTCACAAAGCGCTATTTTACAAGTTAACTCTTCCTGGTCTGGAGGTCATTCCTGAGTGTCACAGTGGCTTAATAATCACAGCTGAAATCAGCTGGCTGGATCAAAGTGCCTTAAATGCAGTAGTAGGCTGTAGAAGCAGAAGGGCTCTGAGCTACCTGACACGCTACTTAATAGTCAGACCCCACTAACTGAAATGTGCTGAAACCCACAGATCAGGGGTTGTGGTACACAAGGCATGTTGTCTACAGCACATTCCCTGTGTATTCCAGGTGAATTGGGAAGAGGTGGTGCAGGGTTGGCTGTACTGCCTTTCTGCCAGCTGGGCGATACAGGTGAGCAAGTGATCTGGGGACAAGTCTGATTAATTTTGAGGATACTGAGTATTGCAAGAATGTGTATAGGTGGCAACATTCCTGTTTACTAATATTAGAGTGTATTTTTAGTGTTTCATATAAATTTTGCCTTTGATTAAAACATTCCTGAAGCTACTTTTGCCCTTATTTTTCAATCACAACACATATGTATCCTCAAATCTAGTGTTTCTTGGCAAAAACACTGATTAACACCATCTTCATGGTCTTTAGTTACCCAGAGTTGAGAGCTTAACTTTCAGATCCTTTATTGCCTTTTCTAAGTAAAGTTCAGTTCACTGCTGTTTCACAACCTTAATTGCTTGTGCTGTSCCGAAGAGACATAAACAGTCCTCCAGGATGAAGTACCTTTTCTGAATCATGAGTTACATTGAGCGTGGTCCTTCTCAGGTGAGCATGAGCTCTTTTTTTCTGTGCTCCAAATCAGCTAGAAACCTTAGTGCAGACCCAGTCTGAACACAGCAAGTGCTCTGGCAGAGCTGATATTCTAGTTCAGATTTGGTGTCTTGCGGCTTTGAGCTGGCTGGAACATAGGCAGGACAAGTTCATGTTAGCCTGTAAGTTGCTGCATAGGTATGTCCCTAATGGAGATGTATACACTGGGTAAGAAACTTGTGCTGTGAATTGTTTGTTGCCTTGGTCCACTGAATAAGAAGAAAGTTTCTATTTTGCTCCATGAAGCATGTTTCTTTTCTCTTTTTACATTAAATTTAATTCTATGAAATTACTTTTATACCCACCTTGCTTTCTGGAAGCTGACAATTCCATGTACCAGATAAAAACCCAAAGCTGCTGGTTCACCTATTCCTATTTTATTTACTTTTTCAATAGAGAAAGGGACTAGATTGAGGAAACCTGTAGCCTGTATCATAGTCTTGTATGGGAGAAGTCTGTAGAAAACTATGTCCTGTGAGAGGAACCCTGTGCTGGAGCAGAGGAAGGACTTCTCTCCCTGAGCAGTGGCAGGAACAATGTGTGATGAACTTACCATAACCCTAATTTCCTATCTTCCTGAGATGCTRCAAGGAAAGAAGTAGAGCTTGAGAAGGAAGTATGAGAGGAAGGTGTTATTAAGATTTATTTTACTTCTCATTATCCTGCTCTGATTTTTTTCAGTATTACTAGATATATTATAGAATAGATATTCAGTTAATATCCCCAGTGCGAGTGTGTTTTCCCTTGATGGTATTTGGTGAATGGTCTCTCCTGGTCCTTTTCTTAAACTGTGAAGTCTTTGTTACATTTTCTGTCCCCTCTCCAGCTGTAAAAAGGAGAGATGAAGTGGCTTTTGCTYGAGCCACTTCACTTTTTGCTTTTACAACTGACAAATAGAGATCCATGTGACAGAGTAACTAAAAAAGACTAAAACCCTTCATAGCTCATGCATGTGTGCGTCTCTAACATTCATAATTAAGGCCTCCAAAGCATTCTCTAAACATTAAAGAAAATGTATCCTTTTTTCCCTGTGAGGTATTTGGGAATGGTTGTCAATATGAACTCATTAGTTTACAGCCACATATTAGTTACTTGAAATTTTATTGTCTTTTGCTGTTCCTGAAAGGATGGATGTTGTCATGTCCGCTGGGAAAAGTTTAGTTTTAATAATAGCAACTAGAAGTATTTTTAGCACAGATTAGAAAACAAACAAACCACATGTTGGAGACTGAAATATTACTGTTTATGACTTAAACAACCTCATGAAGGACCTTTGCCTAYTATGGCAGAAGCTGTATTACACAAGCTGCAGAGAACACCACCATACCCTGAATGGGGCCCTGGCAGAGGCCCTGCATTGCTCCTTGATGAAGACAAGACAAAATAACAACTCAGGGATGCGGGAAAAGAATAAATTCACAGAGTAGAAGCTTAACACCTTCGGAGTGGAGCCTGCAGGCCCAGAGCTATCACTGCCAGGCCCACACAGGCCTTGACACCAAAGGGTGGGGGAGAGGGGCTTTGGGTGTGTGGGGAAAAGGCCTCTGGTGAGAGCAGTGAACGCCCATCCTCGCTGTGCAGAGCTCAGCTGGGGGGCCCCTTCGCCCTGGCAGAAGCTGCATCCACATGAAGGACACAGGGGTGTCATGGCCTGTCAAAGGTTCCCCCAGAGGGGTCCCCAGACCCTGCACCAGAGCCCTGCAGCACGAGGCTGCAGATCACAGTGTTCCAAGACACAGAGTCAAACGGGGTCCCTGCAGGGGAGACACATGGGTGTTCCCACCTGCCCAAAATGTATATTCATCCCCTGCATTCTATACTGGATTCAATTTTTAGTGTGGTGGTGTCATGCAGTGTAGGTGTAGCAGCAGGGGGCCCTCACCACCAAGACCAGATGGACATCGTTGGTACCCTTGGAAGGGTGATATGTGTCTACCTAACCCGTGTCACTCTCTCCCTGTCCTCCCACACCCACGCACACTTCTTTTTCTATTTTCTTTCATTCTTTTTCTCTCTCTTTGCGTCTTTTACTATAAAATATATCAAAATTTTGGCACCAAGATCTGTAACCTTGTCTGGTTTTAGTCATGTCTTTTGGGTATATTTCAAACCATTCTGGGTTTGATCCACTTTATTCATAGAGAATTAGTTTCCTCTACTCTTCTGTGTTTCAACCAGATCATAACACCCCAAACCAGAGAGAGTAGAGGGTCACTGCAGGTCTTTTTAGAAATTGGAGAGTGAAGATAACACCAACACTGTGCACAGTTAGAGGATTATGGTAATGAAGATCAGATTCTGGACTGAGGGAAGACCTTACAGTAAATATATGCAGTGTTGTATGCAAAAGCATTTTGACACCCTGCTAAAAATTATTTTCATGCCTCTCTCCTCTGCTTTATGGGAGAATATATTTGCATTCAATTTATGGAGTGATATTACACTGATTCTCATTCGAAGAAAAAAAATTAACTGAATATGTTACAATGCCATTAAATATTGAGCATTTTCCAGACTCACTGGGGAATAGATTCCTGGGTAATATTCTGCAAATGTTGACCTATCTTCTTTTGCCTAGTGCTTGCCCTTGAAACTAATCTGTTCATCCTTACTTAATTGTGTAAGATCCCCATTATTAACCATGTTCCTCATATGGTCCAAATTCACCAATATAAAAATAGTGACTCTGAGACACGCTTAGCCTTTTTCTGTAAGAAAATCATCACGTGTAAGAGTATAGCAGACTAGTAAAAATAAGCACTTTGATTAGTCAAATTTTGTTTTTCCCCAACAGAATTAAATAGCAGTAGTTTGCTTTCAGATAAACATACTGAATATAATGCTGAAATAAGTGTAGAATGACAGGGAAAATGTATTTGTCACCAGCAGTTTCCTGCATTAATGAAAGTAACATGTCTCATATTTAGCGGTCAAGCCTGGTGTGATGAGCATGGAATCAAAAGCATAAAGAAAATACCTTAAACAGATGATCTTCCAAACACAGTCACAGAGCTGGTGCCCAGCCAAAATGGCCTTTTCAAACACCTCAGAGGTGACAGTTCAGGCTTGAGCTTTTCAGCCAAGGCCACTTTGTGGTATGTGTTGGATTTGCAGTTTGTTTTCATCACTGCCTTTGAGAGAGGTTGAAACCGTGCAACTACTACTAAAAGTGATTCACTGTAGTGCACCTGCTTACAGCAATTTATAAAGTCAGAGGGCTTGCTCTTGAACACTTTAACTTCTGATTAAAGTGATTTTCTTTCTTGTTTTTGTGCTGGTTGGATAATTTTCTGTCTTTGCTAGTATGTGTCAGCACTGTCTCTCCAGGTGTAAAACACTATAGAYGAAACATTAAAACTCTCACACTTCCCACTTTGGAAAGGTTATTTATTCTTTCCCTTTTTTACCAACTTCCTCCTTATCTATTAGCATTTACTTCTTGCCCCTGTTTATTAAACTTTTTTCAAGTGCTTATAGGCCCACCTTGAGTCCCTTTGCATAGAAAAGCTTGTGTGAAGCACAGGGTTTAGATATACCTACTGATGGTGAAATGATGGGAGACACCCAAAAGGGAGGGAAAACTCAGGGRGCTGGAAGAGAGGAAAGGAAAAAATATTTCTCCAAAGGAAAATTCAAACCATACAAAACCAAACAAGCCCAGACTKTGCTACATGACAAGCCCAGAGAAATCCTGTCTTTTCCCTAGTCAAAGCATTTTTTGYACAACAGTGAAACTAATTGTCACCTTATAACAAGTTTTACTTTTTTAAAAACTACTTTAATTCTGAGATTTCTGCACAAACTGGGCCAAYCTAATTTTCATGCATTGCAATGGGGAATAATGTTTTTTTCTTTTGTCAGAAAGAAAATGAGTGAATGAAATAATGGAAGAACGACTGAGGTACTAGGCTGCTTCCCAGGGACCTCACACGTCCACATCGTGGCTACACTCTGAGCCTCTTCTCTATGAGAATACACATCTATTGTATTAACAGAAAAGGCTGAACTACAGCTAGCAATAAATCACACTAAACTTCGTGCTTCAAATTGATAACTGTCTGCAGAATGTAATGTTAAAAACACTGAAGTACAGGCTTTATGAATTCATGACTGTGCTTGGTTAGGTATATTCAGTAATGTGGGTTGTGGTTAGTGCTCTCTGGAAGAAGAGTCCTGAGTTGTACAGATTGCTTTTTTCACAGGGGAACTATTTTACTAGAATCTGGCTTAGGATGATAGTAAAAATCAGATCTCCAAGGAACATCTTTAAAAGAGAAAATAATCTGATGCTTAAAAGAATTTAAATCTCTCCTGATAATCAAAAGAAGTCTTGTCCCCTTCCCCCTTATTTTTCCATTGTGTATTTTTGRGTTGTCTGAGAACTACAGTTGAGATTGTTATGATCTTCTCAGTCTGTTGCTCTGTGTAGATTTTATGTTACAGTTGATAAGACTCTGAACATTTTCTGAGAGATCAAAGTGCTTACCATAATGAGAAAAACGTACATAACAATTGTATGGCAAGGGTAAGGATTGCCTGAAGCAGAACAAATTTCTACAGATTGCCTGACAAGGTAAGAATAATATAGCATTACAATCATGAGAATAATATTGCTTAATAAATCACTGGTATTATATGTCTTACAGTGAAACTTACCATTTTATAAATTACTAAACACATTTTCTTCTTGATTAGCTATTTCATGTTCAGAAAACCTCTTCCTTGAAACACATTTGAAAGAAAGATCTCAATTTTATTTTACCACTGAAGATTATTAGAATGGCAGYCGCAGACCAATATCAGACTTTTACTTTGTTTAGCAATAAAGTGTAGTCTCAAGCTCATACTTCTGCCCAACAGGCACAGGAAAGCTTGGCTGTGCTTTGGGAAGTGCACACTGATGGTCTTGTACCTTGCTGTGGTATTGAGCAAGGACCTGTGAGACTTCAGTGTCATCACTGTAGTGGGTAAGGTATGAATTACCTTAAGAAACCTCCTGACCACTTGAGTATCCTGAAGTCTCCCAGGAACTTGACCCTCATCCTTACCACTGATTGCCTGGATGTGTGAATTTTGTGTAGTGTGGGCCTAGGAAGGAAGAATAAGAATAATTATTTCCTTAAACTCCATTTCTTTTCTTCCCATTTCTTTCCTTGTTCCTTCCCATGGCATGCATAAAATCAAATAAAACCTGTTTACCTTKGTTTTTCTAGGGGAAAAGAAAGTAAGGCTAAAGTTGCCAAATCCTGTAGCCTTTACTTAGGTGTTGCTCACTTCAGCTTTTGTTATGTTTAGTCTGAGTGAGAAATACAAAATTAGCTAGTATGGATCTATTGATATAACATGTTAACATTTACAGAATCTGAAATCCAAGTTCATGCTCCATGCAATATTGCACAATAGATGGCAGGTTAAGCTTATGTGATGATTGGAAATCATTTCCCTTTGAAAGAACTAATGTGGAGATTTCACTACTAGAAAAACAGAACAGTCCTTCTTCATGGCTTTATGGCTTCAAAATTTTAACAAGCCTTAGAAGAAATGGGCTTTATGGGGCTGAAGCATATTTGCTTATTGCAATCTGTCTCTCTTCCTCACTGTTGATTATTTTTCTGTGTATTTTTCTATTATTAGACTCTGAATTAGAAGAGTAAAGGTTCTATCAATTCAGTAAGTTTAAAAGAGACCGTGGATACGTGCCTTTTTATAGCTGTTATTCACAGATACTCCTTGTCCCTTGCTGTCAAAATAATTAAGCAGTACTTAGGTAACATGCTATCAGCTTGAAAGAAATGTTACATAGTCCATGGTGTTTTAGTGTTCTCTGGCACATTATTTTTAACTTCTTCCCTCCCTTAAAAAAAACCCAAAAACCAAACCAACAAACAAAACCAAACCAAAGCAAAAAAACGACCCAAGAACCAACAAAASAACCAAACCAAACACCTACCTTTGGATATTTTTTTTAATTTTTGAAGTACCTAGTAGAAGTCTGAATATAAGGCCTCACAGCCTGTGAACTCGGGGGTGATATTTTCAAAAACTATTTTTTTTCTGTTGACTTCAGCAGCAGCCACAGAATTAATGCCAAGTGGTTACACTTCTTATAAGTAGTTGTTATACAAGACTGGCCACAGGTTTTACTGCTGCTGTTTTCACCACATTCTTMGTTTCTTAGTTTTTCTGTTTATATCACTATTCATAACTTAGAGATTAATGATATTTATGTAGTTCTTTAGGATAGGATGGTTTTGTGGAACACTTTATGGACTAAAATAGATCAAGATTATAATTACAGTGTAGATTACTACTGCAGATTGAAATTTAATGACAACATGTCACAGATGATACATTGTTAGAGTTGCAGCAAACCTTGTTAAAATGAATCAGTTGCATATAATCATTGTCCCCATTTGTTGTAATGGGTTCATTTGATTATCCCACGGTCACAACAGGTCTTTACCAAATTGTCTTAGCTGTTGTCTGTAACTTTATTGCTTCTCTGCCTTATCACATCAGGTTATAAGTGAGGTTCTTAGCTGAAATTCTGCCATTTGAAAGATTGTTCAGCACCTGATAAGGTTCATATCTTTCCAAAGACGTAGTCTGAATACATTTGACACAAATAATATCTTGTGTTTGTGTCCATGGAGTAGAAAAGTAATATCCTGAAGGTTTGCAGTACAGAGGCAGAGCACCTGACACTGGAAGTAATGCATTTTAAGTAATCTTAAGGACATTAAGGTACCGTTTTCTTGYTTCTGGCATATCATGCTGTTAAAAATATTGCATTCCTATGTTCAGTTATTTCCTAGTCATATCCTATCTGCAAGCCTGGCTAGCGAAAAATTTTGCTTAAATTGTATGGATTTGTAATGTCTGTTGTCCTTCCTTCTGTGAACTGGAGTTCACTAAGCTGAGCGATGATAAAATGGGCCCTGCTATGCAGACTTTCAGTGAGAGGGTGTTTGAAATGCCCTCGTGGCCCATTTATGTAAGAACAAGGGAGACATGTCCTGACCTATCAATCTCACTTTAAAAGAGCTGTTCAAAACATTGTGTATTGTGCACACAGAAACCAACAGACAAGAAAGTTTATTATTGCAACAACTTTGAGCCTGATAAGCCTGATAAAAAATTCCTGAAGAGTTCAAATAGGAGCTTTAATCAAGCTCTTTGTTTAAAATACCTCATAACATCCTTATACCTGACAGTTCATATAACATCTATTCTTAAATGATTTTTTTTTTTTTTTTTTTTTTTGAGGGTTGGCGGTTTTTTCCCATCATTTCTTTCTTGGGAATTTATTTGGTTAATCGCCAGTTGGGCTCTGGCCAGGTATTCATAACTCAGCATATTACATTCGGTTTCTTTCTGAAATACATATTAAAGCTAGCTAGATTTTAAAGCTTTTTTTTTCTTTATTTTTTTTTTACCACACAAGGGTCTGTTTATCAACACAGACTCAAGACAAACATGCAGTAAAGAAAAGTAAAAATATTGCAGTACTTGCAAGTAAAAATATTGCAGTATTTGCAAACACATTGTAAAAATAGAATTCAGGTCTCCAGTAACACTGGGATTATACCAGCCACATTTTGATAGCCGATTGGGTTAATCATCTCATGGTTTTCTCTTGATTTTGTTTTTTGGTGTCTTAACAGAAACTGGCTAATGAACTTCATCTAATTTTGGAGTCAGATTCACAGTTGCAACAGAGCAGAGATTTTTGGACCAGAGACTAAAGACTATGGCTATACCATAAACACTGTCAATATAGCTGTGCTGATCAGGCGTGCAGTAAGGTGCAATTTATAACTAGAACTGTTGTCAACAAAAATCCAGAAGAAACAGTTATATCAGCAATATCAGTTAAAATTTTTGGCCATTGAAGAAGAGAATCCATTGGATAATTTTACACCCGTGAATTATGTTGTGTTGCTCATGGTAGTGTCATCTGTCCAAGAAATTGCTGGTGTCATTGTAGTTTAGCAGCTGAACAAAGATTGTTTCTATTAATGGTTAAACTTTCAGGGTCTTCTTTAGTTATTGTATATCAGTTGTACCTTTGTATATCTGCATATYTGTATATCTCCAACTGTATATTTGCTAGTGAACACTCAGGTTTACAGAAAAACAGACCAAAAAACCTACTGGGTTCAGGGGAAAGCTAACACATGAAGAAAAAGCAATAACAGGCAATGTTTACCTTAAAAAGGCCTCTCTTGTTCACYTAGTGGAACTGATGGAGTTCATGCATTATATTGCACTTGATTATGTCTCCATCATTTCAAAGAATACACTCAAAGACTATTGTGCTCCAGTTTTGCCTCTGCACTATAGGGAAGTATTGCTATTGCATTATTGTAACACTGCACCTGAGCTGGTGCTACTGGCATAATTAAAATAGCGAAAACTACTCTGTCAGGCCTTAATTAAAAAGTCATAATTATTGTTTTAAGATTTATACAAAAAATGTGCCAACTTTATTCTACTCAGCAAGGGCTCAATTCCAAAAACAATATAGATTTCAGGATAACTTCCCAAAAATGACTGAACAGAATTGGTTGAGCCTATAATATATGTTTGTGTTGTAAARTAAGAATACAGCACAACTAGAGTACAAAACGGGGGACAACAGACATAAGACAATGTTCCTTCTCTGCATTCTTCCCCATGTTCCTTACCAGTTAATATTTTACCTCTTAGTTAAAAATACAATTTTGGCCTGGGATTATTCGGTAAAACTGCCTTTGAGAAATAGCCAATTTTGGAATACACTTGAGTAGGTCTAGACAGCAGACTGCTGTGCTTCTGTGGGCTTCAGCAAAAAGCCATTCTCCACTGTGTGTCTGGGATTTGAGGGGCTGTTCAGAACTTTTTATTCCTGGGTAYTGTAAGGTTCTTAAAGAACATGGATGGCATTTTAAGCTGTCATTGGTGAACTCTTCACATTGATGAATGAATGACTTTRCACACTCACTGTGAAGGGAACATTGAATTTCAGGTGACTCTGACCTTATGTGCGATGAGCTGTTCAGAGCTTCTGGTGTTGGAGGAGATCAGAGCCACAAGGAAATGAGGAAGTCAAATAGTCACTCAGCCATAAGACTGGCATCCAGTCAGCACTCTGTGGCCTTCTGCAAGCATGTGCTCTCTTCTTTATAAAATACATGAGCTGAAATCAATTTATATTCTTACATTATCAGTTATTGTTGAGCTTTAAAAAATATTTGCCRTATTTGTGAAATCCCTGCATTTTCAGCTTATCATTGTCCAGCAGAAGTCTCAAATAGCAACATGCAAAATCATTTTATATTTGTCAGTGGGAAGCCAGAGACTTGGTTAGGCTTGTGTGTTTGAGATGTGGAAAAGCAGAAGAAAGAGAATTCAGGAGGATAATGTCTGGAGTAGCAGATACTTTTTGGCTCTTGCACCTGAAAACTTTCATGTCATTTATAAACATGTGGCAGGCTGCCTACAAACTGGAGAAGACAGTGCCTGCAGTTTGCTTGATATAGAATTTCCAGAGTTTTTCTTCACCACACTCTGTTAGACAACACTGATACCACTGAAGTCAACGTGACTTAGCAGTGAAAGGCTGCACAGATACTTAATGCCTATTTTAAAGCCGAAAGCAAATGAGGCTTGTGCAGCTAGTCTGCCATATAATAAGCTCTTGAGTTGATTTATTAAGTTTCATGGGGATTTTTYTGTTAGTTTTCAGATGATTCTGATTTTGTAAAGATTTATTTTTATTAAAGGGAAAKACTGGCAGTACTGAAAACATTTTCACTTTATGGTTATGATTTTCTGATTTTTTTTCATAAATTCAGCAATACCCTTGCCACTGACATCAATGGAAATGATAGTTATGCTTTCTCAAACATAGGTTTTATTTTTAAYTTAACACAATTTTTGTCTAGGAAATGTTTAATGTGTTCCAGAGGAACACACTATAAYAATCTTGCCAGGGCAGAAGTTTTTAAGACTTTTTCAGAAGTAACTGAAAAAAAGGGAAGAAAGACATTAATTTTGCCAGGTAAACATAAATTATTTACTTAAATGGATGCTTTTGTATGCAGAGTCTTACAAAATGAAGTAAATTGAAAGGGATTTAACTAATTTTATAATTAAGAAGTGGAATCTACCTTCCATAGCAAACAGATGTATGAAGTTGTATTTTAAAATACTGCAGGTGTTGAGGTAGGCATTCTAAGTAAAATTCCAGAAAAATATTCCCCCTGAATATTTGCAGCAGCAAAAAGAAAAGAAGGCATCAACCTTAATGGACACTACACTAATATTACTGCAATTTGTATCCAGTTAGAAGAGAAA
Organism: Mixornis gularis; assembly: GCA_003546035.1. Lineage (NCBI taxonomy): Eukaryota > Metazoa > Chordata > Aves > Passeriformes > Timaliidae > Mixornis > Mixornis gularis. The sequence goes on along the minus strand of QVAJ01000151.1, from coordinate 1,250,590 downwards.
AATATTTCATCTTCATAATAACATAATTTACTAGAATTTTTTTCTGAAATATTTGCATGTTAATTTCACTCTTCTGAATCTGTTGTTAACCCGTCTTTTACTTCCCTATTTCTCCAGATTCACTATTTTTGTATTTGCAGTGCTCAAAGAAAGCTGTCTACAGCTACAGCATATCGGTGTTGCCTTTTTCTACCTTGCATGCAACTACTAATGTCATTTTGATAGTCATATTAAAGCAATAATAATGATCATATCTTAGAATGAAAGGTGACTGTTTTTAAAGAAGCTAACCCTGAGTACTTGGTTATTTAATAGAATAACTTCTATAAGCTTTCTATTTTATAGAATAAAGATGTGTAGTAGTAGTAGTAGTAGTAGTAGTACTAGTAGTAGTAGTAGTAGCACTTTGAAAAGAAAGCCAGGCACACTTTGGTCTTTTTATCCTTAATTTGGTATGGATGCAAAATGAATTAGTTGACAGAAAAATAACTGTGGTGTAAATAAGATGCTAATTTGGAGTTTTAAAACTATACTTTGTCTTGTAATTAGATCTCTTTTCCTAACATATATCTATACTTTAGAATCAGGAAAAAATTGTAAGTGAAATGAAGTCTGTGTCTTACTTTTCAATCGCAGACAAGCTTTTTATTGAGGAGTGCAGCTAGTAAATTATCATAAAGAGGAGCTGTAATGAAAAAATTTTGGAGCATAGATGTCATAGATGTAAATTTATGAACTGTCTTACCACTAGGCAATAATAGGCTCACAACAAATCCCTGTATATTGCAATTTCCTCAAGGGAACCTCTCCTACAAGCATCAAAAAGCCCTTTCAGGTTGGGTGGACAGGAATACCGTGCTAATACTTTAATTCTACTGTGCAGTAAATCACTATTAGACCAGACACAGAGTCTAGTGGGTTGTCACCATGTGGCAGCTGAACCAGCAATGATGGGAATGGTCAGAGGTTTAGGCACCTGAAAGGTCATAAGGGCTCTTGGGGTAGGAACTTTACACCCTAGTTCATGTGGACGTGGAGTTAAAACTAAGTCAGTGGTCTTTATGTTGACATCAAGTGAAACCATGTTTGTACTGAAAAGTATCCCAGCACACCCCCTACAATTAAACCTGCTAGAAATGTCATGGTTTATTGCCCCACCTGTTGGATTCAACTACTGCCTTCATGATGATGGCATTTGCAGTTGAAGGCTGGCAGGCTGCAAAGGGATTAGAAAGCAGACACACACACACAAATACACACCCCCATCCCCTATTCCCCCCCTTTTGCATTTAGTACTTTTCCACCGAGAACAGGAAACCAATACAAGTGGTCTGGCAAACCAGGACTTGACCTACATATCCAATGGCACTCCAGAGGCCAGAGGCTGAGTTTTGTCACTGCTGATTGATCTCATATAATTAGTGTGGATCAAATATAATGGGTCATAAAATACGCTGTTGTGGTATTCTTCACATATATATAAAAGAAAAAAAATAGAGAAAATAAGACACTAGTATTTTCTGTGCTAGAAATATTTTAAAGTGCACTATCTCTAACTAAAAATGGGTTGTTAGAACCATGTTCTCCTAAACGTATGCAAATCTTGCCATATACTCTAAAGACTTGACTTCACATGCCAAAAATGAGAATCTGTGTTATTAAAAAAAAAAMCAAAACAAACAACCAAAACAACAAAACACAAGAAGAGTACCTGATTTCATGCTATGTCCATTTAAAACAGACCTAAAAAAGTATGAGTAAAGCAGCCTGAGAAATCCAATTTTAAATAGTCATGCATGTTGAAATTCAGAAAGGAGAGGGCTCTTAAGTTGTTTTACTCTGCCCTTGCTGGTGCAGCTGATTGGGCTATACTCTTAACATAGGTAAGAACAGATGTAAGGCAAGAATGTATGTCAAGATGATATGATATAACTTCTGTCAAAGAGTTAGCTGGGTGTCACTGAGACACAATAAAACCCTACTAATTTAAATTTCTTCCCATAGAGTAGTCATAGGGTATCATATTTTGTAGGTTTTTGTGATCCGTTTCCTTTCTCTTCTTCCTGGCAAAGTGTCAGTTCCAGAGCAAATAGCTTGCTCATGAACCTGTTCTCAAGAATCCTTTAAATCTAACGGTGATGTGCTAATGGCACAAGGTATTGGCTTTTCCTTAACTGCAGTCTGAGTGAGGACAGTATAATACAACRAAAATGAAATAGACCTGTTCATGTTTTTAAGATGTGTTTTTAACCCCAGTTCTATTCAAAAATAACCCCTTCCTTCTCTAAGAATACACCTACAGAGCTATTGCTGCAAAAATACTCATGAAGAAGAGAAATACTGGAGAAATTATGCAACCTTTCCACTTCTGTATTGTATTTCACAAACTTCTCTAGTACCTTGGGTAATATTCTGATAGCTCTACTGGGAAAAATGGTAACTGTACCTGGTCTCCTGCATTCTCCCCACATATGTCTCTGTTTATGTTGTACCACCAATATGAAGTGTAGGAAGGGAAATTTCCCAAAGGAATTTGTRAGAGAGGATATGCTGGAGCTGGGGACAAAGGCAAAGAAAATGAAAAACCTGATCCTATTTCAACACAGTCATAAGTCTGATCAACATTGCAGATAGATTGTAACCTTTTCTGTCATGAAAGAATGCATTGTACGGCGCATAATATGCCCAGGGTTTGTTTTCATCTTGTTTTGTTTTGTTTTGTTGTGTTTTATTCAGTCCAATTTGCTGATGAAGGGCATGTTGAGGATGCTGGCTGGAGTAATACAATGGAAAATCAGGGCCACAATTCTCTTACACTGCTGTCTCTCTTGCAGAAATTCTCAGTTTGTTCATTGTTCACGGGTTTCTAATGTGTTACAGAACAATTGTGTGTGTACTAAGAGTGTCAATGTTAGTCAGTGGGAGTGACCTGTATAGTTCCAGTTATGAATGATAGCTCTCAACTTCCTTTAGGCTTATTTTAAAGTTCCCTGGACACAGATTGATTAAAGGCAAGGACCCATATGAATTTATGAAAAATTTATGGAATTTTGAAAGAACYTTAACATGTACCATTTAAAAACTAATAATTTCTTGGCTGTCACTCTTTTCTTTTTCCTTTCTTTGCATCACAAAATCTTTCTTACATTGGGAAGGTATGCTTAATAATCAAAAATTGATGCTGTGAATTAAGGAATAAATGTGTCACTGGATAAAATAAAAAAACAACAACAACAGAAAATAAATTAGATTTGTATGATTTTAACTGTTCTTTAATCTGCTTCTGGGCAACAAAAGTGATTTGTGTCAGCCTTTATTGCATTAAACTTTAATATTCTTCCACAAGAACAGGATTATATAAAGGAGTATTGGATTGCACTCAGCATGGATTAGCTGAGTGGTGTCTTTGCTGCCAAGGACCAAATGGATTTCCTTCCTTTTGTGATTTATATTTTTATTGCTGTTTTTTCCCCTCCTTCTAATTCCCATTACYCGTCTGTTTGCCAGAGCTGAGGTACCCTCAAGAGCAGCAGAAAGGCGGGCAGAGTTATTGGCTTATTGCATATATTTATGTTCCAAGGATTTTTACTAGCCAGCGTCAAAGGAATAAGCTTGCTCTCAGCCATAGAAGCTGATTGCTAATTTAAAACTAAAAAATTAAAAGCTCACTCACTGTAAAAGGGACATAGTTTTTTTCCTTTTTAAATTACATTTTATATATATGTCTGTGTGTGTATGTATGTATGCATAAGGAATTTAACTACTCATGATAAAAATTTTCAAAKTTTTGTCTAATGGAGATAGATCAGCAAAGGTTTTTTTGACATATAAAATTATTAGCAGTCAAAACAGATGCTGGCAGTGTGAATGGAAGAGGAAAAAGACTCACTCAGTGTAGAGTCAGGAAACATCCAAAACTTTGAAGGCATAAAAAGACAGAAAATAAAAATTCTTACTTAGAGACAATGTAATAAATTGCAGTTTTTACTTTGCAGCTCATTTTAGAAATGAGTAATTAATTTTTCAGTCTTGACTTTTTAACCAGTAAGAAGATGTTTGGAGGTAGATGAGACAGGTATTTACGAAAAAGGTATTTAAACTATTAAGTTTCAGAGAATGGGTTGAGTTTGTAGGAAATAAAGGATGGCAGCCCAAATGGCTACCAATACTCTCTCTTGGGCAGATTCAGCTACACYAAAGGGATTTCAAGAGTAATAAAAAAATTGTACAATATACCAAAGCATACTAAAAGCTGTTGTWAACAAGTATAAGTGAAAAGTCTGATTCACCACTGCAGGGTTGAAGAAGGAGCTGAAGTAGTCCCTGCTGTCATTACACCACCAGAATAATTATTAWTAATAAATTCCAGAGCACATATTCTATAGATCTGTCATAAAAATATTTAGTGAGGGACAAACAGTCCAGAAGGTTGAAACTGAGATGTTTAACTGCTGAAGCCTGAGCTACCCTTTGATCCTGTGCTTAAATGCTTTTTGTGACAATGCAGATCCATTGCACAGTCCAGAACTCAATACACAGTCAAACCTGGCGCAACTGTTTAGTTTTTCTTTTATGAGGTAAGCTTGAACTTTTCTTAAATTTACATGTAAAAGAAGCACATTAAAAATTTTAGTTAATTCCTCACTTGGCAATACTGCCTGCTGAGTCTGAGCAAAGGATACTTCCACATCATTTCATATCAGAACTGGAGCCTGTCCTTATTCTTCAGATTAAACACAAG